>CAJNDT010006090.1:0-404554 GCA_905221615.1 Symbiodinium sp. CCMP2592 | reverse complement strand
GGGGTAGGTTTATTTCTCTCCTGCTGATAATGTAACTATATACACTTGGGGTTTTGGGCACAAAGCAGTGTTCGGGAAATCCCCAGGGTCCAGGGTTTCGAGTTGTGGGCATGGTTCCCAAATGTTCAGGGGGATCCTGCTCTGGGTCAACAGCCAGGGTCCATTACACAGGTCAGCTGCCCCTCTCTTCGAAATTGAAATCCCATGGAACGATAAAGTATGATTCCCAGGATGGTTTGTACCCTTGCCTCTGATCTTTCATCATGTTCCAGTGCATTGCTGCTCCAGGTGACAGGGCCATCATTATTAGATGAATTTAGCGTTTCAAGGTCCTTCATCCTGTCATCTCATGTTATATATATATATACACACTTAAGACCATGCCCTCGCCTTGGCTGTGTGATGTACACCTCGAGCCTGGTATAGCCTAAGTCTAAGAAGTAGGAGGCCTAGAGCCAATAATGAATCAATGAAGCATCGCTCTAGAAACGGACGAGCAGCCCACGAGCTTTTGAGCAGTGCATCAGTTCCCACGTGCCGCCATTTTTTTTCTGCCAGCTGGCCCTTCCTGGCGTGACTGGCTATGAAGCGAAGCAATCTGACAGAGGAGGAGCTTCGGTCCATCAAGGCCGAACGCAAGCGCCGACAGAAGTTGGCGAGAAAGGAGAGGCGCAGGGATAAGGAGGAGGAGGAGCGCCAGTCGGGTCCCTCGTCATCCAGCAGGGGGCCGGAGCCCCTCGGCGTAGATCCGGACAGAGTGTGGCCGACTCCTGCTGAAATGATTGGAGATGGGAAATCAGCACGCTTGGCCCGTCGACTGGCGGAGACAGAGGGAGCAGCATGGGCGGAGGAGATTCGGGCCGAGCATGAGTCCAAGGAGGCCCTTCGTGCTGGGAGTCGGCTGAAAGCGGAGGAGATGAGGAGCGTCATGAGCCTGGCTGCCCAGCAGAAGAAGTTCGAGGCCGTTTCGTCAGCCGTCGAGGATCAGCACGAGGAGGAGAAGGCGGCCCTTCAACTTTCGCTCAAGGCCCGCCACGATCAGGAGAAGGTGGTCCTTCGACAATCGCTCCAGAGCCGCAGGAACGACGTACAGAGGCTGGAGCAGGAGAACATGGCCCTTCGACTGGAGGCGCAGGCGGCCACAACGAGGCTGGAGCAGGTCCATCAGCATTCCCAGCAGGTGACCTCTTCGGCCAAGGAATTGGCTAAGAATGCTGCGCAGGAGATTGTTCGTCTTCGGAACTCCCTCGAAGCCGAGAAGGCTTCAAGTGACAAGTCCGACAAGGCCCTTCTCGCTAAGTGGGCTGACGAGGCAGGAAAAAACATAGCGTTGAGAATGCACATCGACAAGCTCAACGAGCGGCTGCGGAAGGAGAAGAAGTAACGCCTCTCCGGCCCTTCCTTGGCCCTGCATGTGGCCCTTCATTTTGCGATCTCCATTCAGTCCAGGTGCTGACTATTCAAAATTTAGTATAGATCACGACTTAGAGGTCCTTCTGTGCGAGTGTAACTTACTAAGGTGGGCTCAGCTCAGACTAGAAGAATGACCCATATAGCTGGACTGGTAATGGAGATCTGCCGCTGCCTCGAGCACTCGAGTACGGGGGCTGTCCAATTAAAAATGCATTGCTGCAATTGCTTTCCGAGCGTAAGTCTGTGCTTTCCTGAATTAGAGTTTAGAGCGAGATGCACAATGCAGGCTGCGTGCCGTCTGCTTCTTCCGCCTGGCCTGGTCCCTGGAATCGGTAGATTGCTCAGCTCACGATCCAGTGAATTACGTCTGTGTTAGGGGAGTCTCGTGTGCTGTTTGCCTGCAGCATGTAATAGTAAATTAATTAACAGTATTCATTCATAGTAACCAGATTCAGGTCCTTCTTAGTTCATGCCACGAAACTTATATTTTTGGATGCAGAAGTTCACGATTTCACTGACTACTCAGGGCCGTTGGTTTCTTGCAGGGTCCCTGTTGTCTTTGTAGTATTGTCCCTCAAGCATTAATACTACTGCAGTATTCGAATTATGCCTATGCAGTAAATAAATAATAGGAATTCGGAATTGTCGTTGAGTCATGAATCAATGAATACGATTGAACACTGATGGTGCAACCTTTATTTAGCTAGCCAAGTAATTAAGTCTTCAGTAGTTTCCGACAAATATTTTTTTTGTAATAGGTGTAAACCACACACGACTATGGCATGATGCTATTGCAGGTCCTTCCCCTGGCGGCCGGCTGTCCCTGGATTGTCCTCCAGCGAGCTGAGGCCAGCAATGCTGCAGATCTCTGACTGAGTGCTTTTTAAATGCAAATGGTCACGGCTGCCTGCTGCTGGCACAGACTTGCACATGGACTCATGGACCGCGGTGCGATTGTTGGAGCATCCGTAATTTGGCCGGCTCACAGAACTCAGAACAGCCGGTGGCAATTTCAGACATGTTCAGATCCTGCACTGCAGCAGTGCCAGTCAGGTCAGTGCTAGTCTTCATTCACTCTGATTAGCCCGAGCTGACTGAGTCAGCTGCCCCTGCGTGCTGCCATAGCCTCTGACTGCGGTCCTTCCGACGTCCGGGATCAATGGCAACGGCTCCCTGCGGCCCTTCAAGATGAGGAGACCCACCGTTCTTCCGTTGAATTGAATTGAAGCTCCCACTGCAGCTGGTCCTTTTCAGGAGCCCCCAACGCATGAGTCCCAGGACCCAGGCTCGCCGATGAGTTTTTTTGAAATCCTGGCTGTCCGTGTACATCCCATCGCTAGTCGAGTCGAGTCCTGCAGCACAGGTCGCGACATGGACTTGGAGGCCCAAGAGTTGGCCCTTAATCTGCAATTGGATGCACTGTCTCCTGCGGACTTCCAGCACTTGCTCGATCTTAGGTCCTGGACAAGATGAAGCGGAAGTACCCGGAATGCCACTGGGCCCTTCGCGTGCTGCGGTGCGATGTGGCCGCTTACGTTGAAACTTGGCAGCAGCTACTAGTCGGAATCCTGCATGTCCATGTCAATGTCACTCGTCCTCTGTGAGCTGTCTCTGCAGCGTCCCAGGACCTGATCAATTTGCTGGAGTACTCCGAGAAGGGGAAGGCCTGCGCAAGGGCCCTCGTGAACCGCATGGTCCGTCCCTGGGCGTGCGTTTCATTTCATGTCGAAATTAGTACTTAGTCAGTAACTTGACTTTTAAGTGGTCCCGTGTCATTCATTGTCTCTGCTTGGATTTTTAACAGTTCCCAACTGAGGTCAATACCTCGCGAAAAGCGGGGAGGCGTTTTCGCGGCACAAGGACATGAAGAATTGGTATCACCCGTCAAACGTGGTGTCGGTGCACTGCCGCAAAAGCCTGGAGGTCCTTCGTCTCTCGCCTGCGACCAGACTTAGTCAGTCAGTCATGTCATGAACATCTTGCCATAAAAATGGATGTGCTCATTCAATTTGTTTCTCTGACTAAGAAGAAGAAATCCTTCCTTGGTGGACCATCGAGGATGATGCCGGCCCTGCTGGCTACAAGGCATGGCCGAAGGCGGGGGCTTCGACCGCTAGCGGCAAATGGGTCGCTTTCGACCCGGACGGCTCCCGAACTCGTCCCAAAGCCGGCCCCTCAGCAGCAGCAGCAGCAGCCGCGGCCAGATGCCAAGCAGGTTCAGGTGAAGGCGACTCCCGCTACCAAGCCCAAGGCCCCTCAGCCTGCACAGCCGCAACAGCAGCCGGATGCGAAGGCCTTTCCTAAGGCCAATCAGCCGCCGACCGTTCCGCCGGCGACTCCCCGAAAGCCCGCCCCTCCTCCAGGGCAGCCGCCTTGGAAGGCTGCTGCTGATCCTGACAAGGCGGCTGATGCCAAGGCGAGCGGCAGCGCTCAACCGCAGCAGCGCGACACCCAGCAGCCTGACACCCAGCAGCCGCAGCAGCAGGAGGTCCATCAAGCTGGAGCCAAGGCCGACACCCAGAAGCCGCCACAGCAGGAGGAGGTCCATCAAGCTGGAGCCAAGGCCGACACCCAGAAGCCGCCACAGCAGCAGGAGGCCCTTCCAGCCGAAGCCACTAAGAAAGTCACGTTGTCTGAGGAGGTTGAGGAGAAGGTCCTTCAGCCTCACTGCCTCACACTGATGAGACGGAGCCTGCGGCCCCTCGCTCGACTTCGGAGTCGTGGGATCAGGCCCCTCGAGATGACCAGTGGGACCAGTGACAGCAGTGGCAGTGGCAGGCAGACCAGCAGTGGCAGTGGCAGTGGGCCCCTCAAACTCCCAACTGGGCCAATGACTGGTCAGTCAACTGGTGGCAAAACCAGCAGTGGGCCTCTGACACTGCTCCCAAGGCCACTGATGGGAATGGGGAGGAGTCGCAGAGCCGCTCAGACCAGCAGTGGGACTGGGCCCCTCATGGGAATGGTCAGTCTTCAAATGGGGGAGGTGACACGTCGAGTTATGACGAGTGGCGGGAGCAGAACCGGTATACTCAATGGCCCCAATGGGGCGGATTTCGACAGGGCCCTTCCCAGCAAACTCCTCAGCAGCACCTGCAGCCAAACGATGAGCAATGGCAATGGGGAGGCCAGGATGATTCACAGCAGCAGGGCTCTTCGAAGCAGCCACCGGCCGACGGCGCCGACAGCTCGCAGGTGGAGCAGCAGAATTCCCAACCGGAGTGGCAGCCACTTCGCTGAAAGTCTATCATGTTCTCCAGCAATTCAATTGCAAGCACCATGGAATGGGAACTGAGGTAGTCATTCTGGTCCATCCGTCTTTCATCCGTCTTCCAAGTTTTGATGACACGGCTGGATGGGCACTCTTCTTCAGGCTACGGCCCGACGGCTCAAAAAGTCCCATGCCCGACGCACTTGCTTCCAGTGGCCAGGTCAGCATAAAACTTCACGTCTGATCTGATTGACTGACTGATCGCAGGCGGCCTGGACAAAAACCTGCGGCTACGCCCGAGACCCAGGTTATCAAATATTCTGCATCCCTTTCATTTATTGTTCGTTGGGCGGAGCTATTTTGGATTCAGGGCCTCATGCAGGGCATGAATGACCAGGTTTGTTTTAAGGTGTTCCTTCCATAAGAGAAAAAATTCTGTATTCTGAATAATTGAGAATCCTGAATCCCAGTTGCCACTTGATTATTACTGAGGGTCAGTATATGATACTAGTCACTAGCACCGACTCCTGACATGGTTTGTGCATTCGTAGTTTGGATGAAGGCCGAGAATGACTCCAGAGCTTCCCAGGGGAAAGTTGTAGACACCGTTTCCATTGCCCATGATTGAGGTTTGGCAGCTGGAAGACTGTCATGATCCTGAGGCCAGACCTGAGCCTAAACCGACAGTTGCTTTGCCTTGCCTTGGAGTGGGGGCTGGGACTATCCTGTGGTCCATGTACGCCAAGCACACTTGTCATCCTAAGCCGTATTCGTAGTCGTAGTCGTAGTAGTAGTAGTAGTAGTAGTAGTAGTAGTAGTAGTAGTAGTAGTAGTAGTAGTAGTAGTAGTAGTAGTAGTAGTAGTAGTAGTCGTAGTCGTAGTTGTAGTCGTAGTCGTAGTCGTAGTCGTAGTAGTAGTAGTAGTAGTAGTAGTAGTAGTAGTAGTAGTAGTAGTAGTAGTAGTAGTAGTAGTAGTAGTAGTAGTATTAGATGAAGAAAAAACCAGCAAATATATACATAATTTACTTGAAGGCCTGAGCTCTAGCAGAGGGCGAGGGCTGGCAAGTACGTGAGCTTTGTTGATTGAAGGCCTGAGCCTGAGCTCTAGCAGAGGGCGAGGGCTGGCAAGTAGGTGAGTTGATGATTGAAGGCCTGAGCTCTAGCAGAGGGCGAGGGCTGGCAAGTAGGTGAGTTGAGCCTGAGTTTCCAGCACAGGGCGAGGGCTGAGATAGAGGCAAATGTCCAAGCAGTGTGCGAGCCCAGCAGTTTCTCAGGCATGATTCTTAACACTGGCCTGCAGTCATTGCCTTTGTGGCAGGGTCCCTCGACTGGCTTCTGCCCGGCAACACAGTACCGGCCGGGGTCCTCGTCTTTCCTGTTCAGAAAATCATTCGCATGATATTTGCCAGAAGTACGTAATTAAATTCGGACCATATGACTGATTCACGAGCCGGAAGTTTGCACTGTCCAGAGCAATATCGTTTGCCCTACTTTAATAATAGGCTCCAGGAACCCCTGAGCTCTCCTCATTCGATGGCTAGCTTCTGCAAGTTGCTGAAAACTGGTTTTGTTGAAAGCATCATTCCTATCACTATAATTAGTGGTTAGAGGCAGGTGAACCCATCACTGTCGTTCGTATTGCGTAGACTCCTTGCGCGGGGCCTGGCGCATGGACCCATGCGCCGGGGGCCAGCGCAAATAGTTGCGCGGGGCCTGGCGCATGGACCCATGCGCCGGGGACCAGCGCATATAGGCCCATGCGCAGATGCCGTGCGCATGAGCCGGCAAGAGTAGGATGGAGTATAGCAGAACAGAACCAAAGTTTAAAGAAGTATTACATAAGTGAATACCACAATTTGTCTGTAGTCACGCAGAAGCCAAGCATTGTGTTCCATGCGCAAGACCCGGCGCATGGCTCAATGCGCCGGGCCCGAGCGCATTGAGCCTGTATAGATTGACAACTTGTAAATACAGGAAAGCAATCAGTGCCTTAGTAATTACACTAGAAAGTCCAACTTTAGAGAAACTCATTGGAGCCGTGCGCATGCCTGGGCGCATATGGGTGTCCATGCGCCTGGCCATGCGCATGGACACCCATGCGCCCAGCCTGGCGCATGGTCCGGAACACAGGTCAAGGATTTGACAATATAATAGAAATGTAACCAATGAAAGACGTACTTTTTCTCTTCTTGTACGTAGCTATTAGTTACAGGGATACCCGTGCGCTCGGCTGAGCGCATGCCCATGCGCCAGGCCAAGCGCATGGTCTCATGCGCCCAAGCTTGCGCATGGTCCAGGGCATACGTTGTCAATGAACCCTACCTAAAAACAACATGGTGAAAGTTTTAGGCAAACAAAAGTTTCTTCCCATGACTGCCATCCTGGTTTTCACTTGAGGCATGCCAAGACGGATGCGCTCCCCCTGGGCGCATTTGGCCATGCGCCGGACCCAGCGCATGGCCCGCAGTATGCAGTAAGAGACGCAGAATCTTCACTTCATTATACTTTGACATAGGGACAGCCTAGAGTAAATGGAAATATGTATCCGGATGAAAGAGCACTGCAGCATTAAAGCTGTGTCAACCCATCTAATACTAGCGCATTTCTCAGTGCGCCTTAGTCTAGACTAGAAGGAGTTAGTTATGCTATGCTCGCAGCTTTTGTTGCTTTTGTGAAGCATGCAAGTCCTTCATTGCTTTCCGTGATCAGTCTAGCTTTTTCTCGCAGTGATGGAACACTTAGTTAGCTTGCCCTGGCTACCCAGGTGGTCGATGTTTGCGGGAAGACTGCCTTGGCCACGGTCAGTTGCAGGGAGCCAAGCTCTTGAACCAGGTGACTAATAGATGCAGCGCTGCTCCATGTCCAGACTATGCAGGACTTGCTGCCCGCTAGCAAATTTGGGGCTCATATCATACACGTAGCTGAGCACGAACCAGCTTACTTACCTTCATGCCGGGAATCGACGCCTTCTTCAATTGGGCGGAGGTGGCCCTTCGGATCGTGCCGCAGGAGTGGCCGCAGTGGCAGACGTCCTTTCTAGGGCAGCGGGCCACCTATTTCACCTGCTGCTCAGGCCTGGGCACAGCTGAACAGGCCTGCGAGCGGATCGTGCAGGCTTCGAAAGTGGTCCTTCCCAAGGCTGTCCGGCTCTATTGCCGATTCGCACTGGGCCCGGATCCTATGTGCCAGGCGGCTCTGCTGGATGCCAACAGTGACCATGTCGGCAGGGATGTGTACGACTTTTTCCCCAGAAGTAAGAAGCAGAAGACTGCAGGGAATGCTGAAAGCAAGCTGCAGCACTTTTGCGAGCACTTCCAGAACGGCAGCTGCCACTGCAAGCGACACCAGGGAAATTGTGCATTGACCCGCACCCATGGGTCAGTCTGTGGCAGTCCCTGTCAGCCATGGTCCAGCATGGGAGCTCAAGGAGGCCAGGTTTTGGCAACATCACTTCGTTATTTCTCCAGTCAGAGTTTTCCAGTGCAGCTGCATGTTCCTTTGAATTGGAGGTCTGTCAGATTCCAGGACGAACGTCTTCTTTGCTTGGGTCTCTATGGTGAGGGAACAGCGTCTTTACTGGGCCCTTCACGAGAACGTCACAGGTTTTCCGAAACTTGGACGTTTTACTGTTGCCTATGACTGCCTTAGACTAGCCTTCCAATTTCCAATGTGTGAAAGGGGAAACAAATAATTCAATCAATGAGGTAAGTTACACTTCATTCATTCATGAAAGGACAGAAATGCTGGACTCCATCCTGACAGACTACCACGTCTTCCATTTGAGGGGCAGCCCAGGCGACTGGGGCCACCAAGTCATGGCCCGACGACGAGTGTGGTCTATCATGTTTCACAAGGAAAAGGTTGAGGTCCTTCAGAATCCAGCGGAGATCTACCAAGAACTCTGCCGCGCCGTCAGGAATGCCATGGGTTTTCTGCCCTTGTCGGCTTTCTTTGCAGACACGTCTGAGAAAGACATCCTGGACACAGAGAACAGGCTGAGGAAGAATCGATCCCTCCCTGCAGTTGCGAGCCCCTCTGCAAACTGGAGATGTGTGCTTTCGGAGAACCAGCAGAGGCAGGGCGTGCAAGAGCCAGTGTGATAGCTAGTCGTACTGGATAGACGCAATGCCATGACAACTCGAGGGCTACCCCTGCAATGAATCAGGTTTCTCACGAGCTACGAAGCCAAGTGGCGTCTGCGCACCGGCTCCTCTCCTCACCTTGACCCTGAGTGTGTCTTTGACCTGAGTCAAAATCCTGACCATTACTGCATTTGGACCTCCCAGAACGGGGTCGTGCCTACGTTTCGGCGCAACAGTTGCCTTTGGGTCCCTTTCTTGCAGCGTGTCCTTACTCCTTCGGAAAAAGGCCGCCTTATGGGCTTCAACGGGCCTTCCTTGGATCATGTTCGGCCGCAGACTCTAGGCAATGCCATGAGTTTGCAAACAGTCGGCCTCATGATCATGGCGGCCCTTCTCAGTGCAAAGCCTTTGCAGTCTGCATAATTAAAAATTCGTAGTTAGATGGCTTGGCTTGAGCCGATCCAGTTCAAGAAGAGCACGTGGGAAAGAATAAATGCAGTTCACGGGATGGCCTAGCCAGTGCACTTCGCAGGAATGGTGCAAGAGTGACTGACCTGATCCTCCCAGGTGCGGCTCTGCCCCAAAAAGCGTGCTTACACCGCCAGCTGGTGGCCCATCCATGGTTTCCTGGCTTTAACTGGATTAAATATTGATTGACAACCTCCTATTCCTAGTAGTAGTCGTAGCAGTAGTAGTAGTAGTAGTAATAATTAATTAATAGTAGTAGTAGTAGTAGTAGTCAGTAGTAGTAGTAGTAGTAGTAGTAGTAGTAGTAGTAGTAGTAGTAGTAGTAGTAGTAGTAGTAGTAGTAGTAGTAGTAGTAGTAGTAGTAGTAGTAGTAGTAGTAGTAGTAGTAGTAGTAGTAGTAGTAGTAGTAGAAGTACTAGTAGTAGTAGTAGTAGTAGTAGTAGTAGTAGTAGTAGTAGTAGTAGTAGTAGTAGTAGTAGTAGAAGTACTAGTTACTAGTAGTAGTAGTAGTAGTAGTAGTAGTAGTAGTAGTAGTAGTAGTAGTAGTAGTAGTAGTAGTAGTAATTAGTAGTAGTAGTAGTAGTAGTAGTAGTAGTAGTCGTAGTACTAGGCAGAATGTAATTATTAAGTAAGGTGTTGGCTTCTTGTGAGTGTGGTTTTCTACGGTGATGGATTTGGGTTTTTGGCCCTGGGTTATTTCCGAGATTCGTGGGTTCGTGGTTGGGTTCGTCGAACCTGGGCTGCTAACGTTCGCAGCAGCCTGGCTGGCCTTTTGCGGTAATCTTGGGACAGGGTTCGCGTAAGGTTCGTGGCAGGGTTCGTGGTTGGTTTCTTTTCTGGGCACAGGTTCTGGGAAAAGAGGGTTCGCGTAACCCTCTGGCCTTCGCGTAACCTCTGAGGTTCGCAACACCACTGGGTTCGCGTAACCACCGGCTTTGGTTTTTCAATCAATCATTGGAACCCAACGTAAGTAAGGGTTTTAAGTCATATCATATGATATGTCTGTAGATGACGGAAGCATTCCAAGCTTTTTGACTGACTCCATTATTTGTCCGGTGCAAATGCGACCGACTCGCCAGGCAGCTGCGACCACGAGAAGAATGGCACGGGGTCCTGCCAGGCCGGCATTTTGCAGGAGCATGAGACCATGTGATGTCAGACTCGTGCAGTGGGACGTGGTGTCTGTGTAGTTCTGATTTCTGGCATTGAATCCATTGACCATTGACAATCAGTCGCGTTTTAGCTTCGAGACGTTTCAATTGAATGATTGCACGGCCCCTGCAATAGCCCAGCAGATCAGATCCAGAACAAAAACCTCAGCGTGGCCTGTCTCTAATAAGTAAGCAGGCAGCCATGGCTGGGGGCCCCCCCCCGGACCCGCGTGTGCATCCATGCCAGGAGGTCCCTCATGAATCGCACTTGGAGCTCAGGTGGTTGCAAAAGAGGGCAAAAGGTGTCCTTCATCACAAGCTGACTGGTGAGATGGTGCCCTTACCTGAGGGAGCCACAGATCTGCATTTTGATGTCAATGGCCGAGCATTTCTCAAGGGTCCTGGTCTCTCATCTGTGTGGGCGACTACTGTGTTGAAGCATCATGTCTTCAAAGTACAGACGGAGCAGACTGAGCGTTGCTTTGTATTGACAAAGACTTCGACTGGCGGTGTGCAGCTGGAGTGGTTAGACGTTTTTCGGAAAAGTTACAAACTGCTGTATCCCCAAGATGCTCTACGCGGTGTCTTTGCTGACAAACATTTGGTGCTGATGTGGTATCAGTATGTTCCAGAGGGCGAAAACAAGTGTTTCTGGCAACTCCTTGGCCTTTCGCGACTGCCGCGCAAGGACCTTCTCAAGCAGCTGCGGAAATCCTGGCTACCAGCATTTGAAGCCAGGAGGAATGCTGCCGAGGCCCCTCAAGCTCGTGACATCATCTGGCCCAATACGACATCCGAAGAACAAGACAGCACGAAGTCTTATGCCCACGATGCCTTTGCATCCAGCAGATTTGTGGTTTTCCTCATGGTGCTTTTGGCCAAGCATTACGAGGAGCCTGTCGTTTTTTTGAGGTCCCTCCTGAAACTGCTTCTGCCGGGAGAACACACCTTGCGAGTGAACCGGCAAAGACAAAAGCTTGACCTGGTCAACGGAAAGATCGACCTCTCTCAGATATGTCAGCGGTCCATCTTTAAAGCAAGGCAAGACAGGCCCCTGCCTCGGAGTCTCAGGCGGCCCTTCTCAGTACAACATTGTCTCATCAAACTCTTCCACTTGAAGAGTTTCAGGTGGCTGGTCTGGGACATTGTGACAAGTCTTGGGTCCATCCTGGATCTTGGGGTGGCGTGCCGGTCCTTCCCTAGCGGCCCCTCCGAACAAGACACATTTTCTTTGGAGCAAGCGGACCATCGCGATCCGAACATGCGAGAGATGCGAATGAAGGCTGCGTTGGGCAAAGCTTGGAATGCCAACAAGCGGAAGGCGGCCGACAAGAAAGCCAAGCTGACATCCGCTGCTAAGACAAAACTGCGAATGCAGGCCGAGGCCTCTCGCCGTTTTTGTGTGGCCCGTCAAAAGAAGAAGGAGAGGGGCCAGTACTTGGAAAGTGCCCGAAGGACCTTCTCTGCGAGCCGGTTCCTGCATGTGGCTATGGACGGAGGACGGGCAGGAGGTCGCAAGAGGTGGCTTTACTGCGTTCTAGACGCTGTCTCCCAAATCGGCGCATGGGCCCCTCCTCTTCGCTTCAAAGACTCTGGCTATCGCCTCCCGGATGCAGACAAGGTTCCTTGCGCAAGTGAACAACAACGGCTTGATGCAAACAGTCTTCGCTTCTTGGACAGCCTGCGGGCAGTGGAGTCCGGCCCTTCCAAGGCAGTGGAGCCTGTCGTGAAGAAAGCTACCCGACACGCATCTTACGAGCAGCTAGTGGGCTTGAACCAGACGTTGAAGTCTATGTTCCCTGCTCTGGAAAAAGGCTTGCTGTCCTTCCGACGCACAGAGACTGCAGGCAGCCAAGATCTCCGGTCCCTCCCCACATTGATCGTGACTTCCGACGCGGGGCCGGATCTCCAGAGCGGACTTCAGTTCCTTCAGAACGGCTTGGGCATCAGAGCTGTGTGCTTTTGGGAAGGCCGTCATATGCTGTCAAGGGAGCTCGAAAACGCTTTGACGCACATCGAGCACATGAAACCCGCCATGATCATCAGTGAGATGATACTGAACTTCTCCAGGGGCCCTTGGCAGGGTCATCGATGGTTCAGAGTCCTTCAAGCAACCCTGCTGTCAATGGTATGTTTTCTTCTTCTGCATTCTGGGATTTCAATTTATAAGTCGGCAGTGAGTGATTGGATGTCCACGGATTCGTTTAAGAGAGAGAGAGAGAGAGAGAGAGAGAGAGAGAGAGAGAGAGAGAGAGAGAGAGAGAGAGAGAGAGAGAGAGAGAGAGAGAGAGCAATGTCAGGAAGAGTGCGTCGACTTTCTGTCCATCCTGGAAGCTGCGGGAACTCCGGAGTCCTCGGCCCTTCTGCACTTCTTTCACCCACGGGTGGCTCGCGACCTCGGGGTGAGCGAGGCCTCCCTGTGCATGAGCCAGGTCATGGATGAGGTTCGACAGGCCTCTTTCCTGCAGAAGAGAGGCCCTGCGAACATCTCCAGATGGGATACTTTCCACTCGGGCTGGGAAGAGAGAAGACCAGAAATGTCCCTCTTGTGCATGCTGCTCGTGTCCTTCGGCGTGAAGATGGGTTTCTTGGGTAAGGCCAAAGCCACCTTGGAGGGTCCTTCTGGTGCAGGCACCGCAGCAGAGGACGAACCGGTCACGATGTCCGGGGAGTCCAGGGCCAAGCTGTGGGCACGGTGCAAGAACAAGCTGCACTGTGTAGCCACGGCCCTTCTGAATACGGACCTCCGCTTCGACCTGGACGCCTGGTTCTTCCTGTCGAAACCACAGTCCCAAGCTCTTCACGACTTGCGGAATCTCGCTAAGGTGGGCCCCTCCGAAACTTTGAAGATCCATTTGCGAGAAGCCTCCGGCGAGCCTCTGACTATCTGCGACCGAATCCTGCAGCAGATGTTTTCGCCAGAGGTGTGGGCCTTTTTGGACTTGTGGTGCAGTGGGTCCCTCCATGGTGGATATGTGCAGCGGATGGCGGGTGATCATCCTGAGTGTCGATTGCAGTCGGCCCGGATGGCCAGGATGTTGGAGATGACATTGGCCCTTCTGCATCAGAAGCTCTTGTACGCATCGGTCCCTCTGTTCTCCTACCCGTACAGATTGGTCCTTCTCGTATCTCCTGACAGAGCAATTGCTGAGGCGACCGTTCTCCAGCTGAAGCGATGCTGGGAAGCTGATCAGGTGGCACGACGGACAAACTCCAGATGGTGCAAAGGGTTTGCAAAGCGATCGCCCTTCAGTCTCTCCATCATGCAGGACGTGGTTCTGGCCTTTCAGCGCACCGACTGGTCCCTCTCGGAGGAAGTGAAGCAGTGGGCCCTTCGCGTTTTTTCCGGATTTGGCGCAACGTGGAATGAGGAGGGCTTTTCGAAGGCCCGTCAGCGAGAGGGCGCGGAGAATAAGTCGCATGAGATGTCCGACCATGATCTCTGGCAGACTTTGTCTCTGAACGGGGTCCTTCGTGCTGCCGGTGTTGAAGAAGTGCGGGGCCGGGATGACACGTCTGGGATTGTCTGGCCTGGGTCCCTGTTCCACATCCAGCGCCGCGTGCCGGAGGAGGACCTTCGGAGAATCACTGGCAATGCTAACTGGGCCAGCATGACTCAACAGTCCCTCGCCAGCGCGGCATGCGAATTGGCTTTGCTCTGCCAAGCCGTGGAGGCCAACACCGTGGCCCATCTGCCACCCGACAGCTTCAGTAGGGGTTAAGTAGGACTGTCTAACTTAAATTTGGTCCGCCAAACTCCGTTGTGCAGGGGCATAAATGATTAATAAATGATATAATATTATCATTCATTCTTCTTATAGGATGGCGTCTGATTTAAATCTGCGGAGGAGCTTATCAGAGCCCAACCCAATGAAGTGCAAATAATAATTATTGACTCGTCTAGTATAGGAGTAGTCATGAAGGATTAGCTCACTCAGTTGTGCAAACGTAGACAATGAATGATGAGCAAACACTGGCCTGATTCTTCCTCTGTCATTCATGTCTAGACTAGTAGCTTGCAGCCTGCAGAATTACTTAATAATAGAGCTGGGGAAGTAATTGCTACTACTGTTCCCTCTGCTCCTAGCAAAGTTTCTACCACAGACGGACTACTACGACGACTACTAGTACATGACAAAACCTATGTACTAGAACTAATACTAATACGGACTAACTCTACTAATACCTCTACTAATACTACTCACTACGACTACTACTACTACTACGACTACTACTACTACTACTACTGCTACTACGACTTCTAGTACTACTACTACCTGTGCTACTAGTAATATAATACCCGTAACAATCAGAATAAACATTTGAAGCAAGTGCGAATGTGACGACTACTGCTCTGCTGCCACGACGACAAGGACGACGACGACTACTACTACAACTACTCCTGCTCCCACTGCTTTTGCACATGCGGCTGCTGCGATAAATTAACAACTACGATCAGAGGTCAGACTCGTGGCGAAGCTCCATGGCGAGTTTGGGCTGGCTGGTGCGGCATTCGAGCTGGAGCGAGCCACGACTGAGCATGGGACCATGGCCCAGCAATGCAGGATTTCTGACATTGGGCGTAGAGAAGACACGTCATGGTGGCTGGAAGGCCAGAGGGATTAACTTCAACTAATAGTTCAGTGGTCCGAGTTGTAGAACCATTTCGGAATTCATGTTTTGATTCAGAATTCAGATTGTGCCGGTGGTTGCAGGTCCTTCCCGTGACAATGGAGACACTGCGTTGGGCGCAGATTGAGAAGTTCTCAGACTGGAAGGTCCTTCCTGCCAGAGCCATCAGTCCTTTGGAGCACTTCGTGAGGACCAGAGATGCTGCCGAGTCTGCGGTCCCTCTGCTTTGGCCTACCGGCCCTGAGCTGGCCATACTTTCATTTGCGGCTGAGAACGGGTATCCAGGAGTCCCTCTGACCGTCCTGAAGCTGCTCATGAAACAGGAGTTCGGGCAGAACATGGATGCCCATGAGCAGGGACAGATTGGGGAGGTCCTTCTAGAAGGCATCAACCAGGCCCTTCAATGTTCTCAGGAGAAGGCAGCGGACGCCCTGGAGATGGCCCTTCACCACCGCGAGAGAGACACTTCGGAGCTGACTGAGATGCTGGCCCTTCCGCATTTTGCGGAGGCCCTTCAAAGCAAGGAGGACGAGAAAAAGATCCATGACGCCATCGCAGAGTCGAAGGCCAGTCAGCGTACAGTCATGTCCATCACGTCGAGCATCCGGACCCTCAGGCCTGCGAAAAAGACAAAGAATCCGAAACGCAAGCCTGTGGCCTTTCGCGGGGACTCTAAGTGGCCCACCGAGGTCCTTCAACCGTATGCCCCGCAAGAGTACCGCGTGTACAGAGACGATTTCAATAAATGTATTCGTGCCTATCATAGGCGGTACGATTGGTCTATCTCACGTTCATGGGGAAGGATCGGGCAAGAAGCCGTGCCAGCCCGTGCGGTCCTTCAAGCAGTGTGGACAAGGCATGAAGCCCTTCACCCTGCCGTAGTTTGTCCGTGGAACTTTCAGGAAGTCGTCAGATGATCGCGCGTATGCCATGGCCAACCAAATTAAAGCAATGTAGCAAGGGAACGTTTCGAGAAAGCTATGTATCCTATAATGACGAGTACTACCGCTATGTGACTGTTTCCTAGTATGACCAGGACTCAGGAGTGCTGCAGTTATTATTAGACGACAACAACGTAACAATACAACATCAACAACAACAACAACCACTACGACTACTACTCCAACGACGAGTCGTAGTACTAGTAGTGCGACTGTTGTACTCCGATTAAATACTAGTCTTCACTACTACTAGTACTAGCGGAACTACTACAGACTACGACGACTACTAGTACTACTTACTACTGCTACGGCTACTACGACTAGTACTACTATTAATTATGAATTATTATTATGGCTACTACTACTAGTACTACTTCTAGTACTAGTACTACTACTACTACTACTAGTACTACTACTACTACTACTACGACGACGACTACTACTACTACGACTACGACTACGACTAGGACTACTACTACGGCGACTACTACTTACTACTACACATACTTACTTACTTACCTACTACTACTACTACTGCTGCTGCTGCTGCTACTGCTACTGCTACTGCTACTGCTACTGCTACTGCTACTGCTACTGCTACTGCTACTGCTACTGCTACTGCTACTGCTACTAGTACACCTACTACTACTACTACTACTACTACTACTACTACTACTACTACTACTACTACTACTACTACTACTACTACTACTACTACTACTACTACTACTACTACTGCTAGTACTAGCTATACTAGTTTGGGACCGTAGTTAGTATGCGAACAACATCTGAATCATGTTTTTTTTGGGTCCATCATTCAGAAGCGTGCGGTCATGACATTTGTGCCACGAGAGATGAGTGACTCAGCACGGTGCACGAAAAGCCTGCGTCCGTGCAGGAATTAGGAGCCTTCTCAGTGGCCATGGACATGCCGTGTTGCAAGAAATGCTGAATGAATCGTAGGTCAACTGGGAGTGAAATTGTGACCGCAGGTCCTTCAGACTTCATCACAGGCCAGGGGAAGGCACACGTGTGTCAGGCCTGCAGTGATAACTACCAAAGCGATGCTGGCAGTGATTTCAACTTGTTATTTTGTTTTTGGCCAGCCTTGCTCGCAGCTAGGGGTCCCTCTCCGCCATGATGGCAGCTATCGCACTGTTGGGAGGCCGTGTCCTCAGAATGAGCTGGAATGTCAGTGTATTCAAATAATAATAAGATATAATGAATGAAGAAATCACACCGCCCGTTGCTGCTGCTCATTGTTCCTGTCAGCCAATAGTCAGTAGTTTTATTCATCGTGTGTTTACTGTAGTTGTTTTGCTGTGCAGTTGGAGAGGATAGTCTAGTCTTGTCGGGTTAGGCTATTAGGACTTCTGTCATGTGTGCTAGCCTTGCGCCTGCCCCTCAAGTTCGGACATGTCTTCCAGACGGTTTGGAGACGATTTCGCTCGGATTGGGGTCCCGGATTTCTTGTCAGGATACAACTATTAATCATCTTATCATTACTTAATAGGAAGTAGTAATCGAGCATTGCAGCCTTTTGGGTAGCAATCGGTCCACTGAAAAGTATACAACAAGTTGACAATAAGACGCATAAGCAAGTCGTGCGATGTTAATTTTCGGCAGCTTTTGGATCCCAGCTACAGCTCTCCGGTCCCTCTGCCCAGACTTCAGCCAAACGATGGAGCGGCTCATGGCAGAAACCATTGTCTTTGCGTGGTATCATGGAAACCGGAGAGAGGTCCTTCTGCTGGCACCCAGGAATCAGGTCCATCATATCCGCAGGACCAGAAGGGGCCACATTGGTGTGGGCAGCGTTGGCCAATGGCACCTTCTAAGTGTGCCTGGTGGGTCCTTCGAACTACACCTCGTGGCCTTCGCCTGCACCACCGGCATACCCTTGCACTACATCCGGTTCAGGCCCCAAGCGGACCATCTGTACATGGTGGATGACACCGGCGCCAGGTCCATCCGCTACTTGGCCGAGCATTTGTGACACTTCGTCTGAATCGTTGTGTCCTGTATGTAGCCAGGGAGGAGGAACAAGAAGGCTGGATCATTTTGGAGTAGACCGTTGATGGTCTTTCTTAGATTCTTGCAGGTCAGTCAGAGTCAGAGTTGAGCTAGGCGCCTAAATGCACTGGTCATTGACTCCTTTGAATGAAATAGCTAGGTCCCTCAATTGACTTGCAAGAACACGGAATGGCTCTGGCAACAGCAATGTTTCAGTAGGAAGGGTGCATGGTTTATTTGCCATATCCAAATTTCAACAGCTATTAATTCATTATGGTCCAATCGTTCATCAAATGGTGGTCCATCCTTGACACTTGAGAGCTGCCTATTGCCGGAGCCTTGCATTTTCATCCGTGTCTCTGACACGGAGAATCGCTGCCCTTTCAAGTCAGTCGGCAGCCCCGGAAATGGCAATGGCCCATCCCAAAGCTTGTTCAGTGACTGACAAAGTCAGACTGACTGAATCCTGAAAGTGCGTGGCTAGAAGAAACTGGTGCATGTGTGGGGAGGTACCACTACCAGACGACTACTAGTATTGCAACTACGGCTCGTGCTGCTACGAAGACTAGTACTAGAAACTGTACTAATCTAGTACTGCTACTACTACGACTACTACTGCTACTACTACTAGCTAGTAGCTACTTACTACTACTACTACTACTACTACTACTACTACTACTACTACTACTACTACTACTACTACGACTACTACGACTACGACTACGACTACGACTACGACTACGACGACTACTACTACTACTACTACTACTACTACTACTAGCACTACTACTATTACTACTAGTACTACTACTACTACTGCTGCTACTACTACTACTACTACTGCTACTGCTACTGCTACTGCTACTGCTACGACTACGACTACGACTACGACTACGACTACTACTACAGTACTACTACTGGTACTAGTAGGAGTTCTAGTAGGATTACTTACTGTTAGAAGTATGACTACACTCATACTAGTACGGATACTACCAGGACGACTAGGACTAATACCACGACGACTACGACTACTAGTCGACGGCTAGTACTACGACTACGACGACGAGGACGACGACGACTACTAACTACTACTGCTACTGCTACTGCTACTAGTACTACTACTACTACTACTACTACTACAACAACGACGACAACTACGATTTCTAGAAGCACTACTGCTGCGGTTTCCGTCCTTGGGTATCAGCCAATAATGGAGCGAGCTACTTCTTGAGCGCCTACTTGCTCTCAGGTGTGCCTACAACAACCGGACATGCTGCAAGGCCACGTCCTGAGAATTGGGTTGTCCGGACGGAGATAGGTTTTTGCAGCTGCAGACGAAGTGATGTCACAGAGCATTGCGAAAGCGTTGGATGCTTTTCAACCGTGATTCCGTTCTGTCAATGTGCTCGAGCAAGGGACCTTAGTTGTCCGTGGCTTTTCCTCGATTCAAAGTTTTGCCGTCCTGCTTCCCAGAATGCCGCCGAAGATCAATAAGAAGGCTAAGAAGGCCGGGGGCCCTTCCAAGGCAGAGTTATCGTTGCGGAAGGCGGCACAGACCACCCTGGAGCAAGGACAACAACAGACGCTTGATGAGCTCATGGAGTGGCTGCAGGCCAATCCCGCTCAAGCTGGGTCCATCCTCGCTTCCATCAAGACGAAAGCTTGGGATCTAGGTCCTGCGGCTGAGGAAGAGTGCGACAAGTTGCCACCCTACATGAACAAATTGAAGACTCTGCCGAAGGGGAAACTGATCGACTACATCACGGATCTGGTCCCTGGCATGGGTCCTTGGCTCCTGTCCCTCGATCGCAAGACCAAAAAGGAGGAGCTGTCCAATATCTTGGCATATCTCGTTCACATGCATCCCGCGTCCGCCCTCACCACGAAGCGAGAGTCGAAGTTGAAGAAGGACTTGAAAGAACGCTGGTCCCTCTATGGGGAGCGTGCAAAGACGTGGGAGGCTGAGGGCGGAGTTGAGGCCGGTTTTTTGTTAATTGTTGATTCTGCCACGACATAAATAAATAAAGTTGCATTGCATGGCATGATCTGCGTCCCTGCGTCAGGCGTTTTGGACGCAGAACGGGTATTGGTCCCTCGACATCGACGCAGACGGCGGCCAGGGGTTCCTCGTTTTCTCTGCCAATGGGGAGAGCATTTTCGACAAGAACCGCGTGGCCCTTCCTGATGACATGATCTCAGACAATACCACGTTGGAAGGGGGCCATCTTTTCGATGGTGCTCTGATCAAGAAAGGGGCGCTGATGCGGGGAGTGGCCCATCTCTTGTCAGAGCTCGGGATTGCGAGTAGATGGGAGAAGCCCCTCTTCCTGAAGGAGGTCCCCGGAGACAGCATTGGCGCGAGTGCTGGGACTGGTGGCCCTTCTGCAGGATCCAAGACTGACCACAAGAAGCCTAAGAAGGACAAGAAGCGCCGTCGTGGTTCCTCTGAGGATTCATCCTCCAGCAGAAGGAGATCCAGCAAGTCCAAGCACCGCTTCAGCACGCCGATGAAGGCCCGTCGCAAGAAGAGTGAAGCTTCCAGCCCCTTCAGCAGCAAGTCCTCCAGTGCTTCCCCAAAGTCAAAGGCCTCTCCCAACAAGAAGACGAATAAGAAGAGCGGCACGCCGCCGAAGAAGAGCACGCCGACGAAGTCAATGAAGAGTCAGAGCCCATCCCCAAAGAAGAAGGCTAAGTCGGCTACCCCGCCGAAGGGCAACGGGAGCGTGCTGGTCGAAGACTGAGCATGTGACTCGCGGTTGGCATGTTCAGTACTCCAGTGAATCAGATAAGGTCCCTCCAGCGGTCAATTAGTCAGTAGCCAACTAATATAATATGTAACTGGGTACACTTCCGGACACCGCATCCAACTGGAGTCAATTTTGGCTGAACTCGTCATGTGCCGCCGATGAATGATTTGTTGCAGCGACAAGCTGCTGACGGACTGGCTTCGCCGCGTGAGTAAAATAGGAGGTCAACTCACTCAAGAATGGGACCAGTCTCAAGTTAAGTCAAGTCACATTTTGATGACCCAGGTTGGCTGGCACTCCCGGCCCCTCCATTGTGGAAGTTGAAGCGGCTGAGTGCGCCCCAGCAGACCAGTGAAGTGTCGTCTGAAGTTTTGCTGGATTCATGTCATTGTCGAGTCACGTCTGTTCTGTTGCATGTGCAACCGCTCCCGAATTCCTGCCAGCAGTCTGCGGACTGACACGGGTTCAGTCAGTCGCATTGACAGAATATAATAATAATAATAATAAATAAATCTCAGTAGTCTCTGTAGCAGAGCGGTGCTAAATGATTGAATAGATCATGGCTATAGCCTTCTTGCTGCTACGTAATTTCACTGATTACATAAATAATTCGGCGCTACAGTCGCCACCGGCCCTTCCTTGATTCATGGCGGAATCCGAAGATGATGATCAGTTGGTGGAGCAAGATACGAAGAAAGTCAAGGTACGTAAAAATCAGTCCAAATTCAACGATCTGGTGGCAGGTCCTTCTGATCCAAAGAAACGCAGGAAGGAACTCAACAAACTCTACGAGAAAAACAAGCAGAAGAAGGAGCGGCGTAAGTCGAAGTTCCATGACCATCCATCCGTACAGAAGGCAACGACCCCAGCAGAGCGGCGGAAGGCTTTGAACAGACTTTACTCGGAGCAGAAGGCCCGTGAGGACGCCGAGGCCGCTGCTGGGCCCATCCAGGATAGTGGCAGTGTCAAGAAGGAGCCACGCGTGAAGGAGGAAGCTTGCCTGCGTCATTTATTTATTAATAAGTTAAGTCTTACATCCGGATTTGCTCCAAGTTCCTTGCAGAGAGCAGGAAGAGCTTTCGGACGTGGAGGCTGACACGGCCATGGCAGCTGTGCCATGTGTCTGGTGCAAGGAGTCTCGGCCGACAATATATAATTCTATTTACCATAATTATATATTATATCACTTATTAACATCAGACAGACGAGAAATTTCGAATGGTCGCCTGTCGAGGAAGTGATCGAACTTCGGGCAAAGATCGTGGCCATGGAGCAGGAGCTGGGGTCCCTCAACAACGAGAAGCATGCTCTGGAAAGGCTTGTGTCACACCTTGAAAACAAGGTCAAGATTGCGGAACGCCTATATTTGGGTGATGTGGACGAGGAGGACCTTCCTCGGCATTTGATTGGAGTGTTGCCATCATTAGTCGGTCCGTCCCAGACTTGACAATAAATTATTTATGCCAAGCAAGGACTCCTCAAAGTCGCTGGGCAATGCAAATTGCAGCGGTGATAAATCCATCTTATACTAACTAATAATAATCGGGGTCCTTCACAAGCTTTGCTGCATTGCCCAGTGGCTGAGTCACTGTTTTTTTCAGTTCGACGTTTGCAGGGGCAAAACATGGGTTTGTGATGTGCAAGACTGGCACAGAATCCCCGTCTGTTGATTGTCAATGTCCTCGCACTGCCAGGTACGTTGGCTTGCGCACCAGCGCCGAAGCTTGCGAGAACGAAAAAAGCTACCGAGGGTTCTGGTCCTTCTGGTGACTGCGGTACTAATTAGTGTGTGGTCACCAATGTGCCGCTAACCCACCACTAACCCCCGGAGGGTTCGACATACTTCGTCTCACCTGCTTGGCGTTCGTGAAAGGCGCGTCGCAGGTATTCTACCTACCCCCATGTTACCTCCCCCATCCGTTCTGCCTCCACTTACGCGGCATCCTCCGGATGTACGAGCTGGGCTGCAGGGGTTGAGTCATGTTTTAGTGGATAGAACTTGATTATCCAGAGGTTGAGGGTTGAAGTTTCGACTTGCTAAACCCTTAACCTAAACCCTACTGCGGTAAACCCTAAACAGTCGACCCAGAGAGCCCAATACCCCTTAAGTAAGGAATATAGCTTAAATCATAATATGAAGCCCTATATAATTTAAGCCAAATTCCTTAATTAAGGAGTATTGGGCTCTCTGGGAACTTCCTAGCGGCTCCAGCGCAGCTGGAGGACGTCGCCCTCAACACTGACGCTTTTTCTCAGCAAACTGCTGTGGGCAAGAAGTATGACATTGTCCTCTGGTGCCAGAGCCTGCCTAAAGGGTTTAGGGTTTGTGTTTTAGGGTTTAGGGTTTGTGGTTTAGTGTTTAGGGTCTAGGGTTTGTGGTTTTGGGGTTGTTTGGTTGTTTAGGGTTGAAGGGTTTGGGTTTGCCTGGCATATGCGCTACGTGGTCCTCAAGCAGCTTTGAGAGTGCTGAACAACGCCCTAAACCCTAAATTTGCAACCACCGTTTTCCTAAGAAATTGTTTCCGTTTCCAGCTTCTAAGGAGATCACCGATTCAGAGTTCAGGACGTAGGGATTATTCAGGGTTTAGGATATAGGGTAAAAAGGTTCAAAAGGTTCAGAGTTCAGGGGTTTAGGGAGTGTTGCAGCGAGGGGTTCGCAAAGCAACCCAAGCTGATTTGGCGGGTCTGCGGTAGGGGCCTCATAGGAGTTTCGCTCGGCGACAGGAAGCGCAGGGGCGCGCAGGGACAGGAATCTGTTGGTAGAGAGCTTGGCCAGGCCTTGTTCGTGCAAACCACGAACCTGACGGTTGAACCCCAAACCCTATAAGCCCTTAAACCATCCGTTTCGCATGCTCTCACATTTGTTCTTTGTTTGGTGATCTTAGAGGGGCATTTATTTTTCCTAAACCCTAGCCTCAATGCTTCGAGAACTCTACGGATTCTTGCAAGTTGAGATGTGGATTCACAAGGTTTCAGGGTCTATAGTATTTTATCAAAAAGGTGTAAATTTCGAGCTTGTGGCAGAAGCTAAGGTGCCATAGCCTCTACGGCGTGCACTGCAAAATGCCCACGCTGCTGCACTCGCCTATGTCCGTGGCGCCGGGCGGGCACTGTGTCGTCATCTTGCGGCGTGAGAAGCTGGACACCTTGGTGCCAAAACCGGAGACCCCAACGAGACCACCTCTAACCTCAGTAGCTGAGTGGATACACTTTACACTTTTTGGGATAGTATTACCCACGATAAAACTGAAAGTGTACCCTTTTTGGGGCTTATGAACTCAGCAACTAGGTAACTGCAACAACCTGAAGAAACCCTTAACCTTAAGCCGCATAAGCCCTAATTAGAAGCTAAACTGAGTTAAACGGTTCAGGGCTTAGAGGTTTAAGGGGTTCAGGGCCTTAGGGTTTACGGTTAAGGGTCTAGGGTGAGCGCCACAGGCTTAGTTTTGATAAATGGGAGTTTCCGAAAATAGGGGACCCTAATATAGTACCCTAAATAGTAGGATCCTTATTATAAGGACCCCAAAATAAAGGTACCCCCTATTTTCGGAAACTCCCAAATCGCACTTGCAGTCTCTACGATGGATTCCCAGCTTCGGGTTTCTAGACCCGGAGCCCAAAATTAAAGAGAACACCTGACTTCCACAACTGTGAAGCAATGCTCATGGACCTACACCCCACAAGGATGTAAAAGAAGGGCCCAAAAACTTATAAACTGCTATTATTCTGCGTTTTTTGTGGGTCCAGGCATGGTGGAGGATGAAGGGTTCGAGCGTTTCAACTTCTTGGCATTAGGTTCAAGCTTCCTCAGCAGTACCCCTTTCTATTTTTGGGTTCTCCGCATTCAAATCCGGATATTAGGAAAATGGGTACCCTTACTATTAGCTGTCTACTGGAGAACCTAAACCCTAAACCCTAAACCCTAAACCCAAACCAGGGTTTCAGGGCTGGAGGATCCACCGGCAGATTTTGTTCAGGATTGAGGGCATTGTATTTGGCGGATTCCGGGTTCCGTGGCCCAGGGGCTTTATAGTTCAGATCTAGCGTCAACTCAGCATAAGCCCTATAGGCCCTAAGCCCCTAAACCCTAAACCCTTAAAGCCACCCTAACCCCTCCCCCCCCCCCAAAAAAAAAAAAAAAGTAACCCCTACCAGGAGCCTCTGTTCGATGAGCTGATGCGCTGTGGTGTGCAAGGCACAGTGGACTACTGGGAGGCATCCGTCGCACTGCCAGACCGTCTCACGAAGTCTGAGGACAGGGTACGCAGTTTTCAGCTTCACAAAGACCACTGAATCCTAAACCCCACACCCCTACACCCTAAACCCTTTCAAGCCCAAGCCCTAAACCCTTTCGAACTCTGCTTCAAGGACAGACAGCCTTCCCTGATCCAATGATCCTTAGATCACAGAGCTTGTGCGCCGTAGGACATAGGGTACAGGGTTTAGGGTTTAGCATTGATACATGACTTATCAGCGTTTTTGTGATTTAGGGTGTGCTGCTCTCTCCCCGTCCCCGTCGAGGACTTGCACAGCATCGCCAGGGTCCTGTATGGCGCCGACACAGCAAAGATCGAATGCTTCCTCTCGGAGACGGCCGCTAAACCCTCTTCGGCCTCGTTCTCAATTCCGACAGGCAGTTTAGGGTTTAGTGTTTCGATGTTTGGGATTTTTTTGAGGGTTTAGAGTCTATAGGTTTCAAAGCTTAGGGTTATGTTATGGGTTTCGAATTAAGGACTAGAGGGTTTAGAGTCTATAGATTTCAAATCTTGGGTTCTACTCCAGGTTTCAGTCTTCAATCCGAGAGCCTGAACCCTAAATCCTATCCTAATGGTCCATGTACTTAAATAGCATATACATTGGCCTTAAAGTACTCCCTATATTGGTACATTGGGCCCAAAGTATATACTATTTGGGTACATGGACCCTTAGGGCTATAAGCACTAGACACTAGACGGTCTGATGCTTATCGTGCGTAGGGTTTCGGGTTTTGAGTTTAGGGGCTCCATGGAGGTTCATGGGTAGAGGGTTTAGGGTTTAGGGTACGGTTCTAAGTCCCCGAATAGGGCTTATAGTTACCCTGCTTATAACCCCATTTATAACTTCCCATGAACCTCCAAGTAGGCCCTAACCCTTATGCTATGTATAGAATCCCTATAGATCCCTTTAAAAGGCCCTTAAAGGAAGACGACCGTAGCACCGTGAACCCTAAAGAGGCATGTTGCTCCTCGCAACGCCTCTGTCGTGGCCGCAGGACCAGGCCGGAAGAAAGGGTCCTCGAATCTCTTCAGAGTTTAGGGGTTAAGGGTTTTTTGGGGGTTTTAGGGGTTTAGGGTTTAGGATGGTTCGTGGCCCCTTTAGGTCCCTATGCGGGCTTCTGGGTTTAGGGTTCGGGGTTTAGGGTTCTCACTATTATGGCTAGAGTTATAGTATGCTGTTTTGTGATATACACCAAAACCCTATTGTTGTTATTCAGGCTTCTGTAAGTTACACTGATTCACAATACCATGGCCCGGAAGGGTTTCCTAGTTTGTAACTTGAGGGCACATGTATGTGTGTATATATATATATATATGTATATATATATATATACATACAGGATAGGTACATGAGCCCTCGAATTAATTGAGTCGCCTTTCAATGTTGTGGTTTGGCAGCTCTCCTGCCACAGAACTGAAGTCTACAGGACCTGAAGCCAAAACCCGTCATGATTACACGGTGGATCTATCGGAGTGCCGGGAAACCCCGCAACTTGTGACTCGACCTCGCCTGATTTAAGATCCCAAGCCCTTCGCCCAACGCCACACCTGCCGGCCTTTAACAACCAAAACACTGAACCTCAGAGACTTTGGCACATCGTGATAGACTACTCCCCCTTAAGTCCTGCACCCTATCTCGGCTAATGCTCGGGAAAGATCCTGAAACCCTTTCGTTCCCATGAAGCTCTAGATCCGCGAGCCCAAACACTCCCAAAGCCTATTCACGAAGTTCAGTGCCTGAGTTTGTCTTCAGATTCCTATGTAAGGGATCATTTTGCAAGGGCGGAGGCGTGACTGCCAGATGAAGCTAGAGCAGAGAGAAGAGAACTCCATGAAACCTGCAGCTACACACCCCAAATAGCTTCAGCGGCATTAGGGTTTAGGATGTAGGGTTTAGGGTTCAGCGGCAGTAGTCATTGTAATGGTAATTACAAGTGGCGGCAACCATATTCGAGGGTACTTGCTCGCCAGACCCAGCTGACGGATCATTGGACTCAGGAACAATATGTTCAGTCCGCTGATGCGAGACCCGAAACCCTAAACCCAAATCCATCTAACTCCCAAACCCGAACCCCTAATTCATCCCTACCTCCCATAAATAGGTAAAATAACGGCGCAAAACCTACAAACTTCTGTTATTCTACATACTTTGAGGGGGGGTCCAGGTAATTCCCAACTCTTACACCCTAAACTACTATTTGCTTAAGAACCCCCAAAAAATTAAAATATATATATATATATTCCTTATAGGGATAATATAGGGGTTATCATTTTTTATTTTTTGGGGGCTTCTTAAGCAAATAGTAGTAAACTGACGAGTCGGTTTTAAGCCTCTGTCCCGAGCCGTCGTAGCACGAGAGGAGAGGAGGTATTCAGCCGAAGATACAAAACCAAAGTCTTCAAGGCAATATGCCTTTGAGCTCTTTATAATTCTAAGTTTACACTAGGATTTTGAGTTTACACTATGTTATGCCGCAGCCCAAACCCCATTCTCATTATTCTTTTGTTACCTGCCAGGCCTACATTAAGGCTCCTCGTTGTTACATGGGTACTACACGATACCCATCTTGCCGACCAGGCCTACAAGACCTTCATGGGAAGCCAGAGATTTTGGACGAGGCATCTGCAGCCGCTCTCTGTGGTGCAGCCGAAGTCCGTCGAGGACTCCTTTTAGGACTTTAGGGCTTACAGGGTTCTACTAGGGTTTAGGCTTTAACAGTTCAGGGTTTACGGTCATCGATTATACCAGGGTTCAGGGTTTAAGGTTTGGGGCCGCGATTTTGTGGCTTCTTCGGGGGTGTTTTTTGATCTGTCTTTAGGGCTTCAGGGGCTCCAGGGTTGAGAGGGCTCCTATGCTGAGGGATTGCACAGGGTTTAGGGTTTAGGGTTTAGGGTTTAGGGGTTTAGGGTTTAGGGTGTGGGGTTGGGGAAGGAAAAGGTAGTCTAGCGTTTGTGGCCAGGCGGCTTTAGTGCATGCTGGTTTCTGTTTATCGAGTTGCTTGATTCAAGATCCTAAACCCTAAACCCTATATAAACCTTCTAAATACCCTTGGTGAGAAGACGTAAAAAGCAGCGTGTGTTCTGCCCATATGGGAGTTTCCGAAAACAGGGGACCCTAATATGGTACCCTAAATGGGAGGATCCTTATTACAAGGACCCAAAAATAAGGTACCCCGAATTTTCGGAAACTCCCATATTGCTTGTGAGACGCAGCAGTTTGATCATGCAAATCCTTGTACACCCGGTGCCTTGACAACCGGAACTCTATGGCGAACTTGCTTGCGGTGCAAGATGTCCGAGTCTTTCGTTGAGCTTGGAGCTCTTCCGGTTGATTCTGAAAGCTGTGCTTTTTCAATTTAGTACCGGTAGCGCATTTGGTCCATTGGCTAGGCTGGCTGTTAAAACTGTGTTTGTTGTGCGGATTAAGTCCGATGGCCCAAGCTATAAACCACAGGAAGGCCTTAACTCTTGAACCCCTGTCCACACGTCCGAATTGCCGTACATCCTGAATCCATAAACCGCTTAAGCCAGAAACCCCTAAACCATAAACCTCAAACGCTATCATAGGTTAAAACAAGCCTTAAACCCTGCATGAACCGTAAGCCTTTAGCCCCCAACCCTATATCCTAAACCTTGAACCCTAAGTCCTAAACCTTAAACACTAAACCTTTTAAACCTTGTAAACTTCAAACCCTAAACCCTTAACCTTACAAACCCTAAACACCAAACCCTATACCTTATAAACCCTAAACCCTCAACCTTATAAACCTTAACCCTAAACGCCTAAACCTAAAACCTGAACCTTACAAACCCTAAACCCTATAAATCTTACTGTAAGCGTGGCGGAGCTCGGCCAGGTCACTGTGGTCGGTGGCGGCCACAGCGGGCACTGCATCCAGAATGGGAAGCTTACACTGGAATTAGAAGTTACCAAAAAGGGTCCAAAGGACCCTTTAGGGTTTAGGGTCGTATTATAGGATAACCCCACTTAGGGGACTTATAACCCCCATTATAACCTACTTACTAAGTCCCATGATCCTCTAAGTAGGGTCGTGCGGTTTAGGTTTTAGGGTTTAGGGAGATGAAGGCCGGAATTGGAAGTCATTATAGGGGCCTTGATAATTACCTATAGTGTTTTGGGGTTTCCTTATTATGGTTATAGAGTTTAATGGGCCCCAAGACCCTATTTCAATTATTAAGGCCCCTGTTTTAGAAGTTACCCCAAGGGTCCAAAGGAAAGTAGGTAAACTAATGGCCCAGAACCTATACGAAAGCTATCATCCTACATACTGTTGGGGTCCAGGTTAGGTTTAGGTGGGTACTTGGGTTTATTGTCAGAGTTGTGGATAGCAACTGGGAGAGTATATGATTTTGAGGTACTTGGGTCCTTAGTGCCGCTAGGGTTTGTTCGATTTTTGGTTCTTATGGTTTTGGCATTCGCTCAAGATTGAGGGTTTTGGACACAGATTGCCTAAGCCTTGTAACATTGTAAACACCAACCTTTAAACCTCTCAATCCAAACCCTGCTGAAGTCCGGATTCCGAGTAACTAAGACGTCACCATTAGATGAAGGAAAAGGCCTAAACCTTGTACCCGAAAGCCCTATACACTTGAAGATGTAGTTGTGTAATAGGCTATCCGACAAAGATACTGCGTTCTAGGGTGGAGGTGGGCACTAAAATCACTGAAACCGAAACTTAGGTTCGAGCAAACCGTAGTCTTGAATTCCTGCAGTCTTGGAAGCCCGAGAGCTTCAACGCAAGTAACCCTGTACCGTAATCCTATCAACCGTAGACACGCCCCAAGCCTTAAACAAGCAGAAGAAATCCAATCCGCAATCCCAACCAGCCAACACTAACTACACCCTGATCCCTAGTGGCCGTAATAATACCTAAAACCTAAAGTCTGAACAAGCCCCAAAACCGCAAACCCCTAAACTCAAAAACCTCTAAACTGCAAACCTTCAAGAGCGCTTGAGGAACGTCGGAATCGACATGTCCCACTTCGGTGATGCAGAGTTTCGGGACGGCACGGTAGTGCTCGCCGGCGGCTGCACTCAAGGGGACATCGTCCGTTGTCTGCCCGAAGGCCTGTCCCAGGTGTTTGGGGCATCGTGGTTCAGTGTTTAGGATTTCGGCATGATTAGTCGCTTGGATTTGGGTACTTGTCAAAATTAGGGTCCCTTATTGGGAACCCTAAATATTGGGTGCCGTATTATTAATAAGTACCCCAAAAGGGACCCTAATATTGACAACCACCCATTTCATGATTAGTCGCTTGGGTTTTGGTAGGTAAGACTTCTAAAGAACCCAGGTGCCGGCTGTGGGTTCGGGCTCGCAGGATCTTGTAGGTGCTGCTGTAAAAAATTAGGGTTTAGGGTTTAGGGAGTATGCATGGCTTGTATCCGTTGTGCAGTTTCAGATTGAACTACTGCAGCAGCGGCAAAACAACACCGGAAGAAGGTAACACATTAAACCATAACCATTCCCCAAAACTTAGAACGCCGCAACAGTTGCATACGACATTTGACGCCCCAAATTAAGCCCGCGCGATTCCCAATCCCAAAAACACCCTCTAAACCCTAACATCTCCCCCGCAACAACAAAGCATCACAAGTCTACCCACAGGACCCAAAGTAGTTCCTCTTGGGGATTAATTACATGATAGGATTCTATTTTTTGAGCCCCCAAAAGGAACTACTTTGGGTAGAAATGAAAAATCTAACCCTTAAATCCCCGGCAGGCTGGGTCGTAGCCATGGGTGCGCGGCCGAGCGACTTGAACCAGAGCTTCGAGCACCCTTTTGAGTGCTGTAATGAAGTCTTTAGGGTTTAGGGTTGAAGGGCTTCGGGTCAAGGGCTTAGGGCTTAGAGGATGAGTGAGGGTTTAGTTAGATTTAAAAGTCTTGAGGGTTTGGGGTTGAAGGGCTTCGGGTTAAGGGCTTAGGGCGTAGGGGATCAGTGATGGTTTAGTTAGATTTAAATTTTGCGGGTAGGGTAAACCCGATGTCGTCGGAGCTGTCGAGAGCGGTTAGGGTGTACAGCGTTTGTGGCATAGGTGCGCACTTGCAGTGTTATTCCGGGTGCTCCTGTCGCCAACACCCACCCGAAAGTTGTCTGCAAAGTGTCCACAAAAATTCCCTGCAGAGCCCCAATCCCCTATATAAACCCTAAGCCCAGTGGCCCAGTTGTACTCGATCCTGATCTGTTTAGGGTTCGGGATTTATCTGTTTGGGATTTGTGTTTTTGGGTTCAGGGTTTAGGGTTGGCGGTCAAGCTTCAGGGTTTAGAAACCCTATGAACTCCTGCGGGATCCCAGCTCCACAACCTAGTAGTAGAGTAGGCAGTCTTTTCTGGGTAGCATAGCCCCTATATATTCCCTATACAACCAAACAGGTTAACCTTTTGTTCCACATGATACCCGACAAGTAGGACAAGCTGAGGTGTTGGCATGGGTCTCATGCTGCAGGGCGGCATAGGCCATCTCACACGCGTCTTCGGACTCGCTTCCGCAGCTTGTCCTGCACCTGAGCGCTTTTGAGGCATGGTCCCGAGCCTGAAAGGTTTTTTCTACACCGAAAGACTGAAACGTTCGCCGTCAGCGGCCTTAAGCTGTCAAGTCCTCACATGTTGTGATGGTTCTCCGAGAGCCTTTCCCTTCCCAGCCAACGGATCCATCTGAAATTCAAGGGTTCTGTATTTGTTTATAGGGGGTGCCTTACGGTTTAGGGTTTTGGGTTTATGGGGTGAGGGTTTCGTGAGGTCATCGGGAGTCTGCCACTTAATGGAAGCGACGTTGAGAATTAATGAGAAGTCCTTTAAAGTCCGAGACTTATCCTTGAATGGAGTAGACAATAATCCGGCATTGGGCTGTTTGGGCTAGGGGCCTGCAACGAATGGGGTTCACCAATCAGGAGTTTAGCCGCAAACGCTCGGAACACTGGTTGTCTGACGGAATTTGGGCACCCATGGGCTACAGTGTTCGTTTTTGGCATTAAGGGTTTCCATGGCCGAGAATAAGTTTCTATAAGCTTTGAGGTCCAAAACCTTTGAAACTAGCACGAAGCTTTCAAGGCCAGATTTGGGTCTAGAGGTCTAGCGTTGCAGAGAACCCTTAGTCGATGCCTAACACCCAAGCTGCAAACCCTCAGCCTACAAACATGAAGGACGTATAACCGCACAGATACTCTGCCCAAACACTCTCAAGCCAACAGAAATGTCGGAATCCGAGGACCTTAAACCCCAACCGCTAAAGTCCTAAGCCCGCAATCCTTGTTTCTCAAGGACAACATCCTGTCAGTCTCCTTGGTCACATCAGGAGGAAGCGAGCTTCTGGCATACTGTTGGTCAAACCTTACAGAAACACTCTTTGCTTGGAGGTTCATGGGTAGTTATAGTTGAGGGTTATATGTAGGGAAACTATAGTTATAAACTTTATAGCTACTCATGAACCCCCAAGTAAGCAAATACGAGGCCCCTATTATACCGACCACAGTCATTTGTTGCTGTAAAGGGGCCTTGCAGAAAGAACCCTAAACCCTTAACCCTCCATGTTCCCAGGATTTACGGATGTTCGGCTGTTGGGGGGCCTGGGCTAGGCTTTTTGACCAAATGGCTCCCTAACTTCACCCTAAAGCCCCTAAACCATCCTAAACCCTAAACCTCTAACCCTTAAACCGCTGAGCAAAAGAGGGGCTCAACAAAAATAATAACCCTTACACCCCTAATCCATCCTAAACCCCAAACCCCCAAACCCAAAAGCCCCTAAATCCCCTAACACCCTTTCTTTGTTACAGTTGGGTAACATTTCACATGTTTATGGGTACTTGAACCCAATAAGGAATAAAAATGCACATTTTTAATCCTATCCCAAAAATGAACCAGCTTTTTAATCCTGACAGGAGAAGACGTCACGATCGACGATGACCGCCTTTGGGCTTTCCGAGGCAGGTCGTCGAACGCCTCGGCCGTTGCGGCTCCCTAAGACATCTGTGGGTTTAGGGTTTAGGGTTTGGAAAGTTTAGGGTTTAGGAGGGTTTAGGAGGGTTTAGGGGTTTTTCAGTTTTCAATCCTGTTTGTATGACCATCGCATCGTATTACCAACTCGTCCCTATATATAAGGGGTCCAAATAGTCCTTCTTTATGACCTTTGGTTCGCAAAGTGGACCCAAAGTCCTATAATGGACCCTTAGGACGAGACCCCAAGACCTTCCATGTCGTTTGAAGTTTCGCGCATGGGGCTAGTCGGTTGCTGGAATGCATGGACCCTTAGGGTCAAAGTAGGAAAACCAATGAATCCAGAAGTTAAATGAAATTAAATCTTGATTTAATTGTTCGGTTTTGACATACCTTGGACCTTCCAAAGCCAGTAATGTAGTTGGTTCCTATCACGGTCCAAAGACTTATAGCCTAAAAAAGTCGATCGCCACACTAGCGGGAATCCACGTTCAATCATGATCTAGTTGCCGAATTCGTCCTCCTTGGTAACCACCAGGAATGCAGTTGGGGTTACTATCACGGTCCAAGGAATTTTAGCCTAGATGAGTAGATTGCCACAGTAGCGGGATACCACATTAAATCACGATTTAATTGTGCAATTTGGCGTCCTTCTTGGTAACCACCAGTAATGTAGCTGGTTCCTATCACGGTCCAGGGAAAGCTAGCCTAAATAAGTAGACTAGTTTAGTCTAGTCTACTCGGTCGGTTCTAGTCTGTAGCCTACTCTAGTCTACTCCAGTCTACTCTAGTCTCGTCTAGTCGAGTCGAGTATGATCACGCCTCCGCCTTGCCTGCATTCATCTCTTTGAGGTCCACCCATTATCATTTCCAACGCCATGGACCGCCATTTCGATGCCACCGAAGCTGTCCTCTGAAATTTTCTCTTGCTCAAGATCTTGCTTCTCCTTTTCGGGCTGTCATCTACCATTGCTTGCTGTAACAACACAGTTCCTCTTAGGGATGCGTCCCGTAGACACACCTGCACACCATGCAGTAGACAAACAAGCATGCGGACCGTGCATCTCACCGTAAACCTTGAGCCTGAAACAAGGATCCTGCGAGGCAGTTACATGATGATGTAATTGTTGCGTTCTTGCCAACTGTTCGAGTTGATTTAATTGTTCCAGATTTGGTCATTGATTCAGAACCAGTTAAATCATGATTTAATTGGCGCCCCGGGTTCGGATAGTGTAGCAGAAAGAAATAAATCATGATCTATTTGTGCCGTGTAGGAGCAGGACAGGCGTGGAATGGAGCGTCGCGCAACGTTCAGGGCCAATTAAATCATAAGTAAATTCTGCGGGCCTGAGGGGTCCAAGGCGGCCCGATGCCGGGCAATAAACACGGGAGTTAATGGTTTTTAACTCTTGGATTCACTGCCTTCCGTCAAAGTAGACTAGACCCCAAGACCTTCCATTCCATTTTAATTTCAATTGAAGTTTCGCACATGGGGCTAGTCGGTTGTTGGAAGTCTCATATACATATAACTAGATATACATGCATACATACACGTACATACACACACACACACACTTTTTTGGCTGAGGAGGTCACTGTACTTATGGCTTGTAGCCATGTGTGCTTAGACCCTAGGTAAGTAGATACTAGCCGTTTGATACTTGTGCATCCCTTACTAGCCCTTGTTGTATCGTAGCCTTTCTAGCAACCCTTATTGAATCTAAAACCCTAAACCCTAAAACCCTAAAACCCTAAACCCCTAAACCCTAAACCCCTAAACCCTATAAACCCTAAACACCTAAACCCTATAAACCCTATAAACCCCTAAAGCCCTAGACCCTTAAACCCCTAAAACCCTAAACCCCTAAACACCTAAACCCTAAACCCTATAAACCCTATAAACCCCTAAAGCCCTAAACCCCTAAACCCCTAAACCCTAAAACCCTAAACCCCTAAACCCTAAACCCCTAAACCCTATAAACCCCTAAACCCCTAAACCCTAAACCCTATAAACCCTATAAACCCCTAAAGCCGTAAACCCCTAAAACCCTAAACCCCTAAACCCTAAACCCCTAAACCCTATAAACCCCTAAACCCTAAACCCCCCTATAAACCCTGAACCCTAAATCCTAAACCACTGGGAGAACCTGGGAGCCCTGACCTCGAAATCCACAACGCAGGTGCGGGCACCAACTTCGGGGTCGTCTACCGCATGGTAGTGCAAGCGCACCGGCACTCTGGGCAGACTTGGGCCCAGGACACGTCGAGGGTTTCGGGTTTCAGGGCGGCGGGGTCAGAGTTTCGTACTTTTGTTGCGGGTTCTGGTCTCGGGCTTGGGGTCTGTAGGGTTGAGGATGGTGTCGACTGGGCTGGGCGGGTTTCTGATCTACGGAGCTTCACACCTGCAACCTACTGTAACTATGCCCGGCTATTTGTCCACAGGATGGAACTAGGTACCCTCTTGCCATCGGCCACTACTTTGTCACCGTATTCATAGGCACAAATACAAAACCGTCCAAATAAAGCAATAATCGGCCAGCATGTGTGTGTGTGTGTGTGTGCGTGTGTGCAGGCGCTTGTACCTATACATACACCGGGTGTGCTCGCACAGACACACATGTACGTATATGTATATGCATGTCAACCACACATACATACGCACATACATACATCTATGCACATAAACACACACACACACATGGTTGTAGTTAGACCACACATATATTTCTGAGTCTCCATGCACAGAGAGCAAGAGCTCTCTCAAAGCAGCGGACCGAAGCACAAGCAATTCCGACCGAAACTTTCGAGGCCTTGCGGGCGTCATGGCCGATTGCGGCGAGACTTTCCATGGGTCGAAAGCGTTTAGGGTTTAGGGTTTTTACCTATGGTCTCCTTAGGAATTATTTGGATGTTCGTTCATACAAAACCCAAGAGAATATTAAACATGATTTTTGTCATTGTGGTTCTAAGGGGGGGTATAGTTTAAAGTTGTCTACATACTGCTGATGGACAAAATCCTGCATGACCCTAAGGACTCTAAACTATGGGAACTATGGTAAATTCCTTCTAACGGGTAATGCAGGGTTTTGTCCATCAACAGTATGATCGCAGATCAGGACGAGGCTTACGACACCTTCGGGGCGGAGTTGCTGCAAGAGTACGGCGCAGTCTGCGGAGGTGGTTCGGGACGAGCTCGAGGGCACTCAATAGGTTAACTTGGAGGTTCATGCGTAATTAGAAGTGGGGTTATAAGCTCCCTAATAATTTACTAGGAGTTATAATTGTAATAGTTAACCTACTTATAGCTCCACTTATAACTACCCCTGAATCTCCAATGAGTTCTCTGTAAGTTAGCAAGCATGGGATTCTTCTTTGAGCAATGTTGGGGCTTCTGGTTGCTATTGAGGAACTAGAACTGTGGATGGGGCTTAGGTCGGCTTGGTTGACCCTCAGGGTCCAGATGCTCATGTACTGAGCCACTGGGAGAACTTTAAGCTTTTCGGCCTTCGTAGACCAACTCCCCTTAAAGCTTGAACTTTACTGGGCCAGGTTATTGATCAAGAGCAGAGTATAGTATGTACTGTTGCCTTAACGCAGTCCCTCTATAGCTAAAGTAAATATTTTTTGAGCCCATGGACCCTTCGAGTTGCACGGGCTTCAAAGTCATCGGCGGTGGGGCAGGGCATGGCAAGGCCTTGCTTCAAAGGCAAACTCCCCAGGTTCAGGGGATGTAGTCTTAGCGGCTGAATGAGTCGCCTACACTTTTTCGGGAGAATATCATCCTCTACAGAGCTGAAAGCGTGCGCTTATGACATTCAGCAACTGAGTAGCGCATGTCTTCGGACCCTTCAGGGGGTTTGAAACTGTCCAGGCCTGTGCAACAGCCGCTCCCTTGACGGCTTTCTCATGTGGGCGAGTGAGACTCAGCCGCAGCTCGTCACTTCTGCCTTCTCACTGGAGGAGCCGCAGGCTAAGCTATTTTGAATAAGGTGAGGCTTAGGGACTTGAGGAGTTAGAGTATCAGAGTTAAGGGTTCGGGGCTTATGGCCAAAACAAAGCCTGCAATCCCCCAAACCTCTCAAAATTAGGCGACTCAACAAGCAGCAACAGATTTCCGGTATGACCGCCCCAAATCCAAGTTATGTGCATTCTGAAACCAACTCAATGCGCAGACTGCACCTCTGACTCAACAAATCGTAACTCTACACCCTGAGCCTATACATCACCAACGCCTATAACCCAGAACCTTAAACTCCCCAAACACTAAACCCTAAACCCCCCTAAAACCCTAAACCCTAAACTCCTAAAGCATTTTACTAAGTCTCCCGAGCCTCGAAGCAGGAGGACTGCGCGCTGCAGTTTCCCTCGCTAGCGAGCAGATCGGCTTCTCTCATCGAAGGCTCAGGCCGCTACAATATGACCTTCGGAACATGATATAACATAATCTTTTGGGAGTTTCCTGAAAATTCGGGGCACCCCTTCTAAAAAGATCCTACTATTTAGGTTTTTAATACATTAGGGCTCCCTCTTTTAATTTGGTTCGAATAAGTTAAGTATAGTTAGAGGTTTTTTGAACGAAATTTTATAAGCTCGGCACCCCAAGCAGCACCTTGGGGTCCCCCTAACTCCACCGAACCCTCAGTACAAACCCTCAGAGCCCTGTAACTCCGGGGCCCCTCACCCCCATTGAGAGCCAAGCGGAGCATGGGAACCGAGGACGGAGATGTTTGAGCGGGAAACTTGGTCGTTATTTTGTTCGGTGTTTTAGGGTTTAGGACGCTGGATTTTTTGTTTAGGCTCTGTCGGTTGGGGCGGTTTGGTTGAGGCTCTAGGGCTTTCGGGGCTCCGTCCGGGGTCTTTATCAGTCGCTTCAAGTGGCACGGTAATCATAGGAGAAGCAAGAAGCAGCTCAACACCGTTAGCCCTTAACACTCAGCGTGCGCGCCTCTCCACTGGTTGATCCTTCGAACATAATGTAGGGGCCTTAATGATTGGAATAGGGTTTGGCGGGCTCCTATATTGTAACTATAGTATCGTATACCCCCAAACCCTATTCTAATTATTGAGGCCCCTACATTTGATACTAACATCCTAAGCCCTGCCTGAACTATTTGCGAAGTTGTCAAGACGAGGGTCCCTGTTGGCTTTCCAAATTATAGGGTGAGCCGGATGAAGAGCAGCATTGCATAGGGTTCCCCAAAGACCATGATTCTGACAGATACCCATATAGTCAATGGGATGCAAAGATACTTAGTGAAGCAGTGGGGGTTCTGTAGAAGTCAGCGAAACCCTAAACCCAAAACGCCTAAACCCTAAGTAGCCCATCTTAGGAGCTCTACATGACCCCAACCTTCGACACAGCCCGCGTGGGGGTGAGCGTGAAGGCCTGCCGAGTCCGCGGTGATGGGGTTTAGGGTTTAGGCTACTACGGTAGAGCGTCTAGCGATTTTGTTTGTGAACCTGTAGCCCTATTTTTTCCCTAGCAATGTATGGTGTCCTTCTTTGTATAATCTGGTTCATGCTAGGATCCTGGTTGCGACCCGGTAATGTGAAGCCACGGTAACAACCAAATTAGGTGCATGTTCCTAACAAGGGACGTTGCATCGACTCTTTCTTTTCTGGTGCTTCTATCGTAGGGGATTCCTCTTCTGTTCCTCAAGCTTCACGGGGCGCACTGGAAGTAGAGTTTGCTGTTGCCGCTGTGTCCTTGACATATAGCTGTATAGTACACCAAAAGTGGCGACACCTTCCTGCCCCACCATGTAAGTAGGCTTCTCGTAGCATAGACCCCCGTGCAGATGGAAAAGAGACCCTTGAAAAGATGAATACCTAAACCATATATTTAACCAACAACCATGTCATCGTTGATAAGGCTTCTGCTCTATACATACTTCCAAGATCGACAGGGCCCTGTAAAGCCCATCAGCTTGATCCAGACGCCCTTGCAGGCCCGAAGTTACAAGCGCTGCCTTTTGCTGGGAACCATGACAAGATCATTGGCACTGGAGTTGGAACAAGGCTGGAGAAGGGGCACCCTTGAGGGTTTGGGGTTACGGTCATGCCAAGTCCCTAAACCCTCATCACAATGAACCCGGAGAGTGCACCTCCATGACTATAAGTATCTTGTATTCCTAAACCCTCAACCCTACATCCATCCAGCCCCATACCCTGAACCCTATACCGCAAACCCTAACCTGCCCTAAACTAAACCCTACACCCTCAACCCCAAAACCTTAAAACCCATAAGCAGTTCTCCTCAATTCACGCAGTGCTCTGACCTTCCGCTCCTCAGTTATGGACTCCGTGCCCTCTCCGAAGCTGCCTCTTGGCCACGTACAGGGTTTTGGGGTTAGGAGTTTAGAGTTCGGGGTTCAGGGTACTAGGGTTTAGAGGTTTAGGGTGCAAGGGCAATTAGGGTTTGGGTTGTAGGGGTTTAGGGCTTAGGAGTTTAGGGTTCAGGGTTTACACGTTTAGGGGTTTGGGGTTGGCACTGTTCCGAAAGAGCAAACCTTACAGCACTTAAACCCCGCGTTGAAGGGACCCTGCGGCAACTGAACAAGAGTACTACGGCATCGCGTAGACATTTCGGGAGTTCCTTGTTTGAAGGTTTCTTGTTGGGGCGGCTTGGAGGGTGACACACTAGGGACCTGTAGTAAGTAACATGGTTTCCTTGTTTTTAGTAGTTTAAACCCTTAAACCCTGTAGTGCAGATGCTTGTTGGACTTACTGTGAATATTGCTCAGGGCGTTGGATTGCAACTTGAGGGTTCGGGGGTTATGGTTTGGTTGGTGGTATCTGTCGATTCTCCAAGGCTAAAAGGAGGGGCCCTTAATGAGGACCCCTAGGTATATACCATTAATATAGCTATCATATACCCATCATATAGCCCATTATAGGGTAGGGGTCCCCATTACGGGTCCCTCCTTTTCCCCTTTGAGATTCGTTCGGCTTTGCGGGCTTTGAGGACGTATGGGGCTGAGTTGAGGCGTTCAGTCTGAGGTTCTGGCTCTGGCTTTCGGATTGATCATGTTCTGTTTGGGCGGTTGTCAAAAATGGGGTCCTTTTTTGGGTCCCTATTATAGTACGGCAGCTAATATTTAGGGTACCCAAAAAGGGGCCATAATTTTGACAACCACCCGTTTGTACCATAACCATGCCTTGTTCGAGCGTTACGAACCTCTACGTACAGCCAGAAGAGAGAGTTTTGATTTTGTAGGTTAGACCCCTCATGCAATGCCCTGTAGGGGTGGTAGATTCGGCCCTCTCCGAGACTTCATCACAAGGAAAGCCCAACTATTTAAGCAATCCAACAGAGCCCGATAAAGGGGCCCGAATTATTAGCATATACGAAGGTTTCGGCTATATCACAGTAGATATTAGCTATGTTGGGACTATAAGGGCATACAGTGCGAATGGTTCAGATGCGTTTCAAGGTCATACATCCACTTGGTCCATTGCGGCGGAGTGGTAAAGCAGGACTCCGTCCGCGAAGTTCTGCGTGTCCGAGTCCTGGAATATCGGGCTAGTCTAAACCAGAAGCCTTCACCAGCCTGCCTGAGGATTCTCTTTCGAAGGGCCTTCGTAAGCATCCCTATGTTTAAGGGCTAGTGGTAGGGTCTTGGTTCTGCCTGAAATTCCTGTCCAGGCTTACTTGGGCTTTCGTTTCGGTTGGAAAGCTTAGGCTGCAGTGCGGACTTTTTCCTTTGAACCCCGATAGTGTTGGAGTCATAGTGCCGCAAATCCCTGAAACCTCAAACCGACAGGCGGCCACCCGTGGCCCACGATACCCTAACCTCTGAATATCACACCTCAAAGCCCCACACTCCTAAAGAGATTTAAAGAGTAAACTCCCACTACGATCAGAGCGAGGGGACAGGTTGCAACTATATGAGTCTCTCCCATTCCTGCTCATGGCTACTTGCTCACTGCCGAAGCAAACTCCAAAAGCATGTTACGAATCCTGCAGAAACAAGCGGGAAACCCTAAGCCCCTACCTAGACCCTCAAAAGTAGGTAACATAATGGCCCAAACCCTATAAAAGGCCATTATTCTACATACTCTTGGGGTCCAGGTATACTATAGATCCCATATATAGACCCCTTTAAGGAACCCCTACAGATCCCTTAAGCCCTTAAGCCCTAGGGTCCAGGTAAACCCAAAACCCAAAACCCTGCTCTCCCCTGAGCCCTGAGCCCACTTGGTGATAAGTCTGACATGGAAGGGAGCCTTGCGAGGGCCTGGTGGAGCCTTTAACCAGAGCCCCTTCCCAGACCCCCGGGAGGATCCCAAAAGTAGATCCCTTAATGGGGGTTCCTATAAAGTACCCTTAGTAGTACAGGGCCCCAAATTGGGGGATCTACTTTCTAGATCCTCCCGGGGGTCTGGGTTGAGGGTTTAGGGTTTAGGGTCCTAAACCCTGAACCCTACACCTCTTTAATCCTATAAGCCTTAGTTTAAACCACTAAACTATCACGAAGTCTAGGAATGAGGAGAACCCTCCGAAGAAGTACTAAAAAAAAGCCTAGAGACCCAACACCCTCTTCCCACAGTCTCCCTGCTTCCTGTCAGGATTATCGCGTCACCGCGTTTGCCAAGAGAGACTGGGAGTCGCCAGGCGAAAACACAATGCCTAGTTTTCAGAGTTTCGGGTTTAGGGTGTAGGGTCTAGGGTTTAGTTTAGGGTGTAGGGTTTAGGGTCGAGGGTCTAGGGTTTAGCTTAGGGTTTAGGAATTAGTTTAGGGTTTAGGGAATGAGGACGAGTAGCTCATGTCCCCGTCCAGCCCGTATGTGGTTATGCTGGAAAATTCACCAAGACCTTCTTGTAATTAGTCAGGCCACTCTACTGTGGAGTTTCGGGCTTACGGGTTGTTGCGATTCAAAATCATCTTTGTAAGAGTTCTATAGGTCTCTGATTTTGCGGCAGAGACTCACAGGAACGTGTATGCCCTTCCAAAACGGTGTAGTACAAGGGCCTCAACGGTTAGGAAAGGGTTGTGGGGTATATCATAACATAGTTATAGCAAGGACCCCAAAATAGTATAGGTTCAAACCCTACACCCTATATTAGTCCTAATCCTAAACCCTAAACCCTACACGCCCTAAGCCCTAAACCCTTAACTGCGGGGTGCTAGAGTCACTGGAAGCCTCTTCCCAGTCGGCACTTCAGGAACCAGCCTTGTCCTTTTTCATGGTTCCCCCAAAAGAATAAACAGACCGGCTAGTAGACCTTCTTCAATATTTCCTACTAAGGGATATAGGTATGGGGCTCTGTGTCAGGAACCCAGAGCACTCGAAACGAGAAGAGTAGCGAGAAACCTCTCTCTGTACAGTACTTGGTTGCTGAGTTTGGGATTTTTGGCTGTTTAGGGTTAACCCTAGTAGTAGAGTAGGGAACCTTTAACCTTTCGTGGGTAGCATAGTCCCCAGAAAATCCCTATAAAACCAAGAAGGTTCGCCTTGAGTTCCCGATGATACCCGACAAGAAGGCAATTGTATAGGGACATCGGCGACTAAGTCTAAATAATCAGCGATCCTGTCTCTGTCTCTTTGGACCCTAAAACCGAACAGCCCTCAACCCTCAACGCTGAAAACTCAATATAGGGGCCGACATAATTACCAATACGACTCTGGGGGGCCCTTATTATAAGTATATTATAGTGGGCTCCAAAACCCTATTCCATTTATTAAGGCCCCCTACATTAGGTGTTGATCCGGCTTAACTCGAAACGAGAGGCACAGCTGGGAATTGACGACATTCTGGGAAGAGCAATGCCACGGGATCGGGCTGATGCTCTGACCCAAGAGTCTACCCATAGGCTCCATAGTGGTTCCTTGTTGGGATTCATGTTGAGGATCCTATAAAATAATCAGAAAAACGGAACTGCTATGGAGCCTCTGGGTAGTTTCTGAACAATCATAGACCCACCGAAGCACCAAACCGCACTTCCGGCGTCCCAGACCCGAAGATCTAGCTATTGCGCCCCTTGGACCCCTAGTAACTGCGGGCCTGGATAGTTTTTTTTGTATTGGAGGTTTAGGGTTCAGGGGTTTAGGGCCTATCTGTGCAGAACTCGCATAAACAAAACACCGCTCCGTCCCTAAACCAATCTCCAATCTACTGTATGCTATGAGCCACCGCAGCATACATCCCAGGTTTGCGGCCGTGATCACAGGCGGGGCCTGCGTCGGGTTTTAGGGTATGTGGTGTTGCTTCAGGGTTTATGGGGGTGAGGATTAGTAGTTCAGGGTTAAGGCTAGAGGGTTTGGGGTATCTGGTTTTGTTGCAGGGCTTCGGAATATGAAATGAAAGTTGGCGCAGGGAATGAGAATGGTACATAATACAAGGGCACTAACCCCAGTCGAGCACGAGGCAGTCTAAACAACGGGTTCGGGGATGGCCTCATTCACTAGACTGTTGCTCCTTAGGTATACGTTGAGAGGGCCATGAAGACCGTTGGGTGTCATTACATATGTGGTTGTCAATATTAGGGTCCCTTTTTGGGTCCTTATTTTAATATGGCACCCAATATTTAGGGTACCCAAAAAGGGCCCCTAATTTTGACAACTACCCACATGTCACATGTCCAACAACCCCCAAGATCTGACGAACCTCCAAGACCTGACCCGGACCGCCGCAGAACCCAGAGACTCCAATATCCCTTAATTAAGGAATATACCTTAAGTCATATAAGGGATCCTACTATAATTTTTGGTATATTCCTTAATTAAGTGATATTGGAGTCTCGGGGAAACGCGGAGGCATGTGGCCAGATGGCAAAGACTGCTCGTCGGTGGTGCCTCGCAGCTGTGTGCTTGTTGATCAGGGGTCTGCACTATGAACGAGTAGAGACAAAGAAGGATACATGAGTCAAGGTCGATGTGTCACAGCATTGTCTCAATTTGGGTTGAGAGTGGTCTAGAGTCTAGAGTCCCGAGTTCAGAGTTTGAGGCTTTCGAGGAAAGAAGCAAGAGGTTCATTAACATGGGGGTCGGAATAATTAGTATTGGTATCGGTCTACCCTGCTCTGCAGCAGCTATACGAACACATACCCCAAGGCCTATCCTACTTAAACAGGCCCTATCCGAACATACACCGACAAACCTCATCTACTTAAACAGGCCCTACCTTCGCACCCCCTGATCTCGGGCTGTTGGGTTGAGAGGGCCCCATGCCAAGGTGACATGGGTCGACGAGTCCGTCCGTACGCTGCTGCGGTTTAGTGCCTGGCATTGAAATGGGAGATTCCGAAAATTAGGTGTACCTCATCTTGGGCTCCTTGTAATAAGGATCCTACTATTTAGGGTACTATCTTAGGATCAACTCCCAAATCTTTTGGCTGCCGGGAATGGCTGAAGGATTTAGGGGTTAAGGGTTTACCGAACCCCAAAAACCACCTTCCTGTTGAAAGGACTTATCAAGTGACACTGTAAGAAGCAGCCCTAAAAAGGTAGGTGTTGTAGGGTCCGGGTAAGCCAGTTGATGGGTTGGAAGCAGGTAGCATGGACGTTATTATTGTTCGGCATGGATGCACAGGTTGGTAGCATGGACGTTTTCATGGTTTGGGCATGGATGCACTGGCCAGTGGGTGGCTTGGTGGCATGGATGGCATCATGGCTTTTGCGCGGTGCAGACCTGAACGACAGAGAAAGCAGGGCAAACGAGGGTGTTCTACACTGTAAGTAGATGTAGACATGCGTATTCTTGATATGTATAAACTGTGCATATATACATATATATATATATATATTCTAAGAACATGTATGCCTGCACACATACATTCCTTGCATCGTACTTGTATTTTGTAATATTTTAATGAGGTGTCAGACCCCTCCGTAAAGCTGGATGGCACAGGTGTGGGCGTGTACCCAGCAGATTTGGGCCCGGACGATATCGCCCTTTCCCGGTTCTGTTATGGTCCGGCAGAAGTCAAACTGGCACAGACCAAGCGCGACCTGGCTGCATTTGTCAGCTGCTGTTGCAGCTAAAGGTTTGAGAAGGGCGTCTACGAATGAAAGCTGGAGCACGAGAGATGCAGCATGGGAGCCCGTTCGTCTTCAATCGAACGGCTAGACCTGTGTAGGGCACAGCTTCGGACTGAATCATGCATTCCGGCCGAGAGTCGGATATCTCAAATCCTCGAAATGCCAGAAGGCAAGACTCTTGGCCACGAGCTTTGTCTCTGTAGAGCCCGGAGCCTAAGCACATCCAAGCATAAACGGGATTTGCAAAGTTACTCATCATATTCCTGTTTTTCATATACAGTTCCATTTGTAGTTCTACGATCACCTACCCCAAACCCTATGGAAATTACCAAGGCCGCTCATCCCGAGAGAAAGGGTTTCTAAACATACCTTAGATGCTTAGCAGCACCCACACTTTCATCATACGTTACTAGGCATATTCTTTCATGAAACGTATCATGGGCGGTCCCGGCACGTGAAGCTCAAGACTAGTGGGCTGACGGATTACGATACGCAGCTTTTTCGTATGACATCCATGCATTTGAAGCGAAGACGACAGAACTAGCAGGTTCTGGTAGGTCAGTCTTCGCTCTGGAGACTTGAAATTAGTGGTTGTAGGGCCACGGCTTGGAATTTGGGAGTTCGGCTTTTGGAGGGAGGTTTTGCTTTTAGGAGTTTACAGTTTTGGGTTTTGCGTTTGTGGACTGACTTATAGACTGTTGAGCTACAACTTGTAAACCGTGAGCCCGGAACACCCTAAACCCTAAACCCTAAACCCTAAACCCTAAACCCTAAACCCTAAACCCTAAACCCTAAATAACTCCTGCTCCGAAAGCCTCATAGCTTACCTAGAGGCTCCATAGTATTTCCTTTTTGTGGCTTGTATTTAGGATCCTATAAGGTAATCCCAAAAAGGAGCTACCATGGAGCCTACGGGAAAATCCCAAAACCACAACGAAAAGCGCTAAAACCCCAGACTGCAGGGGAGTTTGATCCCACGCTGACCATCTCTGGATTCCCCTTTGAGACGAAAGAGTTCGGTGCCTGCGTAGTGGTGACCTGGCCATTCGTCAGAGCCTTCTTCTAGCGATTCTGAGGCTCATAGGCCGGGGGAGCGGGTTGGGCTTTGTAGCACATTGTGAAACCTTAGGTTCATTAGACTGAGGGCTAGCGAGTAGAGTTGCGGGTTAGGGTCAAGTGCTTGACGATTGTATTCATGATTATTCCGAAGCTACTGGGGTATAAGTAAATGTCCCTGCCCAAACCCTAAGCCGTAAACCTATAACGTCCCTGATCAAACTTCACTCCGATGACTCTCCAGGTTACTGGGCGTGCTTGCGCCGGCAAGGACGATACTCTTGAGACTTTTCGCCAACCTCTTTCCCCCCCAAACCCCAAACCACAATCCTGAATCCCGCACCCTAACTCCTAACCCGAAGCCTAAACCCCGAACTTTGAACCTTATTCCTAAACCGCGAGCAACAAACCCCTAAACCCCTGAACCCTAAAACTCAAACCAGATGCCTGGACACTTACACATATTTGCCGAGATTATTCCTTGGGAGTCCTTAGTTCATTATATTGTGCTCCTATTTTCGGAGTATCATTTTGTAGGACTACTACAGATATCCCAGTAGTTATGGTCCCTAGGTCCCCATGTGTGTGTGTATACATATATATATATATATGTATACACACACATTTGCTGTAGGTATTTTTATATATATATATATATATATATATACACATAGAGGCATATATATATATACACACACACACACACAAAACGGGGGACCCTGGGCATGCGCGTTTCCGGTAATTCCAGGGCTCGCAACCACCTCCGGAACACGTAGTGTCGAAGAATCACACCATAATGTACAACAGAATCAGACATGTATATGTATATGTAAATATGTATATATATGTATATATATATAGAGAGAGAGAGAGAGAGAGAGAGAGAGAGAGAGAGAGAGAGAGAGAGAGAGAGAGAGAGAGAGCATGATGGACCCCCCGAGGCCCTTCTTCGTAGTAGCTGAATGAGTGCACTTTACACTGTTGGGGATGATATTCTCCCCTATAGAACCGAAAGTTTACACTCTTTTGGGCCTACGAACTGAGCAAGTAAGTATTCTCGAAACCCTAAACCCCTAAGCCCTGACCCCAAACCCGAAACCCTAAACCAGTGAACTCCTAAACGTTCCTTTTAAAACCCGTTGAACCCTCAAACACTTAAACTCTAATGATAGGAAGCCCCCAAACCCCTAAACCCCTAAGACCCTAAATCCTAAAGTCTTAAACCCTTAAAGGAACCTTAAAGGAGCCTTCAAAGCAACCCTTAACGGGACCATCGCAGGACTACGTGGCGGACTTCGCATGCAACCTCCTGGCCGGACTAAGGGTGCCCTCGAAGGTCCTGAGCATCAGCGAGGCCCTGGGGTGTCCTGTAGGGTTTACTCTAACCCCGAATAATTAACCTACTTGTTTTAAGGACTTTTATAAGGAAAAGGACGACTTATATAAGGAAATCAATTTTGGGAACCCTAAAAAGTAGGGGTTTGCAGGGTCCAGGTAGGGTTTAGGTGCCTTTAAGGTAGTGCGTTCCTTGAAACAGGTAAGCTTTAGACTTTAGGTTTTAGGGTTTAGGGGTTTAAGGTTGTAGTTTTGGTTTTAGGCTTTAGGGTACAGCGATGTGTTGAATTTAGGTTAAGGGGCCTCCTTGTAGCAAAGGGTGCCTTTCTTTGCATATTATTGGCGTTTACAAGTGGTTGGTTGGTTTGTATGATGGTGTAGGGTTTAGGGCTTTGTGTGGGCATTCTTAATGCTAGGGGTGCCTTTTGTGTAGTCTTTACCAACTGGGTCCTACTATTAGCGATCTTTCTCACTCACGAGTTTTACAAGTAGAGTTCGAAGAGATCGAGCGAAGTTTTGCACTGGCTTTTCGGGATAAGATTTCGTAAAGGTTGCTGTGTTTACGGTTCGGGGTGGAGTGCATTGAAGCATATATGTCAGCCCAAGTTATGCTTTATTGCATAAACCCACTCTTGGAAGCCTGTTCTGACTGGCAAGACCCCTTGATTGCTGGCGGAGTTACCATGACCAGGAGGGCAGGGCTGCAGAAGTAGATTGCCAAAGCAGGCAGGCTTATACGGTTGATGGAGAAAACAAACCCTAGGCGGCCCTAAACCTTGAATCCTCGAATACCTTCAGTCTTCTCGAAACTGGGAAATTTTACGTATGCGCTTGACGATTGATGAGACAGGGATTCCCCATCAGTAGTACTAACTCCTGTCTGGATTCAACAGTCCCCTAGCAGCTTTGAATCGGGAGTGAGATTCAAGCCTTAAAGGTTATGTGTTTCCCCTAAACCCTAAACCCTAAACTTTAGGGTTCAGGGGCTTTAGGCTTAGGCGGGCCAAAGGCTGGACTCCAGGACACCATGTTTGCGACGGTCCTGAAGCGCAAACACCAAACACAAGCGCCTTCAACCCAGACTCCACCCCTCAAATCTCCCGAGCCTCAATTCCTGAGCAGCGACCGCAGCAGCAAGGACAACAGTACACTGATCTAACAAGCTGCCTATCATCTTCAGTGTAGTTCCTGTTTCGGCCAACGAGTTTTATGGTTTGGGTCCTAAAACTTAAAACAAATGAATAAAGGTAGCTCCTCAAAACCCGCATAAAATACCCAGCGTAGAGCCATGATGCCCTAAACCCTAAACCCTTGCGAAACCCCAAGTCGGGGGGTACATGCCCAGACCTTCCAATATCCCTTCATTTAGGAAGATACACTTACATGCTAGTAGGATGCCTCATACGAAATAATAAGGTGTACTCCTTGATGAAGGGACATAGGAAGGTCTGCGTACAGCAATATCGTCTTCTGGTTATGTGTGCGGCAGTGCGACGGATACGGGGCTTACAGCAACATCACAAAGAGTAAAATACGTCGTAGGTAGATCTTCAGGCCTTCAAGCGCGAGTATTGCAACGCAACGGCCGCGGACTTCGACCGACTTCGCCGCGACCGGAGCTACAAAGAATCGCACAGGTCTTCCATGCAGGCCGGTTTCTGGCGTTTGGGGTTTATATTCAGGGCTTGGGTTTAGGGTTTAAGGATTACGGGTTTAGGGTTAGGGTTTGTGGTTTAGGGTCTGTCTTTGGGGCTTCGGGCAATAATTAGGTCTGCTCATGTCGCAGGGATAAGGGTTAAGAGTTGAGGGTTTGACTAGACTACTGTGCTCCGCCATGACAAGACTGCTACCCTTATGCTCGGTAGGATCAGCACTCGTTTGTATTTACTCTAATGCGGAGCGCGCTTTTGCAATCATGAACAGCAGAGCGCTCGCCGTTGTTTGCATAAACCTATACGCTCAAGCCGTATAAGCCTCAAAACCCCTCTCACCGAAGCTACTCCCGATTAACGCGATTAGCTAAGCTGCATGTATCGTGTTATCTTATCGTTCTCGGTATCGTGCATGCTTGTGTTCGGCAGTGCACAGCAAGTCCTCTCACTACGGTATGGTCATGGTCACTGTGCAGTACATGCACTACTTTCTCCCTCTCTCCCTCTCTCTCTTTGTCTCTCTCTCTCTCTCTCTCTCTCTCTCTCTCTCTCTCTCTTATGTACATGTTTTAGATTTCTAATTTAATATGTATAGACAAGTAAGAGTATGTGAGCATTGCCAGCAACGAACGCAGCAGAACAAGAGAGCCGAGAGTCCCCATTATATCAACGGCATGAGATACCGCAAAACCCTATTCTACTCATCAACATCTTACAAGGTTCCTTAAATCTCCTAAACCCTAAACCCTAAAATATCCTAAAAATGCAAGCCCTAAACCCTATAAGTAAAACCTAGACATCCCTAAACCCTTAATCCCCTATGCCCCAAACCGTGAGAGGCATTCTACGCGAAGATGAAGTCCGAGGATCCCAGTTACCCGCGGCGCTGCCTCTGGCGCACGCTGGCGGAGGGCAACAAGGGTGACTTTGCAGCTGAATACGTGTATTTGGATTTTTTGGGATGGTCGTAGCCCCTATAGCACTGAAAGATTAGACTTTTCGGATCTTTTCGGGATAGCTGAGTGAGTACACTTTACAACTGTTGGGATGGGACAATATTAGCCACTTTTTAACTGAGAGTTTACATGTTTTTGGCTATGAGCTCGGCAACTAAGGTGGTGTGTGTCTCGGCTGAAACCCGAAGCCCTGAACCCCATTACAGGACATGGTTTATGAGGGTTTGGGTCTCTTTGTTTATGATGCCTTTCGAAGATGAAAATCACTACAACCATACTTGTGCTTGTTGGTCAAGTTCTAGTTTGTCATTGGTTGGTGTCGTCGCCACAGCTGCTGCTGCTGCTGCCTTTCTGCTGCTGCGGCTTGGCAATCTATGATCCTCTGTGCATGACCACCAAGCCCTGCTTTTCAGGCGTGTCTGTCGGCAGTTGAGAAGGGCCGCAGTGCAGAGCTTTATGTGTTGAAGCTCATAAGGGGCCTTCACGTATTGAGGTTAGTTTGAAAGAGTCCTTAATATGGAGGCCCTAATTCGATACTATTTTCGGGGTGTTCCGTATTATAGTTATAGTATACGATTCCTCGAAACCCGATTCTAATTATCAAGGCCCCTATACTAAAATCCCATCAAAACCCTTGTAGAATCCTTAGAGAGGAGCCCGTTAAAGGAACCCTACACTAATTCCTAAGGCCCTATGTTATTCACAGTGGATTTCGGATCATGGGCTACAGTGGATTTTCGGCATCCGAGTCGTTGTTTAGGGCTCAGGGTTTAGGGTTTAGAGCTCTGATCAGACGGGAACGCATGCTTCTCGAGCTCTGTGGACTGTCTGGGTCCGTCCTTTGTAGAGTCCGGGTTTCTTTCGCCCGGCGTCTGAGGACGCCTAAGAATTGATCCTTACTTCTGTATCGCCTAAAGCCGTCAAAATCTCTGCGCCAAGCCATAAACCCCAAATCCCTGAACCCTAAAAACTTGCAGCAATCCTAAAGGAACCTATAAACGAAACCTGAACCCCAAACCGATTGCCACACCGATTGGTGGATCGGAATGCCTAGACCTTAACCTTGGTACTTACCTTCGGGTTTCTCGAAAGGGCTCCCTTAAAGGCTCTATAGGGGGCTTATCGGGTTTCGTTGAATGGTTCCCTTAAGGGTTCTACAAGGGGTTTGGAAGGTTTTTTTGGTGCAGGAGCTTGAATTTCTAAAAAACGAATTAGGGTGGTAGATATGTGTAGTTGTCAAAATTAAGGTCCCTTCTCGGGTACCCTAAATACTAGGTGCCGTATCATGATAGGGACCCAAAAGGGATCATAATGTTGATAACCCCCCGTATGTGTAGATTGCAGTATAGATGATAAGACGGAACCCGAAGGGCTGGCTTTGTTAATTTAAGGATTACCCTAACCCCAAACCCTATACACCCTAAACACCAAGCCCTAACTAAACTCCTGAAGGGGCCCCTTGCAATAAATCGGAGGCTGTTCTTGACTGGCGTTCGGGAAAACCTGGCCGATGTTCGGAAGGCTTGCGTGGCGCCGCTACGCAAGATTTGTATACGCATATACGATTTTCTTGTTGGGTCTGTTTGTTAGGCTGAATAGTTATAGCCCCAAGGGTCCATGTAAATAACAATCATATACTCTCCACAATCCTAACCTACATAACCACTATGCTAAAACCGAGTACCTAACTACTGGGTCCTTTTGACCCTTGGGGTCGGATTCAAGCACCCAGGATTGGTGTTGTGTTCGTTGCTTTCGTGTGTTGGGCGAATGCGGTTTGAGGTCGAAGACGGCAGGGCTGCTTGGGGGTATTTTGGCTTCTCAGGGCTTGGGTCCAGGACTTGCCTTAACCCTGAGAAACCTACCTTTTTAGGGCTCCTGATTATGATTTCCTTAGACAAGTCCGTAAAAAGGTAGGTTATTCCGGGTTGAGGTGGATCTTACAGTCCCGACTAGAATCCATAGCCTTCAACCACCCTTGCAACAAGTCTCTTGACCCCCAGACTACGTACTCGAAGCCCCAAAACTCCACTACCCTAGACCCCAGACTTTCTTTCGGAAACCTAGGACCCTCGTGGTGGAAGTGACAGCCAGCGATTCTGCAGTTGCCTGCCGGGGTGGTCGACGGGTCGAAGGTGCTGGCGCAAGCTCTTGTCGCCAAGGGTTACCCAAAGGGTCCTAAGCAACTATGCTTTTTTTGGATACTTTCCCAAATCCCAAATCTATAGAGGTACTTACGACCCTTTGGGGGTCAAGGGTTTATGTGTTTAGGATTTAGTGCGGGGCCCGAGTTGGCGATATACATCTTTGTATTGCAGCTGCCTTGCCCACAAACTTGAACCCGAATCCCTTGTTCCTGGTTATGTCAGCATGTTCCTTCCATCTACCCTAGGGTTATGTCAGCAGCGTTAGGACCCTGATTCTAAGACCCTGACGATACTTAGTAGCTACACTTTACCTGTTTCGGCAGAATTGTATCCACCAGGGCTGATGAACTCAGCATCCACGGAAAAGGTATATACCCTTAATATAGCTATTATATACCCATTAAAAAAAGCCCCATTATAGGGTAGGGGTCCCCATTAAGGGTCGCTCCGTTTCCCCTTAGAAAATCGCAGAAACCCGACCACAGGCGAGGGACCCTATGAATGTGACCTCAGCTTCGACAACACGAAGGCGCTTCGCTTTTGCAGAGCGCCCAGTTCTCAAAGGGCTCCAAAGGTGGGATGAAGGTAGCAGGGGTAAAGGGTTTAGGGTTTAGGGTTTAATGCCAAAATAATTCTTAAGAGTTTGAAAACAAGGGATCCTTCATCCTACCTACCTTTACCCCACCCTTTGAGACCTCCAAGCTACCACTTTAACCGGGAAGCATGGAGCTACTTTGCAGCATAGAGGGTTCCTTAATGTAATTCTAGTTCGGGTTTAGGTTTTGGGTTTCGGGGTTTAGAGTTTAGGTATTTCTGCTAAGATGTAGACAGGGACAGAGACGGATGGGTGATTCGGAGCAAGGCTGCTTGCGCTGTCTGGATTCCGGCGGGCTTCAGTGGATGAACCCGCACTCCGCCCGCAGCCGGGCATTCTCGTCCTCTAGCTTGAGAACCATTTTGGTGAGGAGCTTGACCAGCTCCCTGATCTCCTCCTCGGTCTCGGGAGAATCCTGGGTCTTGTCCTTCTCCTGACCCCAGCCGCCCCACTGGCTGGATTTCTTGGGTCCAAGATAAAAGGAGGGACCCTTAATAAGGACCCCTAGGCATATACCCTTAACATGGCTAGTTCATACCCATTTTCTAGCCCATTATAGGGTAGGGGTCCTTATTACGGGTCCCTCCTTTTTTCTTTGATTGAACCTGAGGTTCATGAAGGCTTCAGATCCCGCACAGCCAGAATCTTACAATCCAGCCTCCACGCTTAACCTTGCACTCGACCTCCAACCCTATATGCCAGAGACACAAAACTTCCATAAACCTCACAACCCGAACAAAAAAGATCACGCACCAATTAAGCCCTCAACCCATAGGCTTTGAGTCCTGTACACCTTCACATAATCCCATTGCCGGCCATGCGTTCTTGGCCCCCCTCCCCCTCCGCCGGCCTCGTCGCCGAGCCTGGAATTGCCCCCCATGTCGACCTGTAGACCTGAACATTGTCATGGCTGGCAAGTTCGAAACACGATAACATAGGGGCCTGGTTATTTTTAAATAAGGGTTTGGGCCCACTATACTGTAATTATAAGAAGGACCCCCCAAAAAAACATAGTATAGGCAATCATTCAGGCCCCTATACTACAGCGAGACAGAGAGAGACCCAAACACCTTCGCACCAGACCCTGACGTCCTTCATCTCGTCCAACTGAGATGTCAGGAGGCCGACGAAAAACTCGAGCAGTGGTGTTCCTCGGTGGATGTTGACCTGGGTTTGGAGTACCATACTTGAATACTTGTTTTTTGGTACCTGTTCCTTAAAGGAACCATTATGCAATACAAGTCTATATTTATCTCTCCCTGATTACTTCAACGTCCAGTTGAGGCTTGGGCATGGAAGGCCTCCTGTGAAATTTCGGGTCCGTCTTTGAGTAGCCAGCAGATTGGGTCATTTGAACCAGGATCCCAGCTGCACCCTTATATCCTTGTGACGGTGGGGTAGCATTTTACATTTTTATGCGTACTAAAGCCGAATAAGGAATAAACATGCAGTTTGTTTATCCTATCCCAACCATGAACTAGATATGTACAAGCCAGTATCAGGTCCGGATTGAAGCTTCTGTGCTGGGCTTTCTCCAGAGAAGCTGGCTTCCGTTTTCAGTGACTACTTGCCGAAGGTCTTGATTTGGAGTTCGGGGTTTCAGACCCTAGGGGTGTTATCTGGGTTCTTGTTAAGGGATTTCATCTAAGTTACCATAACAATCAAGTCACATTATTTACCATAGATCCCTAATATGGTAACCTAAATTAAATCCCCTGCGCTAAAAAGTAAAAGCATCCAGTTTATGGAAGAGGGCGTACCCGTTTGCGGCATGCGCTTTGAGTTTGCAGAAACGCTGAAGTCCCCCTTCAGCCCTGGACCCGAACCCCCCTCAACCCTAAATTCCTTCTGCCCTGGACCCGAAACCTCCTCAACCCTAAACCCCTAAACCCTGAACCCCTAAGCCCCTAAACCCTGAACCCCTAAACCCCTAAACCCTCAGCCCCCACCTTCTTGGTCCCAACTCAATCGCTGTTGTCCAAGGTTGGAGCCATTTGCTTCCGGCAGTCGTGCGGTCTCTTTGATGTTGTTTAGCAAAGCTTTACAGTAGAAGCCAGAAAGTTGGAATATCATTATCGTAACCCCTTTAAGGTAAATTATAGGGGATCCTACCATTAATCCATATTCCAACTTTTTTGAGTTCCCTTTACACTTATGGGAAGACTCACTTAAACCCAAGAGCACAGCATATATGAAGTGACAGCACCTTAGCAAGACCCAGGTCTGTGGTCGGAGATCTGCCAGATTATCCCGTCCCCGGGATCATCTTCCGAGACATTCAGAGCGTGCCCCTTGAAACTATTTGCAGCAGCTTCCGACTGTGCGGCGATGTATACTGGATGTTTTGTGGGGTTTGATAGTGGGTATCGAGGGCACAGTGAGAGCTAAGATTCAGCGCAGGTACCATCCTGATCCCCCGACCCGAGTTCTGCTTAGGGTTTGGGGTTAAGGATGTGGGTGCAGGTTCTGTGCCGCGGTCGTAAACACCGCAAGGGGGGAGGGGTTCCAACAGGCTGTGTTTGTGTTGGTAGCCACCCCAACCTGAAGCGCTAAACAATTCAATTCTACATCGCTTGTGATCCCTGAAGCCCGTGATTTTGACACCATAAAGATACATATACATGTGCATGCATGTGCATATTATGGGTACATGTAAACATACGCACCATGGTCCTGAAAACTCCGAGCGAACTCTCCGAACAAGGTTCAAGCATCGCTTCGGTCTCAAGCTGATGACGGAAGTCTTTGTCCGGCATCTCGAGGCAGCTTGGGGCTGTTCAGGGTATAGTTTACAGCCAGGGTTTGAAGTTCAGTAGAAGCCGGAAAGTTGGAATATCATTATCGTAACCCCTTTAAGGTAAATTATAGAGGATCCTACCCTGAAACCATATTCCAACTTTCTGGAGTTCCCTTTTTAGGGTTTGCAACATGGGGTTTGGGGCAAGTTTAGGGTTTGGGTTCAGGGTTCGGGGCTCTGGGCTCAAGGTCTTGAGCACCAAACTCCTGCTTATTCTAAACTAGGTAGGCCTTTGGGACATTTTATATTTTCCCTTATTGGGCTTAATAGGACCCTGTTTACGAATATTTTTCAGAGGCTTTAAAGGGCCAACCTAGTAAACTGGGAGTATCAGCAGCACAAGCGTGAGTCTTAGGAAGAGATGGGTCTGAAGCATGGAGCCAAGGACTCAAGAGCCTGAGGATTAGTGGGATGCTTGGTTGAGGGGTTTAGGGTTTAGGGTTTAGGCCTAAGGCTCAGGGACAGTCTAGATTTGGGGTATCGGTATGAGGAACTGGGGCCGTCTTGCCTCCTCCCTACAAGGTTCCTCTGCATACTGTTTCGGCACCCGACGCCGAATTTTCCCGACCGAGCAGCTTTTTGTATGGAACGAGATTCAGCGAAGTATAAAGGGGTCGGATTACTGTAAAGTAGACAGATGTTGTGAAAGCTGTTCCTGTACACATGATAGGTACACAGCCTCAACAATATTCACATGCCGGCCGTGACTACCTGCAGTGGGCTGCCACTCTACCTAACATGTGGTACCTTTTTTGGGGGGTTCTCTCACTACACTATGCTGATCCTGCAGTAGGTTTGCCTAGACAAAGTACTACACTCTATACCGTCTATACCTAAACCCTCAACCCTGGACCCTCTCTTTCGCATGTATAGTTATTTTAACCCGAAGGACTCCAGGGTTCCTGGCACTGTGCCAACACCACCAATTTCAGTGTCGGAGCGTGGGAGCGTGGCTTTAGGGTTTCGGGTTGCGGAAGGGGCCACGGTCCCGAGCATCAAGTTGAACCTTCCCATAATGGCCTTCGATTTGCTCAGCCGTATAAAGCCTAATCCCTCAACAGACCCTGAACCCTAAGCAGGCCCTAAACCCTAAAGAGGCCCTAAACCCTTAACAGGGCCTAAACCCTATGAACCCTAAACCCTTCAAGTTTAAACTGCCAAGCCCAAACCCCTTCAACTCCCAGAGACCTTCCCGAACAGAAGGATCCCCAAAACTCTTCAGCCCTAACGATTCGATCCCTAAATCGAGTAGAATCCCAGCACAACTCGCAGAATCTCCCAAAACCTGCCGGATCCTTCACCCTCCCTCACAGCTTTGGAGGACGCAGGCATCGAGGTGGATGCAGTCGTTTCTGCTGATGCTGCTTGCTCGATTTTCGTGTGCAGTTTGGGGCTGCGGGGTTACGAAAAGCTGGCTACCCCAGAATTCTAGTCGACCCTCGTTGTGCAGCACCCCTGGTTTTGCAGCTTTGGCGATATCTGACGACATACCTTCAGCACGTTTGTGGGTGGTACTTGGAGGTTCATGGGTAGGTACAAGTGAAGTTATATGTAAGGGAGCTATACTGTAACCCCACTTCTAACTACCCATGAACCTCCAAGTATGAACCCACGACTATCGCCTAACGTCTGGTACTGCGGGATGATAGTCTAGCTTAGGGCTGCGGGCCTATGGTTTATGTGCTTTCTGAGGGGTTTCCGTGTCCTCGGACAGTGAACCATCGAAGTAGCGCCAGCTTGCATAAGGCATTAGACCTCACGGCGGCTTTCTGAACATGTGAAGCCTTCAGCTCCCCACCTTCAACTCATTCTTGTGTCTTTGCCCAAAGGGTCCAAGTATTGTTATGGCACATACTTAGACCCCCATAATACCCTATAAGTATATACCATAATCATACTTAGACCCTTTGGGTTGGGTTGTCCACGAGTTTTTGTTGAAGGGCTTTGGCAGGCATTATCACGTCTGCCCACATATCCTGTAGAGTGGCGTCAAGACACACTCCGACGGTGACGCTTAGCAGCTAATTTTACGGCCTAACTAAATGGTTACCAATACTAGTTTGGGGGGATTCCTTCTTATAATTGTAGTAAGAATGCCCCAGAACCCTATTCTAGTCATGTAAGCCCCTATATTGCAGATTGAGGCTCCTGTGCATGCTGGCCCCAGGTAGCCTCAGGCCTCCACAACTCCACGGCGCTAAACTCATTAGCTGGACCCTCAACTCCTGAATGCCTATAAATCCCTTCCTTGTATACTCCCCATGTAGAATAATGGCCTTTTATAGGTATTGGGCCATCATTTTACCTACTTTTGAGGGTCTAGGTAAGCCCGTAAACCCCTAAACCCTAAACCGTTTACACATCAATTTCAAGGCCATGGGCTTTACCGTTGGTGCCGCTCTGGCGGCGCGCCTTTGCACGCCTTTCATCGCGCTTCGGAAGGCCGAACAACTCGACGAATTGCTTTATGCAGGGTTTAGGGTTGATCGTTGACAGGGTTTGGGGTTCAAGGTTTAGGTTTTGGTTAGGTGTTAGGGGTTCAGGGTTTAGAATTTAGAGGGTTGAGGGTTTAGAGGGTTTAGGAACGTATCTACTCATCAAGGCCTAAACCCTAGACCCCAAACCCTATAGCCTAACCCTAGGCCCCTAAAACATCATGTGGGGAAGTCTTCCTGGTTTGAGGCTTTGGGAGCTTTTGGGCCCATTTTAACAACCCCTACTTGGAGGCTCATTGTTAGTTATATGTGGGTATAACTACCCATGAACCTCCAAGTAAAGCCAACACCAGCAACCTTTTTCTCCATAAGCCGTATATAAGCTCTGTACAGGGTCGGGTAAGCCCCAAACCCTACACCGGGTTTGGGGTTTGGGATGTCCTAGATTCGAAACGCCCTTAAGCTCTTCAGCCGAAACCGAAACCGTAAGGGTCCAAGTACCTAGATAGTAGGGTTTCAAGGTCCAGAAACCATTCAGCGTTAGGATTTGGGGACCTAAAACCCTACTATATTGGTACTTGGACCCTCTGGGAAGGTCCCGCAACCTGAAACTTGAGCTGTGGGGGGTGTAGGATTTATTCAAAGCCCCTAAAATAAACTCTAAACCCTAAACCCTAAACCCAAAGACGAAACCCTAAGCCCTAAACTTGAGCCCCACGCTTCCGGAGGCTGGCAAGGTGCCGCCACCCCTGCACCGAACGGAGTACGGAGGACTGCCGGGCTTTCTCCTTCAGAGTGTTGGGTTCAAGGGCTTAGGGTTTTAGGGTTTATAGATTTGGGTTTAAGGTCATCTAAGGTTTAGGGTTTTTGTGGGTTTGCAGTGCTTTCTCCTTCAGAGTGTTTGGGTTTAAGGCCATCTAGGGTTTTCGGGTTTATAGAGGTTTAGGGTTTTAGGGTTTACGGGGGTTTGCAGGGCTTTCTCCTTCCGAGTGTGTGGGGATTTGGGTTTAAGGCCATCTAGGGTTTCGGGTTTATAGGGTTTGCACGTCTTTCTCCTTCAGAGTGTTTGGGGATTGGGGCGTAAGGCCATCTAAAGTTTAGGGTTTTGGGGTTTGCAGGGCTTTCTCCTTCAGAGTGTTTGCGGAATTGGGTTTAAGGCCATCTAAGGTTTAGGGTTTTTGTGGGTTTGCAGGGCTTTCTCCTTCAGATTTTTTGGGGATTTGGGTTTAAGGCCATTTAAGGTTTAGGGTTTGAGGGGGTTTGCTGGGCTTTCTCCTTCGGATTTTTTGGATTGGAGGTATGGATGAAAGCCGTCCAGGGTTTGGGCTTGTTTGGCGTTAAGGCCACTACTGGTTCACGTCCAAGGTGCAGGGTGGATGTCCTGTCTGAATACAGCTCACGTGCAACGTGCAAATAAGTTCTCGCATGCTGGCCGCTGGCCTGCTTCCAAGATTCTTCCCCAGCGACGTGCTGGATGTCTCCAATGCACGGCTTTGTTGAAGCTTGTTCTGTGCCATTGGAGGTCGAGGGCAATGCGAGTGAGGCCGTCCAATGGCTCCACCGAACAGTCCGCACCTATGCCGAGCGCCTTGAGCCCAGGAGCACACTGCTCGACAGTGAGTGGGTGTGCCGAGGGGAGGAAGCGGGTACGGCGGGGGAGTCCCTCTCTGCTGGCCACCCAACAAAGGCTCGCCCAACTCCGTCTCAGGGAGGCAAGCATCGAGGGTGTGGCCTACGCTTGCCTGTTCACAGGCTTCTGCAAGCTCCTCGATCGCCAAGGATATCTCAGGCAATGAGTGCGTTTGCTGAGTACAAGGCGCTGGCATTGGAACTGCCACGCATTCTCCAAGCTGGGCCTGCCTGCATGGTGAAGGCTGATTGGCTGGTGGCACCTGCTGTGGCCAAAGGAGAAGTGGACCTCTACGGAGAAGCCATTGTCAGACAGAACAGCCTGAGCAACAGCAGCTAATAATAGTAATAATAATAATAATAACAATAATAATAATAATACTAATAATGATGCCCGGGTCCTTTAAATCGGGCTTGGGAATTTTTTGAGCAGTTTGCTGTAGAGGGCTTAGAGGGTCCGGAGGCCGCTTATTGCAGATTTCCGCGAGCTTGCTTTAGGCTTTTACGGTTTAGTGTTTGAGAGGGTTTAGGAGGAATGGTTTGATCAGTTGATCATCCTATTACCTATCTAGGGTCAGCTACCTGATTAGGATCCCCTATAGTGGGTGATCTCTCAGGCTGTTGCTGTAACCCAAGCCCCGACACGATCAACTTGCGAACCATGTGATCAGGGCCCTGCTTGAAGTATCAGGCAACTCACGTAGAAAGTGGCTTATATGTAACCCTACAACCCTAAACCCTAAACCCTAACTATTCCCTTTTGGTTTAAAGATGTTTAGGGCTTCATGTTGTTTGTAGACTCGCGGCTACTTACAACCTAGCTCTTAAGTCCCCTGATAAGCAGCAACCGTCCGAGGACCGGCAGCCTCATAATCTTGTCGAGCCGAAAGTTTTCTAGTTTCAGGCTTATGAACTCGGCTATAAGTAAATGAACCTGCAAGCTGAAACCCAAGCAAATGCAGGGCCCTAAGCCGAAAGTCAATCATGACCATCTGCCTTTCCATATCGCAGGCTAGTGCCGTTTTGGTTGGCGGATGTCCCAAGCCCTTCAATATTGAAGCATTATCAAGACTCTTATCCAAAGTTTGCAGAAATCCTTCACCTCCCGCCCACGAAAAGATCTCGCGCACTGGCGACAGGCTCCTTCATCGCAGAGAAGGGCGATCATTATATCTCAGGTGGGGCAGCTTCAAGATTAGGGTTTAGTGTTCAGGATTCGGGATGAGGACGCAGGAATGGGGGATTTTGGGATTCTCCCCGCCAGCTAGCCCCTAAACCCGTGGTCACGGTTGGCGTTCAGAGCTCTGCACTTCTTCGGGCTTCCACAGGTCCATGTGCTCAAGCAACTGTTGATGATATAAATCCTGCATTACCTTAGGGACCCTAAACAATGAGAATTCTGGTATATTCCTTATTATGGGTCATGCAGGATTTATATCATCAACCGAAGTACCTGTAGTCTCCATTGTAGTTCCTTTTCCTGGTTTAACCATATGTATATTGAGGATCCTATAGGGTAACCCAAGAAAGGAACTACAAGGGAGTAACCTACCGAGAAGAATCGCGATCCAGGTCAGCTGGAGGTCTCTCATGGCCTCATCCCACCGAAGGCGCGGTTGCTTACCGAGAGCTGTTCTTCTTAAGGGTGTAGGATGTAGGGGGTTTTGAGAATTAGAACCGGGTTTTTGGTGAATGGTAGTCTGAGTATAATACAAAAAGCTCACACCTAAAGGACGGCATGTATCCGACAGAGCTGAAGGTCCAATGGCAACTTACTAGGTATCTTTTTGGGATTATTTTTACTTCCTCTTATTGTTGATCGCAGTAGCGATCTAATTATGCATAATTTTGGGGGGTTGTTGAAGTCGACACCTAGGTTCATAGTATAAGCGTCCTACTTGTCCGGCTCCTTTGGCTCTTGAGGTAAAGGGCCTTGATATTCTGGATATGGTTCTGGGTAATGCTGTGCTGCGAGCATATAGGTTCCACATTCTTCAAACAGTAAATATTCCCGGTGAAAAAACCTTCGGACGACTGAGCTTCGTAGAAAGCAGGACTTGCAGGTCATGGGCTTGGGAGTCTGAAACTAGGCCAAGACAAAGCAGGGAATACTACTCTTTCGGGTTCCCTAATATCACTATAGTCACTATAGTTTGTCTACGGTATTTCGACTGATTCAAGCTTCACAACCCTAAACCCTTAGACCCTAAAGCTCTAAATTTCAGCCTTGGGCCCTTCAGCTTGGCTTGCAACCTCTGACATGTGAAATTCAGATTCCAGCTCCTACCCTGAGCCTCTAAGGACTGATAATATGGGAGTTTCCGAAAATTGGGGGTACCTTATTTGGGGGTCCTTATAATAGGGATCCTACTATTTAGGGTACTGAATTAGGGTCCCCTGTTTTCGGAAAGTCCGATATAGAGGCCTTGATAATTAGAATAGGGTTCCTTTAGACTTCACAGGGGTCCATAAGGGCTGCTACGAAGGGGCTGCCATGCGGGAATTATGGGGTTCAGTGTAGGGGCCTTATGACAATTGGAATAGGGTTTTGGGGCCCATTCTATTACAGGGAACCCCGCAGAAGGGATTGGTAAAAATTTGAGGCACCTTTATAAGTCAAGGCTTTTGGCCCCAAATACCATGTACCATTTAAGGCTTTTGGGCTTTTTGAGCCTTAGGCTTATGTAGAGGGCTTGCAGGGGGAGTCAAGGTTTAAGGGGTTTCTCAAATAGTAGGGTTCTTAAGGGTTCCTTTAAAGGGTACTTCAAGGGGTAGGGCAAGAGCGCTGAAGTTTGGAGGTAAGAGAGAAGCCCCACAGCGAGAGCCGCAGGCACAGGAAGCGCCGTGGAATCCACAACGGAATTCAACCCTTCATCCCATCAAGCCGTGTAAGACCTGAGCTAAAATTACTGAGCTGAAATTATACCGTATCAACCCTCCCAAAAACCTTGTTGAGCTGAAAAAGCACGGAAATTCGGTTTAGGGGCTTAGGAAGGCTTGAGATGCTTGTCTTCCAGAAGTGGGGCTTCTTTCCGAGGTTCCTGAGTAGTACCCCCCGTATTGAACCGGAGTCGAAACCGGATAGTAAGAAGAAGGGTACCCTTCTTATAAAGGGGCTACTCAGAAACCTAGTTTCTCAGGCTTGCGATTAAAGCCTTTGCTGTTGAAGCCTTTTGCATATCGGCTGCCGGAAATAGGAATACGAGCAACCCCTCACAGTCTCTCTACAGCTACACAACGATATATCCAATAAAGCAACCCCTATAACTAAACCCTAAACCCTAAACCCTAAACCCTAAACCCTAAACCCTAAACCCTAAACTAACTAAACCTCAACCCTATAAGTATACAGTAGGAGCCCAAAAGTTGGAAACCCCATAGCCTCAGCCTCAGTCCTGAGGAGTACTAGGGAATCCCAGCACTCTTTGGCCTTAGTCCGGTTTCCAACTTTATGGAGTTTACTGCAAACCCCCCCAAACCCTAACCCTAAACACCCAAACCCTAAACCCCTAAACCCCAAACACCCTAAACCCTAAGCCCCTAAAGCACTATTTGGCCTCCAACTATATGGAGTTTACTATAATTCGGGCCCAAGGCAAGAGTCGCCTTTGCCGACGACTTCCTGGCCACCGGGCGCACGGCAGAAGCCGTGCTTGAGATTGCAACAGATTTTGGGGTTTTAGGGGTTTAGGGATAGAGTCTAAGCTCTATAAACCCTAGACCCTAAACTCTACTTGGAGGGTCGGGGGACTTACTTACTACCTACTTACTAAGTGCCCTAAATGGGACCCTAATTGGGGTTATGGTACTTATAAGTCCCTAAAATAACCAGTTACTAAGTTCCCCGACCCTCCAAGCATAGAGCCTAAGGTTCTGCAGCTGATGAAGCAAGCTGGCGCCGAGGTCCCTACTGACCAAGCAGGGTTAAGGATTTGGGGTTTAGGGTTTACTGTTTAGGGTGTCGGTGTCGGGGAAGTACAGGATTACCACATCCAGGTTCTGTTTCGGGCTCAGGGATGTGGTGTTCACGGAGTTTTGGTTGAGGGAAGGACGTTAAGCAGAGTTCTGAGTAATAGATGGGAGTTGCCGAAAATTAGAGGGTACCTCATTTTGGGGTCCTCATAAAAAGGATCCTACTATTTAGGGTACTGTATTAAGGCCCCCCCATTTTCGGAAACTCCCAGATCAGCCTGACTCAACAAGAATCCTCATGCTGCTCTTACCCAGAGGCCCCACAGTAGTTCCTTTTTGGGAGTACTTGGAGGTTCATGGGTAGTTCTAAGTGGGGTTATAAGCAGGGTAACTATAGTTATAAGCCCTATTAGGGGACTTATAACCCTACTTATAACTACCCATGAACCTCCAAGTACCTCATAAGATTTTAAATATGAACCCCCACAAAGGAACTACTTTGGGGCCACAGGGTATGGCACTCGCGGGAGGTGACCATAAATCAGGCTGCGCCCTACCCGGAACCGTACCAGTGAGGTTTTTCGTACACGAAGATCAAATTTCTAGGTTCCTGAGTAGCACCCTTTTGCCGTCCTTTTGCCTTTTTGGTAGGATCCCCCATGTTAAAACCGAGTAATATGAAAAAGGGTACCCTCATCCCAAAAAGGGTCGTAGGAAGTGTTATGGGGCATGCTTTCCCGAATCATAATACGAACTCCTATCATAAAAGCCCTACATTCGCTATATAGTTACTTAGGACCCTTTGGGTAGTATAAACTTGGCGTTCTTCTAGTTGACTTTTTAGACTTTAACTATTTGGGCTTTTATATGACCTGTAATAAGGAGGCTAAAAGTTTAACTTTTAGGAGGGGCTCAGAAGTCAGCCAAGTACCCAGACCCCCGGGAGGATCTAGAAAGTAGATCCCCTAATTTGGGGCCCTATACTACCAAGGGTACTTTGTAGGAACCCCCATTAAGGGATCTACTTTTTGGATCCTCCCGGGGGTCTGGGTAAAGGGGCTACTCACGAACCTAACTTTTCAGGCTTCGGACTTCCTTGGAGTCACGAGATTTCGGTTCCAGGTTCCGGCCCTCGGGAAGTCCCATAAACCCCGAGCCTTGAACGGTTTAGGGTTTAAAGGGTTCAAGGTTTCGGGTTTAGGCTTTGAATACAAAAAGAACAAGGTCTAAGCCCAGTTTGGGCCTATAGTTGGCATGATTTCTTTCCAGATGTTTCTCACAAGATTTGAATAAAACGCGCAGCAATATGGGCCATCAACCTTCAGCTCTGCACCCACACCGGTCACGGTTCAAGATTGAGTTCTAGGTGCCCGCCTCAGGGGTGGCATGCGGGTGTGGGGTTCAGGTTTGGATAAAATCCATCTAATGGTCATCTCACAGTCAGCTTCCCGTGATAGCTGTGCTTCGGCAATTGCTTGATCATGGACTCTTACAGACGTGGCGTAGGACAAAGCCTAATTTAAGACCATCCAGCGCAAGCGCATGAAAAGCCCTTAAAGCACTCTTAGACCCCAGCCCTAACAGTACAGTTTGTGGTCTTTTGGAGTGCAAGCCTCTATGAGGCAGGCTGCTGGAGAAAAGGCCGACGCACCTTTTACACAAAAACCTACATCCTAAGTTCTGAAGACCTAAACTCGAAACATTAAGTCCTAAAGTCCTCAACTCAGAACCTTTTTGTAGCTCTTTAAAGGAACCCTAGATCCCTCCATCTTATTGATTCGAGAGGTCTCCGACTGATGTCCTTTAAGGGGGTTTAGGGTTTAGGGTTTACGGGTTTAGGTTCCAGGGTTCAGGGTTTCATGTAAACGCAGGTCGCCAGCATGCTATTCGCTATCGAGCTGCCTGACCACGGTGCGCGGAAGTGTCTCCCGAGCGTCCTGGCAGAGAAGCATTGACGCGTGTAGACCCCTGGCAGAGAAGCATTGACGTCCGTCCAGTAGACCCCTAAATCCCAATCCGGAAAGCCCAAAGCCCCAAACCCGAAACACTGTTGGTTCTAGAAGTCATGTGGAACTGCGTTGCAGCCATGCAGTACAGGTGATGTGGACATCTTCTCCATTGCGCAGTTTGAGGGTGACCTGGATGAGTGCATAGTTGCAGTGGGCTTGCGGTTCTGCATTGGGTTTGCAGTTCTGCATCGAGCGTGCAGAGTCTTTCTGCTGTCTGTGCACGTCCATGTTGATCCGTGGTCTTAGTTTATGAACAAAGCATTGTTTCTTGGGTTTGGTGTCAGCGCTCCCTTGATACATGTTGACAGTGTGGGTCAGAGAAGACAGAGAAAGTTACTAAATCCATTAGACCCAAACCCCCAAGCCCTATTCTCTCAATGCTAGGAACCCAAAGGGTCCTAAGTACAAATATGGTGGAATGTACGGTTTTGTAATATAAGCTACCATATGATTTGGGAAAGTATCCCCCATAGCACTACCGAGGACCCTTAGCGTATATACAGGAAACATCCTAATGCTCATGGCGGATGAACTAGTCTTGCCCGGTGCCCTCCCAGGTCTTTAAAGACCGTCGAGCTGGAGAGGGACATCTTTGGGATTTGTGCTGATTTCGCAGGATGCAAGAGCCCCCTCGTGGCATGCTGGAGAAATTGGTTCAATTGTCTGCTTCGCCAAGAAGCGACGCCGTCACTATTTTTTAACTGCCCAGCCCACGAACCTGTAGCCGTCACAGTCCGGACAATGACCCTGCTGCTTTAGGGTTTAGGGTTTAGGGGTTCAGGGTGTAGGGGTTTAGGGTTTAGGGTTTAAGGGTTTAGGGTTTACCTGGGGATCCAAAACCCTACCGTTTTAAGGGTCAGACCCTCTAACTAAGGGGTCACAACCTACTATTTAGTAGGGTTTGGAGTCACAGGTAGGGCTTCCACATGAACTCCAACTCAGTCTTTGCGCCACAAAGCATCTCACACGACCTGGATCGTCTCATGAAGGCCATGCAGCAGTGCTGGTCGTAGCTTACCCTAAGGGTCCATGTACCCAAATAGTATATACATTGGCCTTAAAGTAGTCCCTATATAGGTACATTGGGGCCAATGTATATACTATTTGGGTACATGGACCCTTAGGGTTACATACTCGCAGATTCGGGATCGTGAATCCCAGCCCGTATAGCTAAGAGTCGGAGGTGTATCATCATTCACAGTTGTTTCATCAGCACTCATGACTGCAATCGTAACCATGGACTTACAAAGCAAGAGGTGGATGCACCCATGTCGTTCCTTGAATCCCGTGCATCCTTTTGCTCCCATGTCGAGTGGTTGCTTTGAATCAATAAGAGTTTTCGCTAGACACAGAGTCATCGTTCGAGTGAGTTGGACAGCAAGGAGGAATTCGCGTGGTGCTGCGCAGAGAGAGTATGCTGACCTAGACCCCCCGCCATCTACTCTCTACTGGACCCGATATACCCGCTATTTGGGACCATATCTTTGAGGGAACAAGGAGGGTCCTGGAAAGCCTTTTGAGTCTATGAACCCTATCGAAGTCTATCGCCCCATCGAATCTTTCCAATTTTGTGGAAGTCTTTGCCAAAGGGTCCTGAGTACCCATATGGGGAATAGTTACCCAAACCATACTAGTAATTGCTATCATATGTATATATGTATATATATATATATACATATTCTCTTAGGACTCTTCGGGATTAATGAAGTTTTGCAGCAGTCGCTTCTTGCCCTACTCTCAAAGAGTCCTAAGTAGCTGTATGGGGGATACTTTCCCAGATCATACTCGCAACTCCCAGTATAAGAACCCTACATTCTATTAGATAGGTACTTTGCATGGACCCTTTGGGACTTGCCCGCAGTGTCCATCGCCTTGTGCGATGCACAAGCGTCAAAGTTGCCCGCAACCGAAGCTTTAAGCGACGTCCAACTTCGGACTTAGTCTTTAGGGTTTAGAGTTGTAGACTCCAGGATTTAGGGATTAGTTAAGGTTAAACCCTAAACCCTAAATCCATTTGGAGACACTGCAACTTCAATATAGCCCTGAACTGTAAAGCTCGGGCTTGAGGGCACTGAGCGCATGCGATCTATGATGTGTTTCGCCTTGCTCTTCGAGCTGCATGCTGGAGCCCTGAGCCTTTCCTGCAGGACCCACTATAACAAGGAGCCTACTATTTAGGGTACTATATTGGGGTCCCTTATTTTGGGAAACTCCCATATAAAGCTACCCCTAAGGTCAGGAACTAAGGTCTCGTAAACCATGGATGGGGGCTCGTGGTAGGAGTTGAGGTCCAGGGAGAATACTGCTCCTCTAGGCGGTGTGGGGTTGCCTAGAGGCCTACAAACCCATAAAACGCTCGTCAAGCCACTCTAAAACCTGATGCAAAGCCTTAAGTAAAAGTCGAGCATGTTCTAAATTCTATCTGCAGGTGGGGATGCTTCTGATCCACTACTCGAAACCATAGCCCCCATGCTGCCCCTGATCCTGGGCATGTTCCTGCGTCCTAGGTCGTAGTTCCTCTCTATTTCTCGCTCATGGCTCAGATAGAGCATTTGACACCAATGATCGAATTATACCCAAAACCCCCAAAACCTGGCCCTAAACCCTAAACCCCTAAACCCTAACCCTGAACCCGTAGCCCTTAATCCGAACCCCAAAACCCAAAAACCCCTAAGCCCCGAAACCCCAAACTCTAAATCCGAAACCCTGCAAACCCGAATGTGGCTCACTGGTTGCAAGGTCAGCCTGCTGAAGCCATGTGGACAGGCTTTATCCGATATAAAAGCTTCACGACGGCAGGCTTTCTTTAGGTTTTAGGTTTTATGTTGCGTTTTGTCCGTTTTCTTGACAAGAAGGCTTATAAACTCTAATTAAGTACTTCACTCCAGCAAGAAAGCCCGAAACACAGACAAACACCGAAGCAACAAAGCTTGGAAACCCAAAAGCAATCCCTATAACACCCCTAAAACCCTGAACGCTCAACCTTAAAACCGCAACCGCCTAATTATGCCCAATTCCCTCAGCCCTAAACCACAAAACCCTTAAAGGGAACTCCAGAAAGTTGGAATATGGATTAATGGTAGGATCCCCTATAATTTACCTTAAAGGGGTTAGGATAATGATATTCCAACTTTCTGGCTTCTACTGTAACCCTAAAACCCTCAACCCCTGAACCTGGAATCCTGAGGCCCCTTGACCCTAAAACCTGGAAGCCCTAAAACCCCTATACTCCCAAAACCCCTAAACCCCCAAACCCCTAAACCCCAACAACTCGCAAGCTTCGAAATCCACTGAGGATCGAGCAGAAACTCAACCCCTAAACCCTGAATCCTAAACCCCTCGACCCTCACACCTGACAGCCCAAAACTTCACGCGCCCATGAGGATCCGTTAAAGGAGCCCCCACCCCTATCCCCCTAAAGGATCCCTTAAAGGAACCCTCAAAAGACATAGGTGGTTGTCAATATTAGGGTCCCTTTTTGAGTCCTTACTACAATACGGCACCTAATATTTAGGGTACCCAAAAAGGGGACCCTACTTTTGACGACTACCCATATGGAATCCCGCTGAGGATCGAGCAGAAGCTGCAGGAGAAGATCGACTCCGCTGCCGCGGACTATGAGCAGGCCGGTTTTTAGGGGTTCCTTTTCAGGGATCTAGGGGTTACTTTAAAAGTTTCCTGTGGGTTCCTTTAAAGGGGGTCTATGGGTTCCTTTAAAAGGGGTCTATGAGGGATCTATGATGGGGTTGTGTTTTTTGTTGGGGGGGTTGGGGGTTTTTTGGGTTGAGGGTTCAGGGGTTAAGGTCGGCGGACTCCGTCGACGTCAGGTTTTAGGGGGTTCTTTTTTTGGCATCCTTGACGGGTTCTATAGGGGATCTATAATAGGGTTCCTTTAAAAGGGGTCTTTAAGCGGATCTATAGTAGGGTTCGTTTAAAAGGGGGTCTATATTTATATGGAATCTATCAAGGTTCCTTTAAGCGGGGTCTATAAGGGATCCATAATAGTCAGCGGACTCAGTCGACGCAGGTTCTATGTTCAAAGGGTTCTAGGTACTATCCCCACCCCAATATTTTCATAGTAATTATACTATGATATAGCAACCCTACATTCTACTATATACGTAGGTACTTTGGACCCTCTGAGCCTGTAAGAGTTCTATACGGGCTCCAGTAGTGTTCTTTTCGGGCTCCATGTGGGTCGTATGAAAGTTGACCCAGTTGAGGGCTTAGGGCTTCCTTAGGGTTTGGGTTTAAACCCTAAGCCCTAAACCCTAAACCCTATAAACCCTATAAAGCCTATAAACCCTATAAACCCTAAACCCTAAACCCTAAACCCTAATCTAATTTGGATTTCGGTGAGTTGTTGAGGGGTTCTGGGGTTGCATCAGGGCTCTTTGGACAACCGCTTTGAGAAGCCTTCCAATGCAGGCGTAAACCCCGGACGCGTAGACTAAATATGACTATAACTCCTACTCTGGATCCCAAAAGTATCCAGGATAATAGCCTTTCAATCGGTTTTGGGCCATTTGTTACTCACTTTTCAGGGTCGAGGTAAACCCATTAACTATGCCCCCTGACGCCCGCAAGTGAGCAGGCTATCCACGGCATGGCGACGGCGACGGATGCAAGGATCTTCAAGCGACTGGAATTCAAAAGATTCTATGGACTTACCCCGAGCAGTCCCGACCCCCTGACCCCTACACCCTCGCTTGTTTTGGGGTTTAGGGTTTCGGGGCTTTGGAATCCCGAGCCGTCCCGAAACCCCTCTACATCCCTCTACACCCTTAGTTCGAATTCTGCAGTTGCACGGCTAAGCTTGCGTTGTCAAATACATCGTGGCAGGTGTCATGTTTCAGGTGCTCACGCAGTGCACAGAAGCAGCCCGCTTGCTGAGCTCAATGCACGGTTCCTCATTGCCTGCAACAGCCTGCATCGAGCTGAACCCAATTTCGTTGCTGAACTGATGCCGCACCTGCCGTTGGTGCCGGTAGATGATATGGCAACCGCATACAGTTGGCCTACCGGTTCATAAAGCCGACATCGTTCTGCCTGGGCAAGGCCCCTTCATCCGAAGATGTGCAGCCGAACTTTGGGACATTGTAGCTGCAAACAACCTTTGAGCCTTGTTCCTAAACCCCTAAACCCTAAACCCTTAACGCCCAAACCCCTCAACCCTTAAACCCTTAAACCCCTAAACCCCTAAAACCCCTGAAACCCTAAACCCCTAAACCCTAAACCCCTGAACCCCTGAACCCCTGAGCCCCCCTAAACCCCTAAACCCCTAATCCCCTAAACCCTAAACCCCTAAACCCCTAAACCCCTCAACCCTAACCCCTCAACGCCTAAACCCGAAACCACTAAACCCTAGACCTATCCTGGAGCTTCAGGCCAGCGACACCCAAAAGCTGAACAACTCCGAAAGCCCAAAGGATCCGGTACCTTAACGATTAGAATAAGGTTTCCTTTTAAAGGGCTCCTTTAAAAGGGAGTTATAAGGATTACTATAATGGGTACAATTATGGGGGGGTTGTAAGATAGGGGCCTTAATAATTACAATAGGGTTTTCGTGCCCCTTATACTATAACTTTCATCAGGGACCCTAAAATAGTATTGGAATCATTGAGGCCCCCCTATTTTTTCTGTAGTAGAGGCTCTTGAGATTTCTTTCTAAGGACTACTAGACTATTGAACCCCAGGGGTACAGGTGCACGTGACCATGTTTGTAGGCTCAAGGTTTTTGCGGGTTTATCATGGGCTCTACAAGCTAGTAGTAGAGTAGGTAACCTTTAGCCGCTTTAGCCTTTTTGGGGTAGTATAGCCCCTATATAACCCCTAGTACTCTCGCTTTTATGTTTGGAGTTTCTGTTTTGGGGTTCAGGGTTTAGGGTTGGGGGTCAAGGTTCAGGGTTTAGAAAATGAACTGAGCTCCTTCGATCCTAGCTCCACAACCTAGTGGTAGAGTAGGTAACCTTTAGCCTTTTTTGGGGTGGTATAGCCCCCAAATAATCCCTAGAAAACCAAAAAGGTTAACCTGGAGTTCCCCATGATACCCGACAAGTAGGACAAGGGTTGCACAAGGCTTTACAAGGATTCTGTAAGGGTCCATGTACATGCATAGTTTATTCTTTGACATGAAGGGGATTCTTGTGTAGGTGCGCTAAGGCAGAAGTACACTATAGGTGTGTGGACCCTCAGGTTAACCTGTCAGCTGTTCTCTAAACTCTCACCCTACACCCTAAACTCGCAAAGCCGTGCTGAACCCGTAAGTGAGTACCGGAAGCTGGAACATGGAGTTAGGATGATTAGTGCGGGATTCCCCGTGCTCCAACTCTCTGACTTCTACTTTATCCTCCTCAGACCCAGAACCTCAACTTTCACCGGTGATGCAGGGTTGTCTTGCCTGTGAGGCCCAGCATCCAGCATGTGGGTGGTCGTCAAAATTACCTTTTTGGGTCCCTGCTATAATACGGCACCTAACATTCAGGGTACCCCAAAAAGGGACCTTAATTTTGACAACTACCCAATGCAAGGACCTGTCGAGCCCTGCAGTCTCGGCCCTAAACCCTAAAAGCCTAAACCTTTAAGCCCAAGTCCCCTAGTTTAGGGTTTAGGGTTTAGGGTTTAGAGTTTAGGGTTTAGGGTTTAGGGTTTAGGGTCCCCTAAACCCACAAACTTCCACAAGCAAAAACAACAAACTTCCGGGTTCAGGTCTTTGGGCTTGAAGGTGGGCCTCTTTCGGGCTTTCCCCCTGATGACGAAGGTTCCTAAAAAGCTTCGATGCCTGTTGGTCCCAACAGACTACTACGCGGACACAATGATTAGCAAGAGTTTCCCTCTCTCTCTCTCTCTCTCTCTCTCTCTCTCTCTCTTTCTATATATATATATATATGCATAGTAGTAGACTTTGTGGTGGTTTCGGCTTTGGGCTTTCCAGGGATTTCGGGGCTTGTGTTTGGGGTCTATGGTAGTTTAGAGGTTTTGCTTATGGGAGCCGCGTGCTGTATACCATTCCCCAAGATCCAAATCCAGGAGTGGTAGGCACAAAGCAAGAGCACCCAATCTGTTTTCTCCAAGCCCCAGATACTCAGAAAACCCTAAACCCTCAACCCTACACCCTAAACCCTCAACCCTACACCCTAAACCCTCAACCCTAAACCCTAAGCCCTACACCCTAAACCCTAAACCTAAACCCTCAACCCTAAACCCTAAGCCCTACACCCTAAACCCTAAACCCTAAACCCTAAGCTCTAAACCTAAACCCTCAACCCTAAACCCTAAACCCAAGATACTCAGGCGCCTCAGAGAGCAACAGCGGCAGATTGAGCTGCAGCAACAGGAGCCTATACCGCCGAATGCTCAGGGTTTGCGGGATAAGGATGCGGTGTCCGCCTCTTGTGCAGTCGTTCTGTGCATCAACATATGAAATATACATATATATGTATACTTACAGATATATATATATACACACATACATATATATATATATATATATATGTATATATATATATACATAGATAGATGTACATACATATTTCTACGTGCACATTTTTGCGCTGTGCTGCGAAGGTTTCCAAAGAGGGCAGCCATGTTTAGGGGGTTACGAGCTAGCGTTTGCGAGGATCTGCTTACAGCTTGTATTGACAGTCCGTGTCTGTCCGTATGTTTAGGGTTGTTTCAGAGTAGTTTAGCATCGCCATGGTTTCTTTTGGAGTTGACGCTGCTGACCCTTTTAACTGCGTTTGTTGACGAAAGTTTAGCTTGCTGCCCTGTTTCTTCGCTTGTGGTGAAATGCTAGTCTACGGGTTTAGGCTCAGAATGTACGGCCGAACTGCAGGCCGTAAGGGAGTGGAATGTTTCAGATATAATAACTAGGACCTAGAGTAGGCCCTTATTCCAGTTTTTAGGGTTCACGTTCCCTTATAACCCCCTTTAAACCAAAAAGGGCACCCTGTTTATTCCCAGGTTACTCTTAGGTCAAGATAAGCCTACAAGGAATGGACTCTTTATGGTTGAAACCTTATCTGCGAAATAAGCCGATCGAATTCCCTGCCTGTGGTCACCAAAGCCCTTTTCCTAAGGGTGCGGTCCAAGTACCTCACAAGCATATCCCCCTCAAAAGGGCCTACATAATGTTCTTGTTGCTTCTGGCCTACAGAGTGTTCTTGTTGTTGCTACCGTTGTCATTACTAACCAAAGCTATCTTTATGAGCATCAGCTCAGGTACCTAGTTACAAGGTAAGTACTTTGGATCTTAAGCTTTCACTTTTTGGAAGATCTAGGATAGAGTCCCCCAAAACCCTAAAACTTTAACCCCTAAACCCCAAACTGGTAATCCTTAAAAAAATACAGAGCTTATATATATATATATATATATATATATACAGGGAGTCTTGAGCTATGCGAGGAACCTGCATGGTCTGTGTGTCCAGAGCTCCCTTGATTGTCGGCACCATCGTAAGTTGAAGTTCGCTTGCGTTTCCCGCTTTAGAGATTTGGGTTTAGGGCTTTAGAGATTTGGGTTTAGGGCTTTGGGTTTAGGGTTTGCCGGTATTTAACGCTTTAGAGAATCGAGGTTTTCTGGTAGTTCATGATGGTGGTTCGTATGTGGTTTCCCCGGGCAATCTAAAATTGAGGGCTCTCGCACCTCAACTCCGTAATCGCAATACTTGACTTCAGTCTTAGTGAATTTCGCATAGATTGAACTACCGGTAGTCTGTGTAGTCGCTTTTGAAGTCAACTATGCTGCATGGCCTCCCTCATTCCGTACCAAGTCGCCGGTAAGAACCACGTTAGCTCGAATTCCCTCCCCCTAGTTCAGAAACGCGGGCTTGATAATTGCACTGTAGTTTTTATGTTCTAACTGACCACACAGGACGTTGGGTTTAAGTCTCTTAGCAAGTAATTCTGCGGCAGCCGGATTGGCTGACGGGGCACAGCAATTGGCAAGAGACAGCCGCGGTATCATCATCGTCGTTGGCCCGAAGAGTGGACACAAAATGGTTTGCCGCCGCCAATGGTCAAGTAAGTATGGTTTTCATGTGGAGGTTGCCGCGGCGCGACACAACCAACCGCCTGACCATGGCATGTACATTCTCTGGTTTCGGTGGCTTCCAAACCTGTGCACGACTTTGCAACAGCATCAGTAAGGCCGATTTGCTGTCGCCTCTGAGATTATCGCGTCTTGTGATGATCCCCCGGGCACTTTGACTGTGTCAGACTTGGTCATTGTCTTTGGTCTGCACGTCGTGATGTTCTGCCGCATCTAATACGGGCTGTTGGTTTGGGTGAGGCTTGAGGCATACATGTTTTGAGGTTTGAGGTTAGCAGCAGGGTAGAGCCTAGGAGTTTTGGGTTCGATAGTTCTAACCTCCCGAGCCATAAACCCGGAACAAGATACTCTGAACTCTAGTTCCTTACCCGACTGCACGCAGGGCGAAACACATGAGTAGTCTGGAGTTTTAAGACAAGATGGAAGCAGTTTGAGGGTTCGGCTTAAGTTCGCAAACCTCAAAACCTAAATCCTGTAGCCCTAAAGCCTTATGGTCTGAGGCTAGGCCAAGGTTCTTTCCGATCATCCACAAAGTCAGTTTGAACCCTGAATACCTCCACCAACATTCGCCTTATCTTACTGGCATACTCAGCATACTCAGCCGCACGTTTGACATGTAATTAGCGAAGATATGCCAACATGCTTGTCCAGTCCCTGTACAGTTAGACAGTAGTATAGCCCAAACCTGTTTTACTATGAAGGCCCTGGGTTTGAATGTTGCCACACCCGCAAAACCCATAATACACGCTCTAGGCCCCGAACCCCAAGGCCCAAACCGTAAACTCTACTGTGCACATGTCCTAGACCCCCACAACTACCCTCTATTATACCCCTTACATACCCACGTGTTAAGAAATTAAGAACCATAAGGGCTCCATTACAGGGCCCTTGAGGGTCCGGGTTTGGGGCTTTCGATAGTTTTTCCTCGCGTGGTGTCAGGAGATAGACCAAATCCGCTTCGAGAAAGAGATTCTGCCCGGGACCTATCCTGGGTTCTACAAGGGTATCATAAGGGTTCCTTTAAGAGGTTACTATAAGGCTACTACTATCAGGGTCCTTTAAAGTGGGTTTAGGGTTCTATTGGGGTTTATATGGTTTAAAAGGGTTTGGGGAAGTTTAGGGTTTAAGGAAGTTTAGGGTTGAGGGTTCTATTGGGGTTTAGGGTTCTGGTTCTAGTCGGGTTTGCTTAGAGGTTCATGGGCAGTTATAAGTGGGGTTATAGTTATAAGTAGGGTAACTGTAGTTATAATCTTTACTAGGGGACTTACTGAGGTTTAGGGTTTAGAGGGGTTGGGGAAGTTTGGGGTTTAAGGAACCCATATTATGTACTATAGATCCCTGTTATGGCAACTTAATCAGGGTTTTGGGTCCTGGTTCTACTGGGGTTTAATTAGGGTTTATAGGGTCTAGGGGTTTGGGGTCTAGGCTTTCAGGGTTTACGGTTCTACTGGGGTTTAGGGTTTATAAGGTTTAGGGGTTTGGGGTCTGGATGTTCAGGGTTTAGGGTTCTACTGGGGTTCAGGGTTTATTAAGTAAGTGTTTAGGGTTTATTGGGGTTAGGGTTTAAGGATTCCACATCATTTACTATAGATCCCTATTATGGTAACTTCAACTAAATTCCTTAACAAGAACCCCGTATCAGGGTTTTTGGGGCCTACTGGGGTTACGTGAAGGGTTCGTTCGATTAGGCTTCCACAAGGGGTTGATGAACTAGGTCTCTTTCAGGGTTCTACCAGGGTCCTAGAGGGTGTTGCGATGTTGTGGGGTGTAGAGCAGAAATTTGAGTGTCCAGGCCGCGGCTTCGAGGCTGCTCTTCCTTGCGTACCCCAAGTCTTTTTGAGCCCGAAAGACCGCACATCACAGTTTATGTATGAAAGCACACTCTCAGCAAGCCATTTGCAGATCAACAGCATCGCCCTGGCATAGGTTTCAGCAGTACGGAGACCCGATGCACATGCGTCGAAGTGCCGGAGGACAGCTTCTTGGGTGAGTGCAGAGAGTTCGACCTGAGGCTGGCCCGTGTACTCACCCCGGGATTTCTAGCGTGCTCGTTGTCCCCCAACGACGTGAAGAATAGTGTGCACGGCTTCAAGGTTGCACACGCGCGTGCTTTCGGTATTGAGTGTGGCTGGGTGCCGAAAATCGAGACCAGACCAATCGAGGACCAAGGGACCCACCAAGATTCGACCAATCGAGCCACCAATTCATCCCGCAACAATGATACAGCTGGCGGCCGATTACAACTGTGACATAAATTCGACGCCCGTAGGTAGTGAAGCTGATCGCAACGCTGCAAACGGACGAACGTCTTGGCTTCGTGTTCGAGGCAGGAATTTACAACTCTGACATGCTTCATGGTCGGCGAATCGCAAGACAGGCGATGGCAGGGGATCTCCACGGGCTATTTTGGGCAAACCCCCACTCCCGCAGCCGAGACCTGAGTCATGAGTCGTCTCGGATGCCTCCCTCAGTCAATAGATATGTGCCTCAGGCAGTGAAGACCACATCCGATTTTACCTCGGATGCCTGGTGGCGGGGGTATGCCGTGCCCACGAGCACGGAATCCTTCTGCGCGCTGGGGCTTCAGAGCCACTCCCATGCGTGCTTCGCTTCACTGCGATGATCCTGAGGACATCAAGCCTGCATTCTTCTGCATTCCAACGGGTGGGCCAAACTGTCCGACTTCGGACTGGCCACCTGTATTGGAAGCCTCCGTGCGACCACGGTGGTTGGAACTCCCAACTACATGGCACCGGAGGCGGCCTGAGGTGTGTTGCTGTTGCTGGAGCTTCTGCAGATCGCGCATGGGTCAGGTCTATGGCAACGGAGGCTACGGTGTTGCGGTGGACTGGTTTGCCGTCGGAGCCACATATATACGAGTCAAATACGCTTCCATGGTGAGGTCCAACCAGGCATGCAGATTCTTTCACCACGGAAGCGCACCCGGATGACAAAATCACGATCGATGGCATGCTGATCCCCGACAAGTTGAGCAACGCAGATCCGGCATGGTGTGCTGCCATTCGCGATGGCATGGATTGGATGGTGGTACCCTATCGGGTCACCCCGCACGGGCATTGCGACAGAACACAACACATGTTTCCATCGATGTTCAACGCTGGATTTGCCTAGAACCTCCAGCCCGGAAGCACACACACCTTACACCCAAACTCTTAAACTCCCCAACCTTAAACCCTAAACCCTATAAGCGCCTTAAAACCTTAAACTCTAAGACGGTCTAGGGTTATTGGCCTTCTGGGCCTGATACTGTCCAGGCCTTGCCCTGGCAACGCAAATCGTAGACCCAACACTTGGAGGTTCAAGGAGAGTTGTATCAAAGGGTGAAAGGAGGGACCTTTAATAAGGACCCTTAGGTAATATACTCAAAATATAGCCATTATATACCCATTCTATAGCCCATGATAGGGTAGGGGTCCCCATTAAGGGTCCCTCTATTTCCCTTTTGATTGTAAGTGGAATTCTAAGCAGGACCTCACGGGACTCAGAACAGCACTTATAACTGTCCATGAACCTCCAAACAGTGACCAAAGCCAACCACACTGTATCGATCCTAGACAGCTCCCCTCCATTGTGGCTCGTTACCCACGACGTGGGGGTTGTACCTGTAAGATCTCTTTGCATCGACCCTAAATACTGTTGCCGGGTGTTGGAACCCGCGAAGATAGCCCAACTGCCCGTGAATATATCAATAAACTGCAACAAAACCCCTGTGAACCCTTAGGGGACTCGGCTACAGAACTCATCGCAAATCCGTTTTAAAGGGGAACCTTATCCCGAACACCTGCAAAACCTTGAAGGCACGAAACAACACAGCACAACTCACCAAGAACCGCATCGGCACCGTGAGCCCTGAACCCATGTAATTACCTATAGAACTTTCTGAGACCCAACTGCAAAGACGGCTTTCAAGAGCCCATAGCCTCCTGTAATCCATATGGGGTTTCCGAAACTAGGGGACCCAAATATAGTACCCTAGAAGGTACCCCTAGTTTTCGGAAACTCCCATAACAAGGACCCTGACATGAAATAGCCTTCCTAGATGCCTAAAGCTGGCCTTAGAAGAAATTCCAGAGCCGTTCAAGCAGCTCTACCAAGTCCTATCGTACATAAACCGCAAAGTCCCTTTCAAGACAACTTACCTGGGCTCCAGTGAATTGAATCAATAGACACAGGTTACTGGGTTATATATATATATATACATCTACCAATACGTATATATTATTTGGTTAGTACCCTACCATTTAAGTAACTAGAGCCCTAGGATTACGGTAGCGGGACCCTTAGTTGTCAAAGACGACCACCAATAAGGCAAGAGGAGACCAAACGCCTCCGCGAGATCTCGCGGAGAGATGCCATGACAAAGCGGTACCCCGGCGGGTCGGGGTCCGTTGTTCTTATTCTAAGGTTGTGTGTTCTGTGTGGTTTGGTTTTTGCCAGGGTTTGGTTTTGATCTAGCGGCTTACGTTTTGGGTTGGGTGATTTTCAGGGTTTTTGCATGATTTTGCGTTCAGAGTTTGGACATCTAATGTATCATATTTCCCCATTGAGGATGTGAAAGTTTCATTGTATTTGGGTTTCGGGTTTGGGAGAGGCATCAATTATTTGGTTTACGGCTGCTGGCTATTGGGCTCGCTGTTTCATTGGACATACGTTGTCCTGCATGTTTTCGGTTGAGCAAGCAATCTAGAACACACCAAGCGGAGACCCGAACAGAGAAGTCGAACCACACCTTGATTGACATGGGTAGTTCTGAAAATTAGGGGGGTCCCTTTTAGGGTCCGCTATATAAAGGTGCCCTGTTGTCTTGGGCACCTAAAATACAGATGGACCTGAGAGAACTACCCTTTTGTCCGGATACTGCTAAGCTAACTTGGCTTAAACTGCTGAGCAAAGAATAGACGGTCCTTGAGTATTCCCCACAAATCTTGAATCTTAAGCCCTGAGTGAACCATAGATGAGCCCCTACAAGGAACCCTTATCCCAAGCCTTCACCCAAGCCGAACCTTCAACCCTGAACCAGCCAAAAAGCAAGGTTGTTATGCTTGAGGCCGTTTTGAAGACCCATACAGCAAGCCTTCAGGGAGCCTTACACGCAAGCCTGAACACCCGAAGCAAACCTTTTGCAAAAACCTTGTAGACGAGCCCTTAGACAGAACCCTAAACTTGTTGTGAAAGCCTTATGTAAAGGAAGCCTTAGGTAGATCCCTAAGCCCGTAAATCTTTTGTAAACACCCGGAAAATGAACCCTGAGATCGAACTCTACGAGTCCTAACCCTACACCCTAAACGCTTTCACAAGTACCGCAAGTGTAGGGTTTAGGGTTTAGGGTTTAGGGGTTTTGGGTTTTTTTGGGTTTAGGGTTTAAGGTTTAAGGTTTAGGGTTTAGGGGTTTAGGGTTTCGGGCATTGCCATTTAACAAAGAGTCCTAACCCCAAACCCTTAACCTCCAAGCCCTCCAAGCAGGAGCTCAAGAGTCCTCCGATGCCAAAGGCCATGTTTGTCCTAGACTCCTAGACCCTAAAGCCCTTAAGAACAAGCTGCAAAGAAAGCCCTTATAGCCCTCATCTGCAACCTAAAGAGTCCTGACCCTGAACCCCTAGCCCCTCAATAAGAAGTCTAAGAGTCCTATCCTATCCCCAAAGCTAGAGGCAATATTTTATAGATAGATATATATGGGTGGTCGTCAAAATTAGGGTCCCTCTCTGGGTACCCTAAAAATTAGGTGCCGTACTATATTAAGGACCCAAATTTGGCCCTAATTCTGACAACCACCACTTTATACTTATGTATCTCTCCTAAGTGAGGCAAGATGATCGGAGGGATCTCCGGGGTTTCCCCCAGCTGCACAGCGCCTTCGACGCCGGATCCTTGCACGGAGGGCTGTATTAAGTATTGGCATGATATACATATATATATATATATATATATATATATATATGATATATTCGTTTGCTTTACTCATGTTCAGATGGGCCTCCAGAAGGTCTGCTATGATTCGAGGGTTTAGAAGGGCTTTATAGACTTGTTCAAAGGTCTTGAAATTTGTCTTGCGTAGGCTTATTCAGGACGTTATGATGGCTTTCTATGATGTCCCACAGGGATTTGAGGACCGGAGTTTGATGAGGGCACTATGCTTTGCAAGGTAGCACCCCAAACTCACGGCTTAGAGTTTAGGTTTAGGACAAGACCTTAGGTTTTGGTTTAGGGGGCTGCCTACACACCATTTATACCTGGAATAAAATGCACGAAAACAATATCCATCCCAAGTAAAAATGCCCAGTTTTGCCCTACACTACATCTATGGGGATTCATAGTAAACTGGCATAGGACCTTTTTACGGTCATCTGGTCCTGTTGGCAATGTCGGCAACAACTGTCTGGTGTGTAAACTCCAGAAAGTTGGAATATGGTTTCATGGTAGGATACCCTATAATTTACCATAGAAGGGTTAGGATAATCATATTCCAACTTTCTGGCTTCTACTGTAGTTCATCGGTTCCTGAAACCGCCTCTTGGTTTAGGGGTTTGGGGTGAAGAGCTTAGGGCGTTGAGGCTTTTTTTAGGGTTTTGTTTTTGGTTTTAGGGTGTGCGCAGTTTGGCCCACACCTCTGAAACAAACAGTTTGCCCTAAGTATCTCTAGATCATATTCAGGACGCTTCTCTACTCTGGGGCACCCTTCCTGATTAGAGGGAGATAGGGTCAATAAAGGCCACAAACAGCAACATCCCCTTATAGTCCCAATACTTAGGGGTACTTAGAAATAATTTGTCATTTTGTGTTATTATAATCCCTAAGAAACAGCTAAAAGTACAATTTTTGGCTAGGGTTCTAAGTTCAGTATAGAATATATTTTGTCCAAAACCTCATCTTGCTTCTTCAGGCCGCTGAATTATGCTGGTACATGCAACCGAATTCCTATCAATCCTTGCGCAAGCCCAAACCCCAAACCCTACACCTTCTAAACCTTAAACCCTAGGCCTTAAACCCTGAACACTACTCCTTAAACCCTAAACCCAGGCAAAAACGCCTGTGCAGCCACTACCTGGTACGCGGGACCAGGCAGAGATGCTAAGTTTTTTGGTTCAAGGCTTGGGCTATGAGGTGTGTAGAGTTTAGTATAGGGATTAGGTTTAGGATGTTTTAGCGCTTACGGTTTCGGGTTTGGGATTCAGGGTATAGTTTCAGGTTTAGGGATGTTTAAAACAGGGATGTGTAGGGTGTAGGGTTTAGGATTTAGGGTTCAGGGCATGTTCAGGGTGAGGGGTGCGGATCCTGGTGGAGGTCCCGCAGGCCCAAAAAATATCAAGAATACAGGGCGCCTGAAAAATTACCAACTGGTTTGCATGATGTGTTCAGCCTTGAAATTTCTGGTTACACTGGGGCTAGGCGCTGATTTGATGCACACCCATAGCCCCAAGCCCTAATATAGCGGCTTAAATAATTAACCTTGTATAATTCTCGTACAATGGCCCCAAGAATCTATTGTAATTATTAAGGCCGTCATATTATATCCCTAAGCCGTGTCCTGGCCTGTACCTTCCAGGTTCTGTTTGCCGGCCGCAGATAGCTGGGCTGGGATGTGCTGACAAGGTGACACTTGGAGGTTCATGGGTAGTTATAAGTAGGGCTATAAGTCCCCCAATAGGGCTTACAACTATACTTACCCTACCTATAACCCCACTTATAACTACCCATGAACCTCCAAGCATAGACTGGGGTGTGCGGGGGTTCAACTAGTCTAGGTTTTTAGAGTGTTTGGGCCGTCTAGACATCTTTGTGTGTATCAAGATGTTTCAGTACATCTTGGCACGGTGGTATGCTGGGACACCACACTATGAAGGAAACAATGGTATACCTCACAATAAGTACAGCTTGTCGCGTAGCTCGTGATTGAATTCATTCCGAGAAAGATAATGTTCATAGCAGTTTGCCTCGTGCTCTGCTGGCTTCTGCTGTGGCAGCTATCCTAAACGCTAGCCCCAACCCCCATTTCAATGGATGCAGTGGTATTAAACCTAAACCAAGCTCTAGCAGAGCTACTAGACACTGACACAGACACACACGAAGACCTCAACCAGAGTTAGCCTAAAGCAGCAAAACCCCAAAGCCCAAATGTCCTCAGTTCTAGAATCTAGAAACCTTATACCAGTACGACCCGGTATAGAATCCGTTATTTTCAGAATATATAGAACGCTGTATACAAAACCCCTCCGGAACCTTAAGCCCTAAACCCTAAACCCAAAGCTCTAAACTCTAAACCCTAGCCCTAAACACTAAGCTCTAAACCCTAAACCCTCTGGAACCTTAAACCCTAAGCCCTAAACACAAACCCCTAAACCCTATATACTAAAGCACCAAACCCTAAACCTAAGTTCTCTAAACCCTAAGTTCTAAACCTTGAAACCCTAAGTTCTGAACCCTAAACCCTAAGCATCCCCGAACGGTTGAACCCAAAGCATCCTTGCAGCCGGGCATCCGGCTGAGCTCTACTAGAGAGGATTTAGGGTTTAGGGGTTTAGAATCCAAAATTGTGCACCTGCAGCGTTTAGGGTTTAGGGGTTTAGGACTTAGGGTTTAGGGCATAGGGTTTATAGGGTTTATAGGGTTTATAGGGTTTGTAGTTTAGGGCTTATAGGGTTTAGGGTTTAGGGGTTTAGGGTTTAGAATTTAGGGTTTACGGGATGTAAAGGCTTAGGATCACAGGATTTAGGTTTAGGTATTTCGGGTTCAGGGTTTAGGGGATGTACAGGCTCGGGAACACAGGGTTTGGGGTTGAGGGTATTACGATTGAGGGTCGAAGTGCTTAGGATTGATTTCAGGGCTTACGTTTAGGGCTTAGGATTACTAGATTCAGGATTTATGGGTCGTGTCGATGCCTTGCACATACCACCACTTCGGGTTCCAATATTTGCAGGGCATACGGCGAGGATTATCGCGTTTGAAATTCATCGGGTTTCGGGTTTAAGGTTAAGGGTTGCCAATGATTTAATACTTGGACGACAAAAACTACGAAACCCGAAACCCTAGGTTACATCCTTACTTGCCGGACAGTGTGAACTTGATAAACATGTTTTGGAATATCGGCCCGAAAGCATCTTGCTTCTGCCACAGCAGCCGATGAACGTTTCTCAAGCTGTGAGATGCGTCTTGAAAGCTCATCGCAACCATCAAGCAGGTTAAGCTGAGATGGCAAAATTACAATGTCAACTAAAAGGGAGTCGTAGTAATTGTGTCTGTTGCGCAAGATGTTTTTCTCGACTTTGGCGTCGTTGCTTGCTTAGAGAGACTTTCACCATAAAGCCAGCTGCGCACGTTTGGCTCTGCGGCGGAGTGGATGGCTCTCACCCAGGAAACATTACGGAAGTATGTATGCATTCTTGAGTTCGAGTTGACAGATATTGGCCGTAATGAGGGCAAGCCCTTGTACCCCAAAACCCCAGTCTAATCATTCAGGAGGTCTTACGTTCTAGCCGCTAGCCTACGACCGCAGCGGTGTTTCTGGTACTCTAAGGCTACATGCACCCCATATAGTATATACTTCTGCCTTGAAGTGCCCATATAGGGACCCGTTTAAGGCTTAGGTATCTACTATAAAGCTACCATGAACCCTTAATACCCTAAAGCCTATAGAACCCTTATAGAGCCCCTTAAACGAACCCTTAAAGGAACCCTATTAATCTACTATAAAGGTAGAGCCATTGGTCCGGGGAATGCGAAGCCCGGAAAGTCACACGTCCTCGCGAAGCGGGGGTTTGATGCGTCTCCGCAGCTTTAGCAGAAGAGGAGAAGAAAACTTAACTGCCTTAAATCCTAAGATCCTAAACCATACAAACTTTAACCCCAAACTCTTAACCCAAAAGCTTAAGCCCCCGGAATACACCCTAGCCCCTCTCGGTCCCTAGACAACTTGAAAGCTAAACCTAGAGTAGGCCCTATTCTAATTCTGAAGGCCCCTAATTTAGGAACCCGATTAAGAAACCCTGGGCCTAAAATCTTACCTCAAACCTTCGAATCCCAAATGCTTGCTATTCTAGGACCCAGAGTAGGCTCTTATTCCCTTTTTTAGGGTTCAGATTCCCTTATAACCCCCTTTGCCTTTAAACCAAAAAGGGCACCCCTTTTATGCTCCTGCCCGAGCTCGGAAACCGTGCATATTAGTCAGGGATTGCTCGGAAGCCTGGTGTCTGCGGATCTACCCAGAGAACCCAATACCCGTTAATTCAGGAATATACCTTAAATTATAGAGGCCTGAATACTATGATTTAGGGTACATTCCTTAATTGAGGGTATTGCGATCTCTGGGTACCTGTGCAGTTTGGTGGCGGCACTATGTTTGCCACGCTTCTGTAGTTGAAACTTCACGATGTTGGGCTTTGGGCTTTGAGGTTTTGGGTCAGGGCCTTTGGGTGACGAAACCATCTTTCCGTCAAGTTGTGCATCTAGGCACTGCCGCACCGCCAGTTGGATTTAATCAGTTCTGAATAAAACCTATCTCCCGTGGCAAGTCTTGCTGAGTAGGGTATACCCAGGGGGGCACTCCTGTCATTTGTGACTCCCTAGGGTTTTGGGATATTTTTGAACGTTTGTCTTCAGGAACCTTGTTGTCCAACAGCCGACAAGGGAGTCACAAATGACAGGTGGTTCAACGGCTGAAAATGGAGACCCTTCCAGGGTTTTGGTACATGCCAGCACATGCACCGATTGCTTTCATGTTTGAAACGGAAACCTGGGAGTCACAAATGACTGTAGTCAGTTTGCCCAAATCTGCAATATTTCCTAGGCGCGGTGCTCATTTTTAAGAAATCTTCGTTTTCCCTGGGTTTGGTGCATTTTCTCGCTGAAAATGCAGTTTTTCCTAGGCTTCGTGCACTTTCGCACGAAAGTAGTGTTTTTCCCTAGGAGAGGTGTATTTTTCGCACAACGCACAACCATATGCCTGCTTCCAATTCAGAATTATATATATATATATATGTATATATAGGCGCATATATATATATATATATACACATATAATACGCCTCTAGTACTGCTTAACAAACCCGCAACAAGGAGTGAATCCAGCAGGAACTTACTACCGAAGACAAAAACCCTAAGGAGCGAATCCAGCAGGAATCGTGTGCCGAAGATGGGCCTTTCGGCCTTTCAGCGCAGAATTTGAGGAGTGAATCCAGCAGGAGCCTATTAGCGAAGACAAAAACCCAAAAGAGTGAAGCCAGCAGGAACCTTTCGCCGAAGATGAAACCCTGTTGGGCGAATCCAAGAAAACATTTCACCCAAGACGAAGACCCTAAGGAGTGAACCCAACGGGAACCTATTACCGAAGACAAAAACCCTAAGGGGTGAATCCAAGAAGAACCTTTGACCCGAAAAACTCTGGGGTGAATCCAAGAAGAACCTTTCACCCAAGACGAAGACCCTAAGGAGTGCACCCAGCAACATTCTATTACCGAAAACGAAAAAACCCTAAGGAGTGAATCCAGCATGAACCTTTAGCCGAAGATGAAACCCTTAGGGGTGAATCTGAGAAGAACTTTTCACCCAAGACGAAGACAAAAAGGACTGAACCCAGCAGGAACCTTTTGCCCAAGGTGAGACCCTGTACCCTAAACCCTTACACCCCAATCCCTAAACCCTAAACCCCAGCAACATTCTATTACCGAAGACGCAAACCCTAAGGAGTGAATCCAGCATGAACCTTTAGCCGAAGATAGTGAACCCAGCAGGAGTGAATCCAAGAAGAACTTTTCACCCAAGACGAAGACCCTAAGGAGTGAACCCAGCAGGACCCAGTGCCGAAGACAAAAACCCCCAAGGGCTGAATCCAACAAGAACCTTTCACCCAAGACGAAGACCCTAAGGAGTGAACCCAGCAGGAACCTTTAGCCGAAGATGAAACCCTAAGGGGTGAATCCAAGAAGAACTTTTCACCCAAGACGAAGACCCCAAGGAGTGAACCCAGCAAGACCCAGTGCCGAAGACAAAAACCCAAAGGGGTGAATCCAAGAAGAACCGTTCACCCAAGACGAAGACCCTAAGGAGTGAACCCAGCAGGAACCTATTACCGAAGACGAAGACCCTAAGGACTGAATCCAGCATGAACCTTTTGCCGAAGAGGGAATCCTAAGGGGTGAATCCAAGAAGAACCTTTCACCCAAGACGAAGACCCTAAGGAGTGCTCACAGATGACCAGAAGAAGGAAAAGTAAGGGAGTCACAGATGACCGGTGTTGCTGTGTGAAAACCACATTGACAAGCAAGGCAAAAGGGTCGGGAGTCACAGATGACAGGTGCTTGTTTGAGAGGAAATCACAGGCCTGCCAATGAATATGAGCACTTTCGGGTGAGGTGATGTGTGGTGATGGCAGGCGGAGGGAGTCACAAATGACGGGGATTTGCCTAGGCCAGACCCAGGAACCTAGGGAGTCACAAATGACAGAAATAGGGAGTCACAAATGACAGGAGTGCCCCCAGGGGCCCCAAAGTAGTCCCTTTAAGTTTAGCACATCAGAGCCCCTAACCAAAAAGGAGGACACACCCAAAAAGGAACTACTTTGGGGGCCCCTGTGTAGGGCTCGCAGTCAAGGAGTTGAGTGCTTCGGGGTTCCATGTGTAACGTGTAGGGATCTAGGGTTTTGTGTGTAGAGCCGTGTAGCGTGTAGATTTCGGCTGATGATGTTCTCAAAACGAGTGCCCCAGTCATAGCTACTACCTATATCCCCAAACCCTACAAAATAGTAGGTTATGACCCCTTAATTATAGGCTCTAACCCTTAAAACGGTAGGTTTTTTGGATCATCAGGTAATCCAACACGCCCTACCATCTACCGCAAGCTTGTTCCCTGCTATGAAGCCCAAATCTTCTCGACTTAAACCCATTGGAACCGTTCCTAGACCCTCAAAAGTAGGTATAGAATAATGGCCCAAAACCTATAAAAGGCCATTATCCTACATACCTTTGGGGTCCAGGTCTTTCTAAGTTTGGAAGGCCTGATCCTCGTTCCGATGCTTGGCCTTATTTTGCATTTCAAAAGAAGCACACTCATGGGTAGTAATCAAAACTAGAGTCCCTTTGTGGGTACCCTGAATATTAGGTGCCGTATTATAATAAGGACCCAAAAAGGAACCCTATTTTTGACAACCAACCACATGGCTTCACAACCAGACTGCTGTAATCCACTGCACAAACATAAGACTGACCCTCGGTGTTCCGCAGGAGGAGGTTCGCAATCCATCTTGAGACCTTCATAGTTCGGACGCCCTAGACCCCGTGAAGCTACACGGTTTATGCAACCCTAGAATCCTAAACCCTAATAAATAAACCCTAAAGGAAACCCTTCCCCTGAAGCCGTAATCCTCAGCTCCTGAATGGGCACCTTCAAAAAGTCGAAGTCGTTCATTCTCAGACCCACTCGACGCCATGCCACATCTGTCTTTCGAAGCGCTGACGACGCCGGCGCCCAAGGGCCTGGACGGCAGGCTGGGCCAGATTAGGGATTAGGGCCCTTGGTTTCGAACTTAGGGCTTGGGAACATCGAGGCCTTGTAAACGGGTTGAGGGTTTAGGGAGGGCGGAGATTTGTGGCCGAGGGCTCAGCAGATTGAGTGTAGTGGGTGGTTCTGACATGTTCGAAACATGCATAGCTGGAATTACTTAATTACGAGCCAGAGGCAGTGCAGTCTTGGCGCAATCGATTACAACTCGTTGTGATACTGCCCCTTGTGGCCATCGCAGCAGCACTAGCAGCAGCAGGCAACAGAAATCATGAGCCCATTTTGTGGAAGCCTTCAGCTGCACAGCAGCAGCGGCAGTAGTAACACAAGCAGCATTAGCATTCGTCAGTACTTGGGAATAAGCCGGAAACAGCCGAACTCTTGCACTGGCAACAAATTGGGTCACGAGTGCCCTTACGCACTATCAACTCCAGCAATAGGGCATTGCACGGTACGCGTGTCGGCTTTCTGACGCAGGGGCAGTCCATCATGAAGCCCGTGCATGAGATCAAGTCTGGCTATTCGTTTCTTTGTATTATTATTACTTAGGTTGCTGCCTATAGGTTTAGTGTAACAAACCTCAACACACCGTTCTGTTTATTCAAGCCCCATATTTCTCCCGCTGAAACGAAGTGCTACATTCACTGCATGTCCTTGACACCCCAGATATACACGCAATCCGTGTATACCTTCTATGGATGGTAAGGTTGGAGTTGAATAGTAAAGTGTACAATATAGGATAAGAGCAGTATGATAATTTCATGTCAGCAGGACTACCATAGGACCTATGTGGGATGATTTGCAGTGTTAGGGCATGTACTGGCACTTTCAGAGTCCAGGGCACCTGAAAAGCACTGTGGAGGACGTCGTCTGTGCTTTCATCTAAAGACGCGGAGAAGTCGGAGGTGCGGCACAGTTTGGGTTCATTCCTTGCTGCAGCCCTAAAGTTGCTAGCGGGTAATGTAGGTGTGTATTGTGGGGAGTATTTGAGTGAGTCCCCAAGCCACCCTAAACCCTAGACACTTTTGCAAGGCTCAGATAAGGGGCAAAGCAGTCACGAGAACACGTACGTGCTTTGGGTCCGACGAAGCCACATGCAGCGAAGGGCCTAGAATACCACGGCTCTTCCGTCGGTGACATTCTCTAAAGTTCTGTTTGGAGGAACTTGACTGAATCCCGACCCTCAGCCACGGTCCACAGTTTTGGGTTTTCAGGGTTTAGGGTTTACCTTAACCCCAAATAACCTACCTTTTTAAGGACTCATATATAAAGAAACCGTATTAGGGAACCTTAAAAAGGTAGTTTCCTGAGGGTCCAGGTAGGGCCAGCAGGGAATCGGAGCAAACGCACCATCTTGTGGCTTGGCAACCCTTTTACAAGGCCCTTAGGGTTTAGGGTTTAGGGTTTAGGGTTTCGGTAGCGAGTTAAAAGGTATAAGTGCATTTTCAACTGGTGCCGAATTCATTTCCTGGAGCAGGGCTAAGGGTGACTTCCTTTGTTGAATTGGTAATGTCAGTCCTTGTTGGCTTGCTGTATCTTTCCTAAACCAACCTACACCCGAGCTGCTTATCTCAATGAGCCAGTCCCCTTCGTTCTTGACTTTGATTTGGATTATTTAGTCCCTTGGTGGGTATGTGCATCAGTCATCACATATCAAGGCGTAGGCCTTAAATGCTGGGTGCTAAGCCCGAAATCGAAGGTGTTCGTGTTGATGCCATCGGGCTTGGCATCTCGGGTGCTGGATTATACTTCAGCATATCAGGTTGTTGTAGTGCATTCAAGTCCATGGCAGCAGACCCTCTCATTGATGACTGGTTCTGCAAATTACCGTGGCAGGAGCTGCGTGTGCTGTGCTGGAGGATGATGCAGAGTTGATCGACTTGGCGAAGCACCCAAACACAGACGGGTTCGACGAGTTGGACAACGGCTGGACAGTTCTATTAGCAGGCGACTACAGCAAGGCTGGCTTAGATTTTGTATCACGATCGGCCCGTCCTGTTCAAGCCCGTGAAGTCCAGCTGCTGAAAGGAAGTCTTCACCGTTGCAGGGCTCTCGCCCCGCTCCGTCGTCATCTTATTCCAAGCCCTAAGCAGAGCGAAGTCATCATCATCGCCACCATCAAGCTCTAAACCCCAAACCCTAAGCCTTATACCCTAAAGCCCAAAACCTTAAGCTAAACCCAAAACCCCAAACTCTACTCACCAACTGAAGTTTGCGGACATCTGCAATGATGCCGATCACAGCGGTTCAGGGCTCAAGGTTCTGAAGCCGGATTTAGGGTTCACGGTATAGGGTTTAGGGTTCAGGGTTCAGGATTTAGGGTTGAGGGTTTGGGGTTTAGGGTTCAGGGTTTAGGGATTAGGGTTTTTTGAAAGGCGTTCGGACCCTTACCTCGGTGTAACATGTAGGGTAACCCATAGGGTCTTAAGTACCTGTAAGGTTTCCTTCAAGGGTTCAGGGTTCCGGATTTCTGAAGGGTTCCTAGAGTAGTAATTACCTATGTAGTAGACTGTAGGGTGTTTATCATAGGATTTTGTACCATGATCTGGGAAAGTACTTGCCATAACACCTCCTAAGACCCTTTGGGTAAGCTGGGCCCTCAGAGAAAAGCTCCGGATGATCGGGCCAGGGTTTTGGATCACGAGAACTAAACTGGGTTGGATGTTGAGACATTTTCTATTTTCCGTATTTGGGTTTATAAGGGACCCTATATATAAACATTTTTCAGGGTGTGTAAAGGCCAACCCAGTAAAGCACAAACCAATTGAGCCCCCCAAAGAAGCCTGTGTCACTTCAAACCTGGGTAGTTCTCAAAATCAAGGTCCCTTTGGGGTACCCTAAAACTTAGGTGTCGTATTATAAGATGGACCCAAAAAGGGGCCATAATTTTGACAACCACCCACCTGTTGGTCTGAAATCCTAGAAGCCAAAAGCCATCTAAGACAGAAGTTCTAAAACCGACAGCCACCCTAAACCTCACCCTAACCCCTAAACACTACGCCCCAAACCCTAAACCCCTATCCCTAAGCCCTCATCCCTACACCCTCCCTAAACCACACCCTAAACCCTAAACCCAGTCCTGGCAGGCCGGGTTTGACCAACAGGAGTCTCCACCCGGACAAGCCAGCCGAAGAGCTCAGTGCAAGTGTTCCCTGAAGGAACCTTGACGGGGAACCCTATTGTAGAACCCTATAACAAGGCCCTATATACCCATTATAGTTCCTTTAAGGGTTCCTTTAAGGGGATCTGCTGTTTAAGGGCTTCTATAAGGACACCATATGGGTAGTTTCGGGTTTAGGGTCTCGGTCTAGTTTAGGCTTCAGGGTGTGGGATCTCGGTTTCGGGTTTAGGGTTTCGGGTTCTTCTAACATGGATCCTGCTGTGCTCTCCTTAAAGGAACTGTTACTTTTCGTGTTCGTTGAAATGTGAGTCCAGGGGGGTAGGAAGAAGTATTTCCCCTAATGGGTCTAAAGGGCTTAAAGCATAAGAGGTCTCCTACCATCAATGCTCTTAAAGAGGTCTCCTGGTATCAATGCTCTTATAGACGCGGTGTACCAGTCTAGATAGTCCCGGGTGGGGTGTAATCAAGGGGTTTAGAGGGCGAGGCGTTTAGGCCTTCACTTAGGGATACTTAGACATAATTTTCAATTGTTGGTTATTATAAGCCCTAAAAAAACAGCTAAAATTGTAATTTTTGCTAGGGTTCTAAGTTCAGTATAGTTCAGCCCTCTACCTATACGTTGAGATTTGCGAAGACCCCGACTGCGAATGTAAGATCGCCGGGGCCGTTGACGGCGACTGCAGCGACTACAAAGACCTAAGCCCTGCACAGGTGAGTTACGTGGAGAGAAGGTTGGCGTTGGAAGCTGAGGCCAAGGGACTTACTCCCAACGGCCCTAGTCGCCCCCACTCTGTTTGGATCATCGACCCAGAGGCCGAGGCAGAGCAAGAGCGCACATCATCTCCGCCAGTGAAGAGGCCGAAGCACCTCTGATTTAAGCGAGATCCTGAAGAGCCTTGAGCACAATATTGAGGCAGCCACACACAGAAATGGACTCCTTCACGAGGCACTTTCGCTTCCCCCGTAGCCTAAACCCGCAACCACGGTTTAATCAAAAGGATTCAGGGAGGCCCCCGCCCCTAAAACCAAAGAAATCAACCCTGAACCCTGATCCCTAAACCCTTAAATAAACCCTAAACTCTATGCGCCCTAAACACTGCGCCCTTCAACCCTATAAGCCTTAAGCAAAACCCTCCAAAGCCCTGGACCCCAAACCCGCCTAGAGCCCTCAACCCTGAACCCTACGAACCCCGAGCCCTGTCCCAAACCGTCGGATCCCGCGAGGTTATTCGCTGAAGTCCTACGCGGAGCTTTTTCCAGGCTATCCACCGTGTCGGCCTCGGTTTCGCCTGAAGCTGCAACGTTTTAGGGTTTACCTTAACCCGGAAGAACCTACATTTTTAAGGACTTATGTAAGGAAACCATAATAAGGAACCCCAAAAAGGTAGGTCTTTCAGGGTTAAGGTAGGGTTTAGGGGTTTAGGCTTTGCTGCGGGGTTGGGATTTAGGCCCAGGCTGTTTCTCCTTTGTTTTGGAAGATAAACTTCTGTCATAGACGATGTTTGCCCGGCTACTGGGTTTTCCATACCCCAATAGTACGCTTTGGCCGTTTTTTGTTTTGGGGTGATCGAATACTAGGAAGACGGGTACGCTTACTAGTAAGGGGCTAGTAGGTTGTCCCAGATCAAACGTTTATTCGAAGAGTTCAGATGTGGTATTGATGAGCGCCGTACGGCTGTTCTACCATTCAGACCCTTGCGCCATTGCAGGCAGTACAGGAGCATCAAGAGAAGCTATGCTAATTCCCACCTCGCATGCGACCTTCCTTAGGGCATAGAGGGGTAGCTTGAGCACCTGCCTCGCTTCGTGAGCGTTCTGAAAGTGCTATGCAGGCTGCACGTGCCACAAATGGGGGTTTCCGAAAATAGGGGACCCTAATATAGTACCCTAAATAGTAGAATCCTTATTATAAGGACCCCCAAATAAGGTACCCCTAGTTTTCGGAAACTCCCAAATCTATACCAACTTCACGTGGGTTTTGCACAAAAACCCTGAGCTCAAGCTCTAAACCCGCTCTAAACCCTAAACCCCTAACCCCCTCAACCCCCACTACCTAGGACCCTTTGGGCTCTTCAAGCTCGAAACCTTGTACAAAGCCTGAAGCCCCACAGCCCTCAACCTCCATACCGTAAAGTTAAACCTAACTCTTGCGAAGACCCAGGTTAGGACCAACCCTAAGGGTCCATGTACTCCTAATAGGGTTGCCCTTAAGGGTACCATCATCCAGAAGGGTGCCTTTAAGGGGTCCAGAAAGGTTCTACAAGGGTTTATGGTATGAGGGTTCATGTACCCATATAGTATATACATTGACCTTACAGTACTCACTATATAGGTACATTGGGCCCAAGGTATATATACTGTTTGAGTACAGGGACCCTGAGGGCAACAACACCAGAGTCTGCGAAGGTTGTGCTATGCTTGATCCTACATTATGGTCTTGGTACCCAAAGCTACCTTCATAGTAGATACTGAAGCCTTAAAGGGGTCCCTATATGGGTACATTAAGCCTTAAGTATATATGATATGGGTACATGGAGCCTTACCTTAACCCCACGTAACCTACCTTTTTTTAAGGATGTATATAAAGAAATCATATTAGGGAACCCTTAAAACAGGTAGGTTCCTTAGGGTCCAGGTAGGGGTTATATGATGGTTGTCAAAATCAGGGTCCCTTTTTGGGTCATTCTTGCACCTATTATTTAGGGTATCCCAAAAAGGGACCCTAATTTTGACAGCCATGCATATGGGTACATGGGGCCTTAGGGGTAGTTTAAAGTGAAACGGAGTGGCAGGCCTGCGTCCGAGCCCGGCAAAGCCGGCTTCCTCGAGGACATCGCGGATCTACTAGGGTGGTTGTCAAAATTAGGGCCCATTGTCTTAGGGGTACTTAGAAATAGTTGTTAATTTTTGGTTATTATAATCCCTACGAAACAGCTAAAACTATCATTTTTGCTAGGTTCTAAGTTCAGTATAGTTTTGGGGGGATCCAAGGGGGGTGTATAGCCTAGTGATCCCTAATTCTCCCTAGTACTCCCTAAGGTTCCCTTACAGTCCCCTAAGGATCCCTTGTACCCTCCCCCCTTGAACCACCCTCCCTTAAGGACCTGTAAGTGGTCTAGACGGCTGTTAGTCCGTGAGTCAGTCAGTCAGTCAGTCAGCCTACCCTCTAACGGGTTTAGGATTCCTTGAAAGGGTGACCAACAGGGTACTACACGGGCTCCTTTAAAGAGCTACTATACGGGTTTCGGGTGTATTAGGATTTAGAGTTTAGGGATTTGGGCTAATATACATTAGGGACAGTGCATGATCGCTCACATGGGGGGGCCTATTAGGCACATTGTCTGGGTCCTGTTACCCTAAACCCTAAGTCCTATATGTCATATGGTCATAAAAGCCCTAAACTATATACCCGATATTGTCCTAAACCTTACACCCTAAACCCCTTAACCCCTAAACCCTAAACCCTTCAACCCTAAACCCCAAACCCCTAAACCCCAAACCCTATAAACCCCCAAACCCTGGACCCCTACACCCCTACACCCGATTCGACCTACAAGCGATCCAACGTTGTCCAGGACGCCCCTCCAGAGCTCCTGAGAGCCGCGTCCTCAGGGGGTTACAAGCCCAAAGGCTCCATGTACCTTTATAGTTTATAGGAGATTACTAGGGTTCCTTTAAGGGTTCCTTTAAGTGGGTTCTATAAGGGTTCTAGAGGGTTTAGGGTATTAAGGGTTCATGGTAGCTTTATAGTAGATACTTAAAGCCTTAAAGGGGTCTCTATATGGGTACGTTAAGGCCTATGTAAGTATATACTATATGGGTACATGGAGCCTTAGGGAAGAGGGTTCTACAAGGGTTGTACTAGGATCCTAGAAGGGTTACAAAACGGTTCTTGACGGGTTTATATGGGTTATATCGGGTTTAGGGTTTGGGGTTTGGGGAAGGGTTCTGGAAGGGTTCCATATGGGCTATATAGTTTTGGGGATGTATTTGGGGTTTGGGATTTAGGACCCAGACCTTCCAATGAATTCACTTTACATAAATTATGGCAGGACCCCCAATCAGGGCGAAGCTATATTCATTAGTTTAAGGAGTCAAAGTCAAGGAAAATTATGGGTTTTTGAATTGGAGGGTCCGGGAGGTGATCCCAGAGCCCTATATCAGCACTTAATCTTGAAAGGAGATGAGAATTTGAGCATGTTGGGTCTAGAGAGTCTACGGTTGTATGGTTTAGGTCTTAAGGGTTTTGGAGTTTTCGGGCTTTGGGCTTTCGGGTTTAGGGTGCGAGGGGTTAGGGTTTCGGAATCCCGGAACCTATGTCCCTGCAAGACTTAGAGATCTTCATCCCCCGGAAAGCCTTGACAAGCCTGCACAATTTGCTGACTGATGCGGCTCCTATATAGAAGCGCCCCGGAGACAGCCCAGGAAGTCTGTTGTGACCTTTGGGCCCCGCGTCCCGCACCCCACACTAAACCCTGAAATCACAAACTCTTCCAGACATGAAACCCTAAACCCTGAGAAGCCACATTAAACCTTCAGTGTTTCGGGCTACAAGCCCTCAAACTCTGAATGCCACAGAACCCGAACCCTGAGACCCGAAACGTGCGCAGAGAACAGAGGCCGAGCGGACGTATGACGGAGAAAGCAGCGTCTTGTGCCACTTGCTCAGCTGGGCTAAGTGTTCATGATGCTGTTAGGATCCCTTTACTGTAGGGTTTATGTTAGGGATATCAGTCACTGTATGTGTTGCTCTTAAGCATAAAATAGCACATACATGCATGGCAAATCTTGGATTTATCGTAGGAAACCGACCAATGCAACACCCTAATTCTTTTGTCAAGATTTTTGGATCCCACAGCCATGCGTTATGACGTACGCACACGCAAGGCTAGTGGGCGATTCTGAGCATTAGAGTTCAGGGCTTAGGGCGCCAGATTTCGAGTATCTACGAACTTGGCGCTTTGGGCTGGAGGATCCGGGATAAAGGTTACCAACCTACCTTTTTAGGGCCCCTTTTTATGATTTCCTTATATAAGTCCTTGAGAAGGTAGGTCATTCAGGGTTCAGGTAGGGTGTAGGCCGGTCTAGGGCTCAAGGAATACCTGGAGGGTCATACCCTACTGCACCCCTTTTCTGACTTTTGTTTAGTAGGGAATGGAGGAATGGGGTACAATTACAACTACTGTTACTACTATCCTTCCATTCCCTACTAACCAAAGGTAATTTTTTTAGGATACCTAGTTTTTATGGTTAGGGTCTGTTATATAGAGTCTTAGGTGCCTTAAGAAAGGGGTAGGGTATGAGCCTCCAGGCAGACTTGGTTTCAAGGACACCACCACGGAACAGATTGCCAGAGCACTTCGCATGAATGGGAGAAAGGATGGGGGGGGGGTCAGACGAAAACTCGTTATAATCTATAAATCACGCTAAGTAACATCAAGGGTGATGGGCTGAAGATGATCAGCGACATTGACGGCCTCTTCAAGGAAGTCCGGCGCTGTGTCTGATTCCACAACACGGAGCTTGTGTTTCAGACATGGACCCAGAAGTAGGGCGTGTACAGGAGGTCGGATGTCTTCATTTAGGGTTTAGGGGTTAGGATTTAGGGTTTAGGGTTTAGGGTTTAGGGTACAATCCCGCGACTTTGGCCAAACGTCCCTACAGTGGTATGCGCTTCCGCGGAGAACGTCGATTGCCGGATGCCACACGCATGAATGGAGTAGAGCCGAAAGACCTGATCAGGAAGCTAGTCCAAATGCAGCCCCCTAAAACCCTAAACCCTATATATAACCCTTATAAACCCTAAACCCCTATTCTCCTCTTGCCTCCGCCGGGGAAACCAAAACCTTTACCTCGAATAGTGGCAGAAGCGACAGATCGTCACAAACTCTCAATCGGGAGGCTTGAAACGTACTGCAACTGCTTAACTTGCAAGTCCATAAAGCAAGCCCAGAAAGTCTTAGCTCCATCCGATAGTCAGAAGGTTCACCCGCTGGTTTGTGTGAGAGGAAGCTTTGGGTTCTGAGCTGGGATTTAGACCCGAAGCCCGAGAACGTATAAACACCCGAAGCTCTAACAAAAACCCTAAGCCTCGCCTAAACCCCCTAAACCCCGTATGAACCCCCGAAGCTCTAGCAAAAACTTTAGACCCCCTAAACTCTAAAAAGCCCTAAACCCCTAAACTGAGCCCTTAGCCCCACCCCGTATAAACCCGTAAAGCCTAAAAAGCGACCCCTCCTAAAAACCCCAAAAGTGAGCCCTGCACCGCACCCCCATATAAACCCCCCAAAGCCTAAAAAGTGAAGCCCTAAAAACCTGTAAAAAGAGCCCTTCATCCCTCCCCATATAAACCCCTCCAACGCCTAACGAAGTGAGCCCCAAAGTGAGCCCTTCATCCCCTGAAGTTTGTAACGCTAAGCCGGGTCAGGCGGCGGGTCCGTCAACGACAGCCACATTACCTGTGGAGCACCGCTCTGAGAAGAGAGTTGGGGGCTGTTTTGGGGGGGGGGGGGGGGTTTAGGGTTTGGGGTTGGGGGCTGTTTTTAGGGGTTTTGGGTTGGGGGTTTAAGTATCGATTTGGGATACTTGTTGTTTAATTCCTCCTATTCTGTAATGCAGAACCCTGTAAACACAAATAATTTTGGGTACTTTTGGGATCGACACCTAGTGTAACCGCGGGAGACAGGCTTGCGTAGGATTCCGGAAGTCTCGAGCAGTCGAATCTACTCCAGGCTCGGTAGGATCGTACTAGTCGGGTCATTGAACCCCAACCTTGACCCAAATAACCTACCCTTCTAAGCACTTACATCCCACCAATCCCTGCTTCTTTTACGATCAAAGGGACCTTCCAAGGTAAACATGCAAGGGAACCCGAAACAGGAAGGGTTTACAGGGTCCAGGAAGGCTTAATTTGACTAACAGGTCTCGCCGGGGCATTTCGGAGGAGAAGTAGACGCAGTTTGGGGAGAGTTTTGGATCTGTACTTGGAGGTACATGGGTAGTTGTAAGTTGTGTTCGGGTTCTTGGTTGTTTGGGGTTTCTAGCAGGGTTTCTACAAGGGCTCTCTTTGGGTTTCGGGATCGGGGCTTTGGGTGATGGTGTGTTATTGCTTTCCACTGTTTACAGACTCAGTGTACGATGCGAGTTTTGTGGCGAGGTAGGTGTAGACGTAGGTTGGGGTACGGATATCTTGCACCTTCACCTTAAACCCTAGGGCCCTAGAGCCGAGAGTATCGCTCACCCCTCAAAAGCCCTAAACCCCCAAACTCTACAGCTCTGCATCCCTGAGCCCATAGACAGCCAACTAAACTCCTCAAAAAGGAGCCTAAATTCCTTAAGCGCAAACCGACACACAAATCCCTTATATCTTCACACACTTCCCCTCAAAAAAACCACGTTGACCCTTCCCTTCCGGAACGAAAGGTTCACATCTTCGACGATCCGAAAAGCGGCGCACCCTATGTGGTTCCAATGCCGGACAGTGGCAGCCTGGCTGAGTTTAACTTGTTCGGTTTATTAGGGCGCCCATACTTGGAGGTTCATGGGTAGTTATAAGTGGGGCTATAAGTCCCTTAATAGTTTATAGGAGTTATAGTCTTAGTTCTTCTCCGACCTATATCTAGCCATGAACCTCCAAGTATATTGCATGGTAAACAGTAACTAGGGTGCTGATCGCAGTGTCAACATCAGAAACTCCAAAGCCTCACGGCTAGGAAGCCTGTCTTAAGGATATATACTCCAAACCCTCCTAAACGTGACAAGCGCCGAACATGTAACCCTGCAGCAAGGAAGACCGAAAGGTAGTCCAGATAGCGCAAAGCCCACCTAGACCCGAAGCCCGAAAGCCCTAAAGCGCTAACCCTTAGACGCTTAAATCCTAAACCCCAAACCCCTTATAAGAATATCGAAGCCTTTAACCCGCAAAGCCTATACGCCAGAACCCTGATCCGTTAGACAACCCTCACATCAACACCCCAAGCCCTTAAATCTAAACCCCAAAGACTTCACGCAGTGATCCCACACACGCTGTTTCCTCCAATGAAGCGTAAGAAACGTATTCAAAATAGTGTAAGGATTATAGCAACAACCATAATGATAATGATGAGCATACCCCAAACCCTAAACAATATATGTGCAAAGCCCTAAACACCCTAAACCCCAAGCCCTAAACACGCTAAACCCTAAGCACCCTAAGCCCTAAACACCCAAAGCCTTAAAACATTGTCATAATGAATCTGCGCAGATCGCCTCCTCAATGCCTCGGCTCCGATGGATGAGGCCTTGAGTAGACTCGTGCTTCCCAAAGGCTAGGGTTTAGGGTATTAAGGGTTCATGGTAGCTTTATAGTAGATACTAATGCCTTCAAGGGGTCCCTATATGGGTATTTTAAGGCCTACGTACTATATGGGTGCATGGAGGTTTAGGGCTTCTGGCTTAAAGAACCCAAAGGGTCCTAGGTAGTGGGGTTAGGGGTTTAGGGTTTAGGGGGTTAGGGGTTCAGGGTTTAGGGTTTAGGAGTGGTATGCGGCATACTTTCCCAAATCAGAATGGTAACTCCATTATAAAAACTCTACATTCCACTATACAGGTGCTTAGGACCCTTTGGGGAACTAAAGGGCTTCTGAGGATTTTGGTGTGTCTGGTTTAGGGTGAGGGGTTTAGGGTTTATAAGGCTTTTAGGATTTTCGGCTTTAGGGAGTTTCAGGGGTTGAGTTTCTGGAGTTATACGAGGATCTTTGCAAGTTGGAGAGCTTGGGGTCTGGGGCTTCCAGGTGGGTGGTTGTTAAAATTGGGGTTCCTTTTTGGGTCCTTATTATAATACGGCACCTAATACTTAGGGTACCCAGAAAGGGGCCATAATTCTGACAACTAGGTGACCATGGCCACTTCAGCATTTTTGCAGTGGCTTTCAACATTTCGTCCGGGGCGTTCCTTGAAACCCAGGCAAGACACGACGCGGTTGCAGGTGGCAAGGTAAAGCGTGAACCGGAGACCTAAATGATCTCGATCCGAATCCATAAGCCCGAAAACGAACAAAACCCTGCATCCCAAATCTTGGGCCCCTGTGAACCCCTAAACTCTCCACCCTAAACTCGAACGCATTTTCAACCCAAAGATGCGAACAACAGGAAGCCAAATCCGCTACCTGGCTTGGTTTAGTGCTCATTGCCCTGCCGTCCTAACGCCTTGGAACATAACCTCGGAAGTCCCAAACCCACAGCTTAGGTAGCCCTTAACCACAAGCAAAGCCCGACACCCTCGACTTAGGGGTACTTAGAAATATTTTTAAATTTTTGGTTATGATAATCCCTAAAAAACAGCTAAAATTTCAATTTTTGCTGGGGTTCTAAGTGCAGTATAGTCGAGAACAACCCTGAAGATCCCACCAGCCCGTCAGGAAGTGGGCGGAGCTGACGATGACGCGCAAGGCCCCTCGCCGGGACTTTTGGGGACCTAGGGTTCCGGAAGGACGCCGCTCTATACGGGCTTTAGAAGGGTCCTCTTCTTGGAGGTTCGTGGGTAAATATAAGTAGGGTAACTATAGTTATGAGTCCTATGAGGGGACTTATAACCCTATACTTATAACTAGCCATGAACCTCCAAGTTGGGTTCTTAAGTAGAAGGGTCGATAAGGGTTGTGCAAGGTTAGAACCGGGCTCTACAAGAATCATAGACCGGTTCTAGACAGTGGCTGGCTGCGCAGGCCAAGGCAGTCTGTTTTGGAGGAAGTAGATCAATCCATTCGACTATTAATGGGTCGCGAGGGCCGCAAACCCTAAACCCCAAACCACCTACTATAGGGACCCTCATAATTACCTATACTCTTTTGAGGGGTTCCTTATTATAACTATAGTGTAATGGGGCTCCAGAACCCCATTCAAATTGTTAAGGCACCTATACTCAATCTTTATAGTAGCCCTTATAGAGCCCTTTAAAGGGAACCCTATCCTGACCAAACCTTACATCCCTACCTTAGGAGCTGCCCCTGCCTAGGACTACAAAAAGGGAATAAGGGTACTACTGGGCATCCTAGGGTCCCAAAAGGCCGTATACGTTAGAAGGGGCCCCCACCCTGTAATAGTGGTATAATAGGAATATAATAGGGCCCGAATATAATCCTTATAGTCACTATTACGGGGGTGGGGGGGCAGCTTCTCATCCCTACCCATAGACTCCATAGTAGTTTTTGTTTTTTGAAATTACCTTGAGTTACAGGATTCCACTTTTTGAATCACCTCAAGTTACAGGATTCCAGATAGTAGTTCCTGATGTCTGGAATCCTGTAACTTAAGGTAACTTCAAAAAGGAGCTACTATGGAGCCTATGGGTACACCCTGAAATCCTATAGAGCCCTAACTGCCGAATTCCTTACGTTCCCAAACCGTAACTCGCTAAGCTCACAGTCGAAAAACCTCGTGAGCCCAACAAGGCTCCACCGGTCTCTCCGCGGTTGAAGGGGTGGGGTCTATGTAGGGATTTCGGGTTGTTTAGGGGTTTGGGGTTGTTTAAGTTTAGGGGTTCGTGGTTTGGGGTTTTGGGGTCGGCATTCGGGGGTTGAGGTGTTGGGTTTACGGGTCTAGTGGTTTAGGGCTTAGGTTAGGTGTTAGGGTTTTGAAGCCATCGCCATCAGAATAAGGACTCCCAAAGTGCGGCGAAACATAGAATTCTAAACCCTAATGGCGTAAAGCTCCGAAGTTGCCTCAACTTGCTAATATAGAGGTCGGACCAATTGGTCGTAGCGCGCCCTTACAGTCCCTATGTAGTGTTCTACCAGAATATCCCAGCCGTAGTTTAAACATTAAACCCCTAAGCCCATGAACCCTGTGTAGAACCCTTACGTTTTGGAAGCCTCATAAACACTTATATACATGTTATCCTTGTTTCAACCTTACTTCCCTTATGTTAGCAGTGCCAGGAGCGCCGGACCCTTACATGCAAGCTTTCGGAGGCCAGCTGTCGCACTGATTTGGCAGTTTCGGGAGATAGGGGTGCCTGGCTTTTTTGAGGGAGTGCACATACGGTGGATGATAGAAATCCTGCATTACCCATAATAAGGAATATACCATAATTCCCATAGTTAAGGGTCCGTAAGGTAATGCAGGATTTATATCATCAACAGTATGATAAGGATCCTCGTACTTTAGGTGCCATATTGCATGGGGGTCTAAGTCTTTAGGGTCTACGGATGCACATGCACATACACGTACATATGCACAGCTGCGTACATCAACCCTACATGCATGCACGCATGAGTACAAGTGTCGGGCCATGGTCGGGCTAGTAGCTTTCACGTCGCAGTGCAGCACCATAAAACCTAAACCTGTAACCTGTAACCGAATAAGAACCCTATATCTCTAAACCCCACAACCCTAAAGCTCTAACGCATCGCAGCAAATAGCCGTGGACTAAACACATAAAGCCTAAGCCCATTAGAGGCTACTGGGTGTCTCCTGGAAGGCGCATTTCTGGCACTCTGTCCTCCTCCCTGGAAAGCCATTGAAAGGTGGCGCTCCGAGATTTCGGAGTTTGTGGGTTTTAGGCTTCGGGGATTTAAGGTTGCTTTGGGGATTTAGGGCATAGGGTATGGGGTTTAGTGGATAGAGCATGAGGTTTAGGATTACTTCACGAGGTTTAGGGTTCCTTTGGGGTCTAGGGTTACTTTGGGAATGTAGGGCTACGGGTATGCGGTTTAAGGTTTAATTTAGATTGTAGGAACTTCGGGTTCAGGGCTTTGGGTTGGGTGTTTGACACGGGTTCGCGTGGCGCTCTTATCAGTTTCCTTCTGGGTTAGTGTAGTAGAATTATATAGGGTTCCCCAGAAGGGACCATAATTTTGACGGCTAAGAAGGAAACCGACGCTAGTATAGCTCCTATACAGAAGCTTCCTTCTTAGAACCCCAGAACACGGTTCCCCTGACTTTCCGAAAGCTTAGAATTTAGAAGGTGTCCATGCGTATTCCAACCCTAAACCCTAAATCCTAAGGTAAAAGCCAGAAAGTTGGAATATGATTATCCTAACCCTTCTATGGTAGATATAGGGTATCCTACCATGAAACCATATTCCAACTTTCTGGAGTTCCCTGTAAGTTTTGACGGGTTTTGAGTTATCTGGGTGCATGCATCTCCGGCAAGCAAAAAATGCACCAACGAGGATCATCTCCTGGAGTCGGTAAACCCTGCACCAAAAGCATAAAACCCGCTAAGCCCTGCCTGTAGCCGGCAAGACCTACCTTTTTAGGGTTCCTTATTATGGTTTCTATATATGCTTCGTTAGAAAGGTGGGTCTTTTCGGCTACAGGTGAACCCTAAACCCATAAACCCTGAAGTAAGGGCGCCATAAACCCTGAAACGAAACAAAAAACCCTCCACCCCAAAACCACCCGCCCCGCTCCCCCGTTTACCAAGCAAAATGCACAAACAACAGCCCTAAACATGCCAGCAGGTACCGAAAGGCCTCCTTCTTGGACGTGGGCCAAAGTGCCCGGATAAGAGAAGCGACATAGTACCCTGCTGCGAGTTTCGAAAAAGTGTGGTTTAGGGCGTAAGGCTTCAGGTTGTAGGGTTTTAGGGCTTAAAGTGTGGATAAGGCGTGTAGATGCGTGTAGGGCTTGCAGGGTTTATGCCCTACGGAGATCGCCCGACTACCTTAAACACCCACTACTAAGGACCATAAGGGCTCCATTAAAAGGCACTGGAGGCGTTCCAGTAGTGCCTTGGGTTTAGGGCTTAGAAGCTTACAGTTCGCAGGGCCAGGGTGGGAAGAGGTTTTGTTTGAAAAGCGTTAGGTTGCAAGGCTCCCAAAGCGTAATAAGTACCTATATGGGGACTATCTGCCCAAACCATAGCAGTACAGTTCCTACTGTAGGAACCTTGCTTTCTACTGTGCAGGGCACTTTGAGAGATGCTTCCACATGAGGGGCTCAGTCCGCTTGCTGTTTAGGTGGAGGGATTGGGCTCTGGGGTACGGCAAATTCGGGTTGATAGAGTTGGGGGTTCAAGGACCCTAAATACTCTTAATTGGCATCCATTTAGTCGCCAAGTGTTTCGCTTCGTGACAGTTCGCATGACCGATTGCATAAATACTGAACCCTAAACCCTAAACCCAAGAACCTGTTTAAGGTAAAAGCCAGAAAGTTGGAATATGATTATCCTAAACCCTTCTATGGTAAATTATAGGGTATCCTAGCATGAAACCATATTCCAACTTTCTGGAGTTCCCTATAGGGTGTTACCTGGTGGGACCTCCCAGGGCAAAGATCTAAATACTAAACCCTACAGGGCAAGGATCCCCCAAACTCTAAACGTTCCTAAGCCCGGGGGTTCTGAAACCAAAGGGTTTAGGGACGAGCATTGCCCAGAGGAGGGCCCGCAAGTAGGATGAGAAGGTCGATATAATGGAACGGTTTAGGGTTTAGGTGTTTAGGGCTTAGGGTTTAGGGTTCCTTAAAGGGACCTGTAATGGATCTACAAGGGTTCTATGAAGTCTCGCTGCCGTCACCGCAGCACTTTTCGCTTTCGGGCGGGCCGAGTCGTTACGTGGCGCGGAGCATTTTGATCTTGGAAGACAGCTCAGAGCTTAGACTGACTCCTGCCTGGTATACCTGGACCCTAAGGAACCTACCTTTTTAGGGTTCCCTAATATGTTTTCTTTATCTGAGTCCTTAAACAGGTGGGTTTTTTGGGGTTAAGGTAGACCCGACTATAGGGACCTCAGTAATTATCTATCTATTTTGGGGCTCCTTCATCTAATTACAGTATAGTATACCTGAAAAATCTATTCTAAATATCAAGGCCCCTATAGTAATAACATTCCTGCATGTTCGGCCACCAGCACCAAGAAAGCAATGCCCAGGTCCGAAAAGCATGTAAGTATATTGGGAGTTTCCGAAATTTGGGGTACCCTATTTTGGGGTCCTTACAATCAGGATCCTACCATTTATAGGGTACTATATTGGGGTCTCCTGTTTTCGGAAACTCCCATATTTATGCCAAGACGAAGAATTCTAGGTTGCTAAATGGGTAGTTCTCTAAGTCAGGGTCCCTGCCTAGTCACTTGCGCACCCAGAATAGTATGGCAAATGGGTGGTTGTCAATATCAGGGTCCCTTTTTTGGGTCCCTGTTATAATACGGCGCTTAACATTTAGGGTACCCAGAAAGGGACCCTCATTTTGACAATTTCCCAAATGGACCCTAAAAGGGACCCTAGTTTAGAGAACTACCCATTACCCAACACCTCAACCCAGAGACGCCAGACCAAACCACAGGCCTCGAAGCAATACTTAGTGAATGCAGACCCGTATTTCTCCAACAATCAAAACCGGTGTGCGAGCTTGTACGTATACTGTATACATAAACCGAAATGAAACCAGGTTTGGTCAGTGTATTATGGAAGAACAGACATCTCCATATCTATATTTGTAACACTGTTAGACTATATGTATATATATATATATATATATATAACACAGATGGATGGAGGGATGGAGGGATGGAAGGAGGGAGGGATGGACGGATGGACACACACACACACAGACAGAGGCGGAACAGATTGTGTGTCCTAGAGGTCTGTATATGCATATAGATACATACACTTCTCGCTCTATGTGCGAATATACCCTAAACCCTAAACCCTAAACCCAAGTAAACTTCCTCAGCCGCCAAGGAGCATGGCTCAGGCTATGGGCTATCCCTCGGAACTGCTGGGAGCTTATTGGCTTTAAGGTGGGTTCTGTAGATTTTGCAGCGTTCTCTTAATCCCAAAGGGTCCAAAGTACTTGTATAGTAAAATGTAGGGGTTCTATATTACGAAGTACTATTATGATTTGGGAAGGTATCCTCCGCAACACTACCTTGGACCCTTTGGGAATGTCCTGTTTGACATGGTTGTTTCAAGCACTCGAAGTATCTGAGGCTTGTTTAGGGTTTATGGCTCAGAGGCCCCCTACCGGTCCTGCGCCCTGAACTCACAAGCCAGGCACACTATCACCATAATACAAACGCCTACAAAGCTACGGAAGCCCGAGCGACCCAGCCCACAGAACTTGGTAGGCTAGAACAAGTATCACCAAATCAATCTTGGCAGATTGTTTCGCAGCCTGGTCCACCCTGTCAACAGCTGCCTTTTAAGCCACGTTGGCATAAAAGCCATGCAAAATACTGGAAGTCCAAGAGCTCGGTGCTGCCATAAACCCTCTAAAAACCCTAAAGCCCTAACAACCCGCTGCGCTCAACTGTCAACCCTAAATCCCATCAACGCCCTAAGCCCTAAACTTCCATTCACCCCGATGATCCCAGACGAGTGCTTAGTTGCTGAATGGGTTCACTTTACGCGCTTTGGGATAAGATTACCCCCTATAAGACAGAAAGCTTACATTTTTTGGGGGAATACGGGCCTAAACCCTAAACCCTATATATATATATATATATACACACACACACACCACAAAACCCTTAAGCCATGAATCCCCAAAACCCTTGAACAAAAACAAACAAACTGCTGAACCCCTCAACCCTATACCCTTCAACCGTAAACCCCTAAGCGCTTAAACCCTAAACCCCAAACCTCAAAATCCCCAAAGCCCCAAAGCCCCCAAACCTCTAAACCCCCAACCCCCCTAAGAGACACCAATGCTCTGAGCCTTACAGTCTGCAGGGGAAGCCAAAGAGCAAAGTGTCCGAGGTCGGGCCTCGTAGTGAGAAACACTTTCCTCGAGTTCCCGGAGTTTCCGAGCCAGGACCCGTTCCCCGGTATCGGTTTAGGGGTTAGGGGTTTAGGGTTTGCAGGGTTTAGGGGTTTAGGGTTTAGGGTGTAGGGTTTAGTGCTATACAGTCTACTTTAAGGGTTTTATAAGGGGTTCTATAGCCAGGACCCGGTTTTCAGTATCGGCACTGCATAAGGGTGCTATAAGTTATAAGGGTTCACTTTAAGGGTTCTATAAGGGTTACTGTAAGGCTGTACGAGGGTTACTTCAAGGGTTCTACAAGGTTTAGGGTTTTGAGGTTTAGGGTACCTTTGTTATTGAAGCAGGGTGCTTTCGACAATGAGAAGTGGTGCTAGAGGGGTTACTTTACAGTAAGGGTTCTGTATGGGGCTTAGGGTACAGGGTACCTTTATAATCTTAAATCGCCAATGGCAGAACTTGAATGTTTTTGGCCTTGGATGTTGGGTTATCTTAGAATGTGTTTGAACTTTTCGGGCCAGGTTAGTCAAGTCAAGAGAATTTTGGGTAGTATAACGGTGCTAGAAGGGCTACCTTAAAGGTGCTAGAATCTAGAAGGTTTAGGGTTTTGAGTTTCAGGATGCCTTTATGCTCTCGGGAGTGAGAAGCGGTCCTGCGGTGCGAAAAGGTGTTCTGCAAGGGTTCTAGAAGGGGTTTAGGATTGAGGGTTTAGGGTTTAGGGGCACGGTAGGGTTTGCATAGGGTTTCGTCGGGTTGGTGACAGGAAGGAGGACATTTGGGAGACACCCTGACGATTGGACTCCAGCTCGAAATGCACCCATAAACGAGGGGGGTGATGTGGCATCTGTTCGACCGGACAGCCCCTAGACACAGCGAGCCCAACATGCTGCACATGCCACCGGGCCATTACAGGATGGTCTGGCAGCCGGCGAGGAGGGTATGGCGCCTGGAGCCGATGCCCACCGAAGACGGGGATCTCCTCTACGGCCAGCTCCAGCTGTCAGCACAAATGCAAGTGCACCCCTAGGCACGGCCATCCACCGGTTCATGTGGTCTTCCGATGCGACAACTCCATGGCAGAAGCTTTTCCTGGGAAGGATTATCCATGGCACGTGGCCTTTGTCACATCCTGCACGACTGTTTCCTGCGCTTGCAGGAATGGTATGGGGTTGTGGTTTCCATCGACAACATGTCCCAGTCGGTGGACCTACCATGTACTATCTATAGGTGGCATTTATTGAATCTTGTCCAGAATATGAAGCTTGCATGGGTTCACGGTTACGGATCTAAGGGTTAGAGTTGCAGGATTTTCCTTATTTGTTTCATCTATGATGAAGGATTTTCTGTGGGTGTTATGGGGCCTATGATCTGTATGCTTGGATCTGCATTTCTCTTAGTAGTGATCGTTTCTAGTTTTCCTAGCTTCAACCCCAAACCGTCAGCCCATCTGAACCTTGCAATACCCATAGTCTCCATTGAAATTGTAGTTCCTTTGTGGCCTCCCTTATGCGATCCATGAAAATCGGCGATTCGAAAAAGGAACAAAGCACGGATCCTCAATGGAGACTATAGCGACTACCTAGACCCGCAAAAGTGCGTAAAATAATGACCCGAATCCCTTCAACACAAAACATTATTCTACGTTCTTTTGGGGTCCAGGTATAGGCAGAGTGTATCAAGCCCTGCAGTCATGCATTCCCCGGGTTTTTCAAACGGGACTAGAAGGCTCAGCGTGCATATGGTCTCGGGTCTGGAATCTGGTATAGGGTGTTGACCCCCTTTTTTGTATACTTTACCGATCTTCGGCATTATGTCTTATTTTGATGTAATATAACTTAGAAGGCGATGAATAGTAAGAATACTGTTAATATTCTGCTTCCAAAGGCGGCTAAGTATAGGGCTTAAGGCTTATATAGAAAATCGGGCGTGACGACGGAGGACGGTGTCTATGTTCAGTGTTGCGTGCTTGGCAGCTGTCCCAATGAGGTTGTGCTTCTGCCTTATGCCTGCAACCCTCAGCCACTGCGAACCCTAAACTCTAGACCCTGCCCGACCCCGAAACCCTAGACCATCCTAAACCCCAAATCCTGGAACATGAAGGTTTCATTAGGAAACCCTAAACTCTGGATCCTATACCACGAACCCTAAACCCGACACCCTCCAGAGCTACTACGAACTCCACCTCCGTCACCAGAACCGCTTCCTGGAGCCCGAGAACGACCCTCCGGCACGGAGGACCCCTACTGCCTACTTCGAGTCTACTGGGGTTCAGGGTGCAGGGCGTTTGTAGTAGAAGCCAGGAAATTGGAACATGATTATCCTCATGCCCTTAAGGTAAAGTCTACGGATCCTTACTAATCCTCCTAAACCCATGTTCCAATTTTGGTCTTTAGGTTTTTGAAGGTTTAGCGCTTCAGGAGTTTAGATCTTGAGGCCTGCAGTTGAGGCTCATCTAAAGCTCCGAGGACAGAAATCGTCGTATACGCCTTCTGGGGCCCAAAGGATGCTGAGTAGTACCCTTCTTTATTTTTGTAGTCCTAGGGTCCTTATAAAGTTACCCAATACCAAAAAAGGAGCCCTGTTTACCGTTAGGTTACCGCGCATCCTGGAAGAGTCATGCTTTGGAGCTCGTTGGGCCTTCGGGGTGATGTTCGGCTTTTCGGGAGTTTTGGAAGTTGGGCTTAAGGCCTTGGAAGTCATCGTGTTAAAGCTTACAGCTACAGGAGGCCTTCATATCAGGATTCCGCGATTAGTGGTGTAATTAGGCAACCCTAAACCTTAAACCCTCGCACCACACCCCTTAAACATCAAACAAAATCTTAACCCCTGAACCCCTAGGCAGGTTCGAGTTTGTGTATGCGCAGGACGCGAGCTGTATCCGACATGACGGACACCAAGCTGCCTTGGAAGGCGCGCGAGCAGAGCGCAGCCTACACCCCCTAAAGCCCGATGTTGCGAAGCCAAATTCTACAGTGAAACCCGCGGCTTCGCATCCGTAACTTATTACTTTTAGGCTCCTCCTGCCAAGCACCTAAACAGAAACACCTTACTCCAAAAAGCGCGTAATTATCTCTCCCCGACATTTGAAAAGTCGCTAATGGTGGGTTCTGTACGGCTTCGCTTATAAGGTGTAAAAACGGTCAAGGCTGTTCTGAAGGACTCTGGGCATCTGTAAAGAGGTTAGTTACAGCTTAGTGTATATATCACAAATCGAGTTAGGCGGCCTGAGTGCGCGACCGTGCTTGCAACCGCACCTATAGCCTCGTTCGAGCAACATCCCACAAGCTCCACTACAGCGCGACCGTGGTTTAGGCCCTATTACATATAAGGGACCTCGCACATAAAATTGCAATTAAACTATATCCCTGCGTTGTAGAGTTAAGCTGGGCTTGTTAGTGTCTAGCATGTGCGGACCTCTGCTAAAACACGTGCAACTTCAAGTTAGGCTTATCGCGGTGTTGTAGATCCAGGGGTGGCAGGGTCCGGGACCTAAACCCTAAGGCATAAACTCCAATCCCTAACCTCTTAAACTCGTCCACCGAGCGGCGATTCTCCGAGGCGTTTCTTTCGGGTGCTTGTCCTCAACATGATGGCTTTAGGGCCTAGGGGTTTAGAGTTTAGGGGGTTGAGGTTGAGGGGTTTAGGGTTTATGGGTTTAGGGTTTAGGGTATGACTCTGAAGAAGGTATCAGGAAAGGACGGTAAACTGCACCCTCAACCCGATGGCTGTCGATGCGCGCCAAAACAACCAACCACAAAGGCTTATCCCCAAACTTCAACTTGCCAAGCACTAATTACCGCTTGGGTCCTGCCCCCACTCAGTAAGTCGGATAACATTCATAATATAGAGATATACGGACAGTAATAGTTGCCCGCCCTATTATGGACTGTTACTGTATGGGGGCCGTACCCAAATTACCGCAATCATACCCTAAACCCCTAAACCCCCAAGCCTTAAACCCTAAAATCCTAAATCCCCAAACCCTAAAACCCTAAACCCTAAGACCCTAAATCTTAAAACCCTGAAAACCCTAAAACTCTGGACCCTAAACCCCAAACAAAGAATTGCCCGAAGCTCGAGGCACCTCTGAAGCATACGCGCTCAACCACAAATCTTCACCATCTTCTCCACCATACTGCACTTGAGCCCAGGGTTTAGGGTTTAGGGTTTAGTATATGAGCAGTTGTCAAAATGGAGGTCCCTTTTTGGGTACCCTAAATCATAGGTGCCGTATTAAAAGAAGGAGCCTAATTTTGACAGCCACCCATATGGACTACTTTAACCTCTAAACCCCAGCATCCTAATATTTGAAACCCCCAAGCTCGAACACTTTACTACCGATTTTTTTTAAAGTGCCCCTAAACGCCCAAACCCTAAACCCTAAACCCCCTACAGCCCCCAAACCCAAAACCTTACATTACCCATAGGCCTCATAGTAGTTCCTTTTTCGGAATACCTCAAAGAATACTAACTATGAACCCCCCAAAAGGAACTACTTTGGGGCCTTGGTATATGGACTCCCTAGACCCTAAACCCCTAAACCCTGAACTCCCTAAGCCCCAAACCCCAAAACCCTACATTACCCATACGCCCCATACTAGTTCTTTTTTCGGAATACCTTATAGAATTCTAAATATGAACCCTAAACCCCTAAACCCCTAAACCCCCGAAGCCCCAAACCCCAAAACCCTGCATTACCCATAGGCCCCGTAGTAGCTCCGTTTTCGGAATACGTCATAGAATTCTAAATATGAACCCCACAGAGGAACTACTCTGGGCCCTTTGGGTATATGGACTCCCTAAACCCTAAACCCCTAAACCCTAAACCCCCGAAGCCCCAAACCCCAAAACCCTGCATTTGTATGGACTCCCATAGTAGTTCCTGTCTCGGAATAACTTCTACTTGGAGGGTCGGGGGACTTAGTAACTGGTTAATTTTGGGACTTATAAGTACCATAAGCCCAATTAGGGTCCCTTTTAGGGTACTTATAAGTCTACTTACTAACTACTTACTAAGTCCCCCGACCCCCCAAGTAGAATTGAACTGCTTTGGGCCTTTGGGTATATGGACTCCTGATCTCCCCCTGGGCGCTTCAGTCAAAGGGGAAAAGGAGGGACCCTTAATAAGGACCCCTACCTTAACCTACCAAAACCTACAAAAAAGTAGGGTCTCTATAAATTCCAGATTAGGGTTGAGAATAAGAACCTACAAAAATGTAGGGTTTGGTAGGTTAAGGTAGGTATCTACCCTTAATATAGCTACTATATATCCACTATATAGCCCCATTATAAGGTAGGGGTCCCCATTAAGGGTCCCTCCTTTTCCCTTTGATTCAGGTTCCCATTGCCATGGACAGCAACGCCGGTGTGTTTCAAATTACCAGGAGGGGTCCGGCTGATTGTTGGGTTCTTGTATTTTGGGGTCCTTTTAAAGGGTTACTATAAGGGTACAATAGGGTTTCCTTGAAAGGGCTCTACAAGGCTACAAGGGTTGAGAGATTCCGAAAATAGGGGACCCTAATGTAGTCATGTAATACCCTAAAGAGTAGGATCCTTCGTATAAGGACCCCAAAATAAGGTCCCCTACTTTTCGGAAACTCCCATGTTGGGTTCTTGTTACGAAGCTTTAGGATTGGAGTTTTTGTTATAGGGTTTTTGTTTTGGAGTTTGGAGTTTAGGCTTGGGTTTAGGGCTTAAGCTATTTTGATAGAGATCTATACTGAAGAGTATGGCTTTCTTGTTATGGTAACTTAACACTGTATAAGTTCCAAGCAGGAAGTCAGTCGTTGAGGTGACTTCGGGGTTGAAGATGCAGTAGTCCAAGGGTAAAAGGAGGGACTTAGTAACTAGGGTTATAATTAGGGTAACTATACTTATAACTACTTATAACCCCAATTAAGGTACTTATAACCTTACTTATTAAGTCCCATGATCCTTTAAGTAATAAGGACCCCTAGGTATATACCCTTAATATAGCTATTGTTTACCCACTATGTAGCCCATTACAGGCTAGGGGTCCCCATTAAGGGTCCCTCCTTGTGCCCTTTGAAGTAGGGTTTACGGTATATAGGGTTCAGGTCCGAGGCTTGAAGATGCAGTAGGGTTTAGGGGTTAGGGTTTAGGGGTTTAGGGTTCAGGAGTCAGGGTTTAGGGGTTTATGGTTCAGGGCTTTAGGGGTTTAGGGTCTTAGGGTTCAGGGGTTTAGGGTTTAGGGTTCAGGGGTCAGGGTTTAGGGTTTAGGGGTCAGGGTTTATAGGGGTTAGGGTGTAGGGTTCAGGGTTTAGGGTTCAGGGTTTAGGGTATTATCAGTGGGCTTAGGGCTGAAGATAGATGCAGTATTCTAATCTCATGGGCTGAAGTGCCTGTGCAGTTGAGGTTCCCAGCCGTATGCTTTCACCCGTGTTGATATCGGGATTTTGCTACTACAGCGGAATGATGGAAACAAACCCCTACTTGCAGGTTCATGGGTAGTTATAAGTGGTGTTTGAAGCCCCCTATTAAGGGTTATAGTTAGGGTTACCCTACTTATAACCCGATGACGCCTATAAGGTTGCAGGGTGGACGTCGGGGTTCCCTTGAATCCCAGCAGCCCGAAAGGCTTAGGATTTAGGGTCGCGCCTTAGGGTACATAGGTTTAGGGGCTTAGGGTAAATCCCAAATAGGTTCCCAGAGAGCCCAATACCCCTTAATTACGGAATATAGCTTAAATCAGAGTACGAAGCCCTATATGATTTAAGCTATATTCCTGAATTAAGGGGTATTGGGCTCTCTGGGTTTGAAAGAGCTGGATCCTGGGAGGGGTCGGGGTTCTGGAATTCAAACACCCCTTCAACTGAAGACCCAGCGTCAAGAATTGGAATGGGGCGTTGGGGATGGTATATTCTGGTATCAGTATGACAATAACTATGACATCATTAGGATACTTTTGCTGACTATCCACAACCAGTATCTCAACCTGAATAAGATTCGAAGATACGTGTAAACTTCATCGGACACACACACACACACTCTTAACCTCCGGTACAGCCGATGCCACGATCCGACACCCTATAAACCACTGAGCCCCAAAGCCCTACTCTCAGCTCTGACCTGTGGGGCCTTTCACCCTCAACCCGAACACTTTCCCCAAAACCTGCGGACCCTAGACGCTACTTAAGCTTAAACCCTAAATATTCCTAAACCCTAATTTACCCTAAACCCCAATGAACTCGACACCCCTACTACTTAAGCCTAAGCCCTGAATATCCCTAAACCCTACTTAACCCTCAACCCTAAACTAAATTTAATCCTAAACCCTATTTAGTCCTAAACCCTGCTTAATCCTAAACCCTATTACCCTACTTAACCCTAAACCCTACTTAATCCTAAAACCTGTTTAATCCTAAACCCTACTTAATCCTAAACCCTACTTAACCCTAAACCCTATTTAATCCTAAACCCTACTTAATCCTAAACCCTATTTAACACTAAACCCTACGACCGAAAGCCTAAGCGGAGGAAGAGACGAAGTCTTAGTTTTCCCTAAACCCGAATAAACCCTATAAGAAAACCTAAACCTTAGCCCTGAACACTAAAAACCCCCAACCCTAAGCGGAGGAAGAGACTCCCTAAACCCTACTTAACCCTAAACCCTAAACCCTAGTTAACCCTAAACCCTAAGAACCCAACCCTAAACCCTAGTTAACCCTAAACCCTAAGACCCCAACCCTAAGCGGAGGAAGAGACTCACATCGGACTACGACGACTTGTACCCAGTAGGCCTTGACTTGCCTGCGGCCAGGGCTCCCGGTCCGCTTGCTGGGGCTCTTCTCTAAGGATTCAGGGTTCCTTTAAAGGGTACTATAGTGGTTCCTTTAAAGGGTACTATAGTGGTTCCTTTAAGGGATCTATAGGGTTTAGGGCTTGGGGTTTTACAGTGATTTGGGGTTTACGGTTAGTTTGGGTTTATGGTTATTTGGAGTTTAGGGTTTGTTTGGGTTTAGGGCTAGTTTGGGTTTGGGGCTTTGGGTTTAGGGTGTTGCGCTTGAGGGATCTAGGGTTTTAGGGTTTAGGGCTTTGGGTTTACGGTTATTTGAGGTTCAGGTTTAGGGCTTTGGGTTTATGGTTATTTGAGGTTCAGGTTTAGGGTTTAGGGTTTATGGTTATTTGGGGTTCAGGGCTAGTTTGGGGCTTTGGGTTTAGGGTTTTGGAGGTTTAGGGATCTAGGGTTTTAGGGTGTAGGGTTTTAGGCTTTAGAGCTTTGGGTTTAGAGTTTTAAGATTTAGGGATCTTAGAGCTCAGGGCTTTGGGGGTTTAGTCAGGGTTTCGGGTTTAGGGGTCTACGGTTCAGGATCTTTGATGAAGTTAATGTTTACTTACTTTTACACCTGGGATTCTGGACTTACAGGACCCCCCAACTGCCTCTAGTGGGTACTTGGGGCACATTTGGGGGTAGCGGGGGGCCTGGGCCAAAAAGGGTTCCAAGAAAGGTGTCTGTCGAGGGTTCCTATGCGTAGTACATGTTGACCCTTTTGGGTGGGGTGCTAGAATCCTCAGCAAAACCTTAAAGGCAAACCTTGAGTTCCTTGAGGATGCTGAACAAGAGACAACTGCTTTGCTACATGGGGTGTTTGGGTTTGAGGGGTTCGTCTTCGGATGACGAGCCCTTCCAGGCTTGTTTTGGGAAAGGGTTTTGAATTGCGGCTTTGATAAGGATCTTGGGAGGGGGGGGTCTACATGGGCTTTTAAACGGATGCTTATACAAAGGCTGGACGAGTCTATGCGTGTCTAGAATGTTGGGAAAAGGAGTCGCGAAAAGGCAGGAACTTCAACCAAAGCTAAGAGCAAGGCTAAGCCCCAGCAGCATCCAGGAAACTACACGTCTGACCTGTTTGGCAAAAGCTTCTTGAGACCGCGAGGACACGGCAACCACCAACCTAAACTCTAAACCGTAAACCAGCAAAACGTGGAGCTGCAAAAAGTGGAGCTGTCCACCGACACACCGCTGGCTGGTATGGATGCAGCAGAACTCAAGAAAGTCCAAGGTTTTGGGGGTTTTGCATTTACAACTTGAGCAATCAAGGCAAGCTCCACGAAGTAGCTTGAGGTTACAAGGATGGCAAGCTTCTTGTGGCGTAAGGATTAGGATTTAGGCCCTAAACCCTAAACCCTAAACCCTAAACCGTAATTTAGGACTTGGCAGCACGGGTGTCAAAGCTCGAGGTACTTCTTCATGTCTCACAGGAGCCTGCTGCTCATATACCAAAGGGTTTAGGGTTTAGGGTTTAGGGTATCCTGACGAAAAAGCCTTGGTCGAAAACATGTTTTGATCGAACAATTAGAATCAGGTTTTAGGGGCATCTTCTCTTACAATTTTGCCGGGGCTATAGCCGGACATTGTAGTAATTATTCCGACTGCTGCCTGCAATTCCAAACCCTGCAGAATAGTGGCCTGTATTGATTATGTAGCTGAGTAATTGTTGGAGTATATGATTATTAGGAACTTGAACTCGCTAGGCTCACTGATAGCGAACCCTAAACCCTAATGAACCGTGAAACCCTAGTATTACCGGACAGCAGAAAGTTAATGCAAGGTGGCAGCTTGGAGGTCAAGAAGCCTCACATGTCAAGGGGGGCCCCCCACAATCCCATGGAGTTCGGGACACCATGCAGAAGTTCATGAGTGGGATGGGGTGTGAAGCACACAAGCTCCCGCTGGAGATTCTGTTCGATTGGCCAACTGCGTGGAAAGTGGCTGGCGCTTCTCCGGTTCCTGGCTGACCGATCGAGCCCTTCACTGTCAGAATCAGAAGCTCTCGGGACGGGGTGAGGAGCCGGCGGAATCCGGGAGCTACCACATTTGCAGGCTGTCGATGGTTTGGCCGCTTGTGTCGAAAGCAGCATTGGGTCGACTGCTACCATGGCATGCCATCTTCTCACGTATGCTGCGATGAAGCTTGACTGGTCGGGCAGTCCGACAATCCTAGACCATGTCAAGAAGGATGTGGCGGTCCGGTTGATGAGCTGTATTTGCAAATAGCCTGCCGTTTTAAGGACTTGTATGCAGAAACTATGACAAGGAACCCCAAAAAGCTCGGTTTTATAGGGTCCAGATAGGGTTTAGGATTGACTCGACCAGCTGCTTCGGCTCTAGTGGAAGTCACGTTGATTTGGGGGGCTTTGCTACGGCCCAAAACCGAAAGCCTCTCACCCCCAGTCCAAGACCAAATAAGGATTTTGTGCAGTACTAGTATCCCCTCACAATCCCTACTGCAATCAAAAAGCCCAGACACGATCCTGACTTCCGAGGCTTCTCGTGGACAGCTTCAAAAGCCTTATACTTACCTTGAACTACCAAACCCTACTTTTTTGTAGGTTGTTATCATAAACCCTAATATGGAATTTATAAGGACCCGACAAAAAAGTAGGTTCTTGTTGTTTAAGGTATACCCCAAGTCCTGATTAAACTGAGGCGCTAAGGCTCGGACGGATACTCTGCGCAAAGCCTGCACAGCTTTAGCCCAGAGTCATGTCTCCCCTCCAAATGGGAGTTTCCGAAAATGGGGGACCCTAATATAGAAGCCTAAATAGTAGGATCCTTATTATAATGACACCACAACAAGGTACCCCTAATTTTCGGAAACTCCCAAATACTCAAGCCCTCAACCCTCAAGCCCTCAAAGCCTCAACACAGTACGCGGAAACCTCTCTGAACCCGACACCCTGAACCTTGAGCTATCTAGACGTCGCAGACTGCAGCCTCTGGCAAAAAGGAGCTTCAACAAAAAGCACAAAAACCCTGAGCGACGAGGTGGTTGAAGAACGCCCCGCCACGATTTCTCAGGAGGCTGGCTCGCGCGTGGGGGTCTCAAAGTCATTTTTCCGAGCCCTGAGCGAGAAGAGGGAGAGTGTTTTTGCTTGAAACTTAAATGTTTAGGGTTTAGGAGTACCTGGACCCCAAAAAGTAGGTAAATAATTGCCTTTTATAGGTTTGGGGCCATGATTTTACCTACTTTTGGGGGTCGAGGTAGGGTGTTTTTGGGGGGTCGAGAGCTGGGGGGCTTGAGCCCTAATCCCTAAACCCCTTACCCTAAGGGTCCATGTACCCAAATAGTATATATATATATATATTTTTTTTTTGCCCCAATGTACCTATATAGGGACTACTTTAATAGCCAATGTATATACTATTTAGGTACATGGACCCTTAGGGCTATTAACCCCAGACCCCAAACACTAAACCCGAGTGTCTCGTGATGAGCGGCGAGGCTATGGAATCCGTCCTCGCCCTGAAACCCGAAAGCCTAAGCCTAAATCAGGAACCCCCAAGTGCCCCTAAAATCCTAAAAAGAGCCCTTATGCTCCAGTGGGTATTTGGGGTATTGCAGGGTTTCGGGTTCAGGGTTTAGGGTAGTTGGGAAAGGCGTCAAGGTCCCCACGCTCCCAGCGCCAAAGACTCGGAATTCACAGCGCTATTTTTGACCTCGTCAAGCTGGGCAGTTTCGCCAAGCAACGCATGCAGGGTGCATGAGAGCAGGCTGCAGCTGCCGACCCCGATATGGCGGCGGCTTTGATCATCGAACTTCGCAGGCAGCCGACATCAGTCATTACTGGTGCCTGCAAAACTTCGGAGAGTTTGTCTCCCTCATCGAGTCCTCTGTCGTCTTGGAAACCCCGATTCCGGACATCGCGGGCAGGTGCGCTGGGAATTTCAAGCTGCAGGATCCACAACTTCTACGTCGTCTGCGTGATGCCTGTTCCACACACAAAAAGGTCCAAAGTACCTGGATCTTAGAATGTAGCGTTTCGATGGCTAGGAGTTACTATTAAGTTTGGAGAAGTAATTCTCCCCCATAACCGTACCTAGGGCACCGGCCTAATCCCTAACCTGTGGGCACCGGTCGTGCAATCGATCCTGTTCTCGGCCTTGGATCATGGAATAGGCCTTCGTCTTTCCGGACATGTCCTTTATCCTTAGGACTTAGGGTTTACTTCAACCCTAAGGAGCTCTATTGTCTTAGGTCTTAGGGTCCCTTATGATGACACCCGTATGAGGCCCACAAATTACACCTTCTCAAAAACTTACACAAGGCTTCCTTATACATAACTTATACATGAGTCTAAGAAGGTACCCAGACCTTCCAAAGTCCCATGATTAAGGAATATACCTTAGATTATACTAGGAACCATAATATGATTCACGGGATATTCCTGAATTCAGCAATTTTAGAAGGTCTGGGTAGGGCTTTTAGGGCCCAGGTACCTAGACCCTCTATCTACCCTCTATTAGACCGTAAATGCCCATTATTTGGGGCCATATATCCCTATTTGAGGGGACAAGGAGGGTCCAGGTAGGGTTTGCGGTTTTTGGGCTTGCTTTCCTCCAAGGATAAAGGAGGGACCCTTAATAAGGACCCTTAGGTATATACCCTTAAAAAACCTATGATATACCCTTTCTATAGCCCCATTATAGGGTGGATGTCCCTATTAAGGGTCCCTCCTTTTCCCCTAAACCCCCTAAACTCCCAAACCCCTAAACCCTAAACCCTCTACCCTTATAGAATCCCTATAGATCCCGTTAAAGGAAGCCTAAGAGCCCTAAATTAAGGGTCCCTCCTTCTCCCCTTTGCTTTCCGAGGTCCCTCCACAGTTTCCATTGGCGGGGACTTCTCCGGGCATGAGGCCACGTCTTGGGCTAAGGGCTTGAGGTTTCTTAGGGGTACTTAGAAATAATTTTGAATTTTTGGTTACTATAATCCATAAGAAGCAGCGAAACTTATGTTTGTTGCTAGTCTTGGGCTAAGGGCTTGAGGGTTTAGGTTTCGGGGTTCGGGGTTTAGGGGTTTGGGGTCTATATCAGGGTTTGGGGTTTGAGGGTTCGGGTTTAGGGATGCAGAGGTTTAGTTTGAAGTTTAGTGTTGAGGGTTCAGTTGTAGGGTTTAGGGTGTATAGGCATTCCCTAAATCCTAAGTCCTAAAGTGCTTCTTTTCTTTTTGAAAGGTCCTTCGAGGGATCCCACAAGGCTTTGTACGCGGCATCTTTTTCGGGTTTTCTTCGGAGTTGCTTTTAGGGATCCTTTCCGGGTTCCCTCAAAGATTCCTGTAAGGGTTGCTGTAAGGGTTCTACAATCATAAATCTCAAGGTTCAGGGGCTAGACCGTGTTTGGGTTTTGTCTGGTTTTAGAGTGTTTTAAGGTTTCTTAGACGTGAGGGTTCTACCATGGTATCTAAGGTATGTCAACAAATGTTTCTAGTTTTCTGACTTCTTGAGGTTCTGGTCGGGCTTGCCTACGGGTTGTACTAGCGATTTGCACTTCTTAGGGTCGAGGGTCCGGTTAGGGCTTGAGGCTTGGGGAAGTCGGCGTTTTCAGATTCTTGAGTCATGTTCTTCCGTCTTCGGGCCTACCTTGGGTACGGCCCCCACTCAGTAATAGTTGAACTTTATACATAATATAGACATAGTGGGACCTAAATAGTAGCCCTCTTATAGACTCTTACCGTATGGGGGCCGTACCTAAGGCCTACCGTTTCACTATTGACCACCCAAGCACTTTGGACAGAGAGTCCGTCAGGGATCTTCGGGCCCCAACGCCCTGGTATGCAAGCATGAGTTGATCAGAGAGCCGAGAGAGAGAGAGAGAGAGAGAGAGAGACAGAGAGAGAGAGACAGAGAGAGGGAGGGAGGGAGGGAGGGAGGGAGGGAGAGAGAGAGAGAGAGAGAGAGAGAGAGAGAGAGAGAGAGAGAAAAAAAACAAAACACAAGCCAAACAGCATCTTTGACATCGTGTCACGTCCCCCGTGGCCTTCGCATTCAAAACGCAAAACCTGTATATAACTTGCCTACAGCACCTGATATTGAACAAATATGCACTTGGACCCCCAACGTAACCACGCCCTGTTTGTTTCTGAAACATGAGTTTCCGAGAGCAGATCCTATCCTTAACAGAAGCCCCCGCGCATAAGGTTCCTGCGTTTTCTGCATCCCTAAACCCGAACCCTCAAACCCCAAACCCTGATGTAGATCCCAAACCCCTAAACCCCGAACCCCGAAACCCAAACCCTAAAGCCTAAACCTCGAACCCTAAACCCGTAAAGCCAAAACCCTAAACCCCTAAACCCCGAACCCTACACCCGCAACCTGTCGCGCGCAGTCCCTACAACAGTTCCCTGCTGCACGGCGGCTTTCCGGGCCTCGGGGGGGATGCACTGCCGGCCTCCCAGAGTCCTCCTGGTCCAAACTTCTTCCTTAGGCTTTAGGGTCTATCAGTCTATCAGGTGTTTCGGGTTTCGGGTAGCCTTACAGTAGAAGCCAAAAAGTTGGAAACCCCATAGCCTCAATCCTTAAGAGTAACGTATAGGAAATCCCGGCATTATTTGGCCTTGATCCGGTTTCCAACTTTATGGGGTTTACTGTAAACCCCAAACCCTAAACCCTAAACACCCTAAACCCCAAACCCTCCAAACCCTAAGCCCCTAAACCCTAAGCCCCATCCCAAACCCTAAACCCTAAACATGATGCTGGGCTGGAGGATTGAGGGTTTCGGGCAGGGGCCTCAGCTTCGGCAACTTCGGATTGAGAGCTTTGCATGTTGGGACTTGAAGTTCAGGGTCTCTCAGGTTTAGGGTTTAGGGTTTAGGGGCATGTTGGGACTTGAAGCTCAGGGTCTCTTCGGTTTAGGGTTTACGGGTTTACGGGTATGTTGCGACTGGAACTTAGGGGTACTTGGAAATATGTTTTTAATTCTTGGTTATTACAATCCCTAAGAAACAGCTAAAACTGTAATTTTTGCTAGGGTTCTAAGTTCAGTATAGGGAAGTTTAGTGTCTCAGAGTTTATGTCCTGCTCGTCTCATGTTTGGGCATCTACTTGGAGGGTCGGGGGACTTAGTAACTGGTTATTTTACGGACTTATAAGTACCATAACCCCAATTAGGGTCCCATTTAGGGTACTTGTAAGTCTACTTACTACCTACTTACTAAGTCCCCCGACCCTCCAAGTACCCTACTAGCGGGGTTTTAATAATGACCTATACTTGTTGGGGGATTCCTTATTATAAGTATGGTATAATGGGCCCCAAAACCCTATAGTCTAATTACTATGGCCTACATTAGATCGTTTCATGTCAGCATTTTCGTCGGGGTATTCGTCATTGCAAAAATTCGTGCATGCTCGGATGATAGTGGTATGCATGCGAAGCATTTTCGTGAGCTTCTAGGGATGCATAATTATTGTTTCTACTAATCCGATGGTTCCGCCTTATAAAACTCTTACTGCCGCAAAAATATTCTTGTAACCCTGCTTCAACCTGTGGTGGCACATGGTTGTGTACAACCTGACGTAGAGAATACCGCAACCGCATTTATCGACACCGCTTGAAAGCCTCATTGAGTCATAGCCTTTTGAGCGCCATAGAAGACTATGGACATCAAACTGAATTCGGTAGATTCTGCATTTTATCCTAAGCAGCCATACACACCATATAACCCCAATAGACTCAGTAGACATTGCACAGAGAATGAAAAGCCTCAGAACATCGACCATCAAACAGGTCCGATCTGCAAAGCGCTTGGCTTTTCGGCACTGGAGGGGTCCTTTCTCCCACCTGGGGCGCCCGGGTCCCTGGCAGGATTTTGACCGTCAGGGGATCAGTGTGTGTTTTTGTTTGTTGTTCCGACTATTCGGCTTTAGTGGCATCTTACCGGGGCTTGTAGGGATCTGTTGGGTTTTACATGGCACTACCAGGTCAAAAGTTGTAAGTTTTGTCCATATAGCATCATTAATGACAAGGTCCTGCAGAGCATCCTACAGGTTTCTTGGCAGCTTTGTTGGGGTTTTGAGGTGCAAGAAGCACGCTCAGCTCGATATAGAAGCATAGATCATTGCTTATACTATTCCTGGGGGTCTTACTTATAACTCTACTGTAATATTCCGTTCTAATTGTTGAGGCTCGTTTCTCTGGCCTCAAGCATCCATCATATTCGAAGCCACGAGCTTTTTGAGGCCAAAGCGGTTCCTTGGACACCTTTGGTGACAGACCTTCCAATATCCCTTGCTTCAGGAATATATGATTCAAGGTATATTCCCTAAACCCTAAACCCTAAAACCCAAGCCCTAAACCCAAAGGTTCCCTTATGTGATTCAAGGCACATTCCTTAAAGGGATATCGGAATCTGGCTTCGTTGAGAGAGCTGAGGTCTGAATCCGTTGGTTCCGGGAGGTTTTAGGGGGAACTCGGCATCGAAGCCAAACCCCGGAAACCAAGCCCGTCATCTGCGTATAGGGCATGATCGATGATCAGGGTTTAGGGTTTAGGGGGCAGTTCAGGGCTGGAGGTTTACATAGGTTTTGGCAGAATCTGGTTCGGGGCGGGGGGGCAAGAGGAATCGAGAGTTTTGGGTTCAGTTATGAGGCTTCAGCCTTTTGAGTGTACAGGATTTTTATGCCTGTGTGGGGGTTCAGGGTGTATTTCGGGGTTTAGGCATTTGGCCTTCGCAAGCGCTTGTGCCTACCGGAGTTGAACCACTGCTAGAGCGGGGTCTCCGTTACCAATAACTAGGTAGGGCTTTGGGACATTTTATATTTTCCCTTATTGGGCTTAAGAGGATCTTATTTACTATTACTAATATTTTCCAAAAGCTTTAAAAGCCGCACCTAGATAATAATACAGAAGCCGTAATGGTTACCAGTATTATTCCTTAGGGTGCCTCATTGCAGTTTCACCAAGAAAAGAGCCCAATCATCTTCCTTCGGGGTTCCTGATCTTCGTAAGTAGGTTATAAGTAGGGTTAGTACCCTAAATGGAGTTACCAAAAAAAAATATAAGCCTAACCCTAAACCCTAAACCCTGAACCCTAAACCCTAAACCCTAAACCCTGAACCCTAAACCCTGAACCCTAAACCCTAAACCCTAAACCCTAAACCCACGTGTAACCTACTTACTAAGTCCCCCCAAGGGCCTCCAAGTCGGGCAGAACCCTAGAAGCCCCCCCGCTGCCTTCATTGTGGGTTCCAAGGGTAGAAGGAGGGACCTTACTTTAAGGATCATGGGACTTAGTAACTAGGGTTATAATTAGGGTAACTATACTTATAACTACTTATAACCCCAATTAAGGTACTTATAACCTTACTTATTAAGTCCCATGATCCTTTAAGTAATAAGGACCCCTAGGTATATACCCTTAATATGGCTATTATATACCCATTATATAGCCCATTATACGGTAGGGGTCCCCATTAAGGGTCCCTCCTTTTCCCCTTTGATGGGCTGCTGTCCTTAGATCCCCAGGGGTATAGAGCCCTAAGGAACACCACAAACTTTAGACCCGGCCGAAGTGGAAGTTTCCGAAAATCAGGGGTACCTTATTTTGGGGTCCTTATAACAAGGATCCTATTATTTAGGGTGCTATATTAAGGTCCCCTATTTTCGGAAACTGCCAAATCACAATATCTTGAAACAACTAGTTTTTCCCCGTTTTGTAGTCCTAGGTTCCTTATAAAGTTACACAATACCAAAAAGGAGCCCCTTTTTATTCCTAGGTTACTGGGTATCCGAGTATTAGCTAGATTGATCTGTGCGCTAAGCCCTAAACCCCATTAGTAAGGCCCCTACATCACCGTACCCTTATATTCAGCCGCCAGCGCCTACGTACTATACTGCATATTAACCCGTATAGGACCCTTTAAAAGAAGTTTTCGGGTAACTGGGCTCTTACTTGGAGGATCATGACACTTAGTAAGTAGGGTTCTAAGTACCCTAATTGGGGTTATAAGTAATTATAGGTATAGTTACCCTAACTATAACCCTAGTTACCAAGTCCCATGACTCTTTAAGTAGGGAAAGCAAGCCCCTACATCACATATCGTAGAACCCTATTATAGATCCCCTTTAAGGAACCCTTTCAGGGAACCCTATTCTAATTATTAAGGCCATATCGTAACTGGGCTCTTAGGGCTTCTCTAAGGGATCTATAAGGGTACTATAATGTCGGGGGACTTAGTAACTGGTTAGGGGCCCTAGGGTTTACTTTAAAGGGCTCCTTTTAAAGGGGTCTATAGGGAAAGCGAGGCCAACTCCCTTCTCTGGAATACCCTGAGCAATCCTGCCATGCCGGGCACTTTGTGGGTTTTCAGGGTTACCATGGGAGTTTCCGAAAAGAGGGGGACCCTTTAAAGGGTTCCTTTAAGGGATCTTTCAGGGTTCTATAAAGGGTTTAGGGTTTAGAGTTTTCGAAAATAGGGGAACCTGATATAGTACCCTAAAAGGTAGGATCCCTGTTATAAGGACACCGAAATAGGGTATCCCTAATTTTCGGAAACTCCCATATGTTGTTTAAGAAGGGCTTCTGCAAGTGGCCTGGGATGCAGGGTTGCAGGTTTTGGGATCTGGGGTCTAGGGTAGTCCTAGGGCTTCGGATTTTTGGTTGTAGAGCTTACTTGGAGGTTCATGGGTAGTGTTAAGTAGGGTTATACCCTTAGTAGGGCTTATAACTACAGTTATCCTACTTACGACTCCACTTATAACTACCCATGAACCTCCAAGTGGGGTTTCGGCACTGAGTGGGAACTTCGGTGTTGGGTCGCAGGAGTTTCGGAGTTGTCCACCCAGCTTGCAGCTCGCAAGAGGCCGTAATGATATCGCCCTAGGGTACCTCTGTCAGTGTATACTAATTATGCAGCCCCAAAAGCCTATTCTAAGTAGTATACGGTACCGATGCTAAACTGTTAGATCAGTTTTGGGGACTTCTTATCGCTCCAGGCCCATAGTCTCGCGGGTGCGCTGGGCGATGGGGCCGCAGCCCAGAGAGCCCAATACCCCTTAATTACAGAATATGGTTTAACTTATATAGGGCTTCATATTATGATTTAAGTTATATTCCTTAATTAATGGGTATTGGGCTCTCCCAGAGAGTCAATGAGGGTGTACAGGCAGTGTACAGGTTGATTGGACTCAACATTGCAGCTTTGCAGTTGTAGGCGCCCTAGTTGTTTGAATAAGGCTTTGTTTTTTTTTTGCTGGGCTCTAGAGGGTTTTACAGGGTTCTAGCGTCAGGACTTCAATCAACCGAATCGGATCTGCTTTGGAAGGTATATTAGCAACAAGCACTGCTAGGCAAGCTCGCCCTCACACGCCCACCAAGCCCCTCAAATCCGTACAAATCATACAAGACCCCCTATGGAACCCTTACAAAACCAAGAACTTCCGGACACAAGTCAATAAAATATGTTAGCTCTAGACTCCGTTTAAGTTTCTGCTGTTGGTTTAACTTTTGTTACACTTGCAGGAGATAGGACCCAAAAAGGTAACAGCCAAACAGGAATTGCAATGGAGACCAGAGGTATATTGATCCCTTAAAGAGCCCGAAAAGGAACCCTGATAGATCCCTTAAAGGCACCCGCATAGATCCCCTAAAGAAACCCAAACGAGACTAGAGGTATCTAGCCGGGACTGAGAGGTTCCCTCCGACGCCTCCTGCAAGCCTCACGGCTGCAGCGGCCGCCGCAGCGGCAGCCGCCTTCGCTAAAGAGCAGGCTCTGGATAAGGACAACTGGGACCCTGAGGGAGGCGGTTGAGGGTTTGAGGATTGAGGGTTTAGGGTTCATCGCGCGTGTTTGGAAATTTTAAGATGGTGTTTACGGTTTTGATAGGGTGCTCATGGGGTCTAGTTACGGTTTGGCGACGGTTACGGTGTAACGGTTTGGCAACTCTTCTTTGCAGGGCATAGGTTGTGTAGGGCTGGTTGGGGCAAAGCACGGTTGAGCAAGCTTTGGAACACCCAGGTACCCAGAGACTCCAGCATCCCTTAATTAAGGAATATACCTCAAATTATAGTAGGATCCTACTATAATTTAAGGTACATTCCTTAATTAAGGGTTATTGGAGTCTCTGGGTAGTGTCCTACCCGGACCGCCTGGACCCTCCAATTGCCAATGCAGTTCTGTTGTAGTTCTCCGAACAAGAAGCTGAGAACAAGCCTCAACTTAGGGGTACTTAGATCTATTTTTTAATTTTGGTTATTATAATTCCTAAGAAACAGCTAAAATCATAATTTTCGCTAGGGATCTAAGTTCAGTATAGGAACAAGAAGCTTGGAACAAGCCTCAAAGGGAACTACATTGGAGGGTTTTTTGTAAACCTGTAGTCCGGGTCGTCTACAAAACCCTAAGGGTCCATTTACCCAGAAAGTATACACTTTGGCCCCAAAGTATCTATATCAGGACTGCTTTAAGGGCCAAAGCATATACCATACCTGGGAATCCAAAAACCTACTGGTCTAGGGAATCCAGGGGGCATGACCTGCTACACTACTATTTTGTAAGGTTCAGTTGTAGTATCCTTAAGGGAGGGGGGTCCAAGGGGGGTAAATAGCCTAGTGATCCCTAATTCTCCCTAGTACTCCCTAAGGTTCCCTTACAGTCCCCCAAGGATTCCTTATACCCTCCCCCTTGAACCACCCTCCCTTAAGGATCCTATAATTCGGGGATACAGGTATTGGGGACAGGGACTCTTAAGGTTTCGTAGACGGCCTAGAAGGCCAGGGCTCGGGCAAGCAAGAGATCACATCAGTTCCGCCAGTCAGACACCTACCCCTAGGGTTTAGGGTTCAGGATTTAGGGTTTAGGGCTTGATGCTGAGAATTCAGGTACGGGTAGAACTATCATACACCGACACTTAGTCATGTATGTTCATGCTTTGTCCTTGACTCAACCCGGAGTCCCGGAGAGCGCAGGCTTTGTGCCCGTCACCCAACTATCCTGTAACAGACGATGCGACCTTCTGCGCGCAACTTTGAGGTGCCTGATACTGGAGGTTTGGTGGTTTTAGCATCTTTAGAGCTCATACCCCTAAACCCCTAAACCCTAAACCCCTAAACCCTAAACCCCTAAACCCCTAAACCCTAAACCCTAAACCGATCAGTGATACATGTCCAATTTTGACTCTGCCCTTTGGGCTTACGCCTGACATCCACAAGGCCTGAAGCCGAATAGCTGCCAGCTACAGACAAAACCATACTGAAACTCTGAGCCAGTACCTGGGCCCCCAAAGTATGTAGAATCATGGCCTTTTATAGGTTTCGGGCCATTATTTTACCTACTTTTGAGGGTCTAGGTAGCTAAGTTCGAAAGCCCATACGAACTATGCGTAAAGCCTACACCCTAAACCTTTTACACAGTTAGTCGAGCTGGCACTTCGCGTTCTGGGCCAGGGCGCCCGCCGAACCTCCAAGAAGGAGAGCGCCAATCAAATTTCTGAGGCACGCATTTCGTTTAGTCTGTACCTGGACCCCAAAAGTATGTAGAATAATAGCCTTGTATAGGTTTTGGGCCATTATTTTACCTACTTTGGGGGGTCTAGGTAAGGTTTACAAGGTTTGGTTCGGCTTTAGAACTTACGTTTCTTTGGGTAGTGTTGCAGTTGCTAGATAGAGCTTACGTCAGATAATCGAGCTTGTGTTTTCAGGGTGTACGGCAAGTCGGGTGCACGTGTCGCGCCGCGGTTGCAGGAATCAGCCGGAGAGGCATCGCCCGCTGCTACTCCCCCTAAGGGTCCATGTACCCAAATAGTATATACTTTGGGCCCAATGTACCTATATACATCAGCAGGATGAAAGATTTGTCGCACTAAGATGTCTTTGCGTGGCGGAGTACGAAGAAGTGCATTTTACGTGGCCTGGCTAGCGGAGGAATTTCCATGCCAAAATGAACATACACTGTTTTTTGTTCCGACGGAGGAATTAGTGACGTCCTTGCCTGACATCGCGAACTCGTGAAGGAGTGACGGAGGAATTAGTGACGTCCTTGCCTGACATCGCGGCTAGCGTGAAGGAGTGACGGAGGAATTAGTGACGTCCTTGCCTGACATCGCGACTTCGTGAAGGAGTCTATGGGGGAAAGGGCTTTGCAAGTATGTGTTAGCAGACCTACCGGATGCGACGAACTTTCGTCCCGGCGCAGTAGGGACTACTTCAAGGCCAATGTATATACTATATGAGTACATGGACCCTTAGGGTTCATGAAGCTGCCAAACCGGAATTGGCCTGCTTTGCCAGCTGCTCCTGATATGGCTGTTGATCCTGCTATACTGTATGATCTTATGTTATGCGAATATGTTGTATATCCATAAATTATATTGCACGGTTTAGGGTTTTAGGGTTTAGGGTTTAAGGCAAAGTTTAGGGCCTTACCCAAAGGGTCCTACTTGGAGGTTGGCTAAGGCCCTCATAGCAACTCTTCTGGAACCCCCTTTTAAGGATCTCTCTCAATGGGAGGAAGGAGCGGGTCTCGATTGAGCCACACCGGTGAATGGCTGGAGCCCACTGAGCCCACTGAGGGCGTCCCACCGGAGTCTGGCCGCGGGCGAAGATTAGTGTAGGAGCTTCAAAAAGAAGAATAGGGTTCCGTAAATGGGTTCCTGTACAAGGGTCGGTAAGGGATCTATAATAGGGTGCTATGATATAAGGACCCTGATAATTGGAATGGCGTTTTGGAGTTACAATTTCTAGTAACCCGAACCCTCGGCCCTGAGCCTGAACCCTGAATCCCAACGCCCTCAACCCCAAACCCTTAAACCCAGGGTAAGAGACCTTAGGGTTAGCCGATTACAATTCGAAGTTTCGGGCTTGACTTAATACTGCTGCCAATTACGTTACATATATATATATATATATATGTGTGTGTATGCATTCGTGTATATGTACGTATATGTATATATATATATATACACACCCATTTATAGTATGTACGTACATATATATATATATATACATATTAATATATATCCATATTATATATACATATATATATATATAGAGAGAGAGAGAGAGAGAGAGAGAGAGAGAGAGAGAGAGAGAGACAGAGAGGCCCCAGTACTAGAAGGGTTGAGCGAGTTATCAGTTTCGGGGGGACTTGGCTGACAGCTGACGTAGGCGTTGATAGACTTTATATCGCCTTGGTGAGTGTCGTACTCCGTTTAGAACCTTCAAAAACGACTAACGACTCGAATATTTCCCAAACAAACCAGATCCGTAAGCTCTGCATGCCCGATAACCCTGAAACCCTGAACCTCCCTGCCCTATGATTCCCTAAACCCTGAGTATGAGACCCAAAGGGTCCTATATAGGTATTTTTAGGGAGGGGGGGTAAGTATTATTTCCCAAATCATTACAGTAACCCCTCATATGAAACCCTACATTCTGCTATATAGGTACTTTGGATGCTTGGGCATAGGACCCCTGCGCAGCACCCCTTGATGCACACCCCTCTCAACAAGCTGCCTCCTCACAGATCAAGAAGAAGAAGGCTCCAGATGTAAAGAAAGGCGCGGCCGACTCACAGAGCCTTTTTCGCCCTCAAGCCTTAGGGCTTAGCGGTTTAGGGTTTAGGGTTTAGGGAAGTGTCCGTGTATCTACAGAGTAAACGTGATTCCTTTGGGTCTAACGGGGTTTTGTGCATGGGTTGTTGTCGTCTACTCTGTAGCACGTGGACCAGGATTGGCGGGTTCTGCCTCTGGGCTTCAGGGGCGATTGAAGGTTGAAGCCATAGTTCAGGGCGCCTTTGAGAAACGAGATGTGTCACACCCATCCATAACTTATAATGCACGTAGCAATTCAAGGCTGTTCGAAGCTAGGACGAAACGATGGGTTACTGCTTACTCTGGTTCCAGGGTTTTCCAGCCAGGTTTTCAGCTTTTTGAGGGTTCTGCATGCTCCAGGAAGCGGAGGGCTTGTTGACTGTCTTGCAGGCGCGCGGCACGCCACGCCTCCTGAATGACGAGGAGACCCAGGAAAGTCATGGACAGGCGACCGAGCTGAAGCGACGTCGCGTAGATCAACGTGCTCAAGCACAAGCCACCTGTGCAGCTACGAGCGATTGTCTGGCTCGTTAGAGTTTAGGGTTTAGGGGCGCTCCGTGTTTTGGCCCGCAGCTATTGTGCGTTGTGGGGTCGGCTTATGCTTGGGCAGTGTTCCAACAATGGATTTGGTAGCCTGTGCCTTCCCCGCTGCATCCTCTGGCAGGCGGTGTTTGATGGCTCAATTGAGGTCTGCTTCAAAAGCCAAAGCATGCCTGCACATGTTTGTAGGGTCCCGAGAAGTTTACAATAAGGCCCTGCAAAAGCAGGCTAGTGCTACCCAAATATAGACTTAAGCAAGGACACCCATGCTCCAGGCCCCCACCCAAAATCAAGAAAGGCGACTGCATTCGGCGCAACACCGATATTCAGGGTGCCCAACACCTCGACCCCCCAACTACCCTCTACTATCTCTATAGGTTTAGGGTTGGATGTAGCGTAAATCCTCTGAACTCCTGCACATCCTACGAGTCTACCACACCGAAACCAACAAGCCCTAAGCCTCCAAACAAAAGGAGCCATGAGCCCTAAAGCCCTAAAAAGCTTAAACCCATGAGCCCGAATAAAACCTTCAACCATCCTATACTTAGAGGTTCATGGGTAGTTATAAGTAGGGTTATCAGTCCCTTCGTAAGGGTAGCTCTACTTAGAGTTCCCCTACTTATAACCTCACCTATAACTACCTCCAAGTAGAATCCTAAACCCTATACCCTTGTAGAATCCTTATAAAAGGAACTCTTATAACTACCCATGAACCTCCAAGTAACCCCCATGACAAGAAGACGAAAGGCTCCAAGGAGTCAAACCTGAGCCCTGTCGGTGTGGGAGCGCAGGCGCAGGGACCCGGTCATTTTTGTTGGGGAAGGGGTTTAGGGTTTAGGAGTTTATAGGGTTTAGGGCTTTTGCGGGGTTTACGTAATATATGGCGGGGGGGGTTCTTCATAAATAGTGGGAGCCTTGAATCATCTTTCTAAATTGTACCTCCAAACCCTACCCTATACTGACGGCCCTCTACAGTTGGAGCTTTGGCGGTTTCTTTTTTGTTCTTGGAGAAGCAACGTAATGAAACTCTAAAGTCCTAGCTGTGAAAGCCCAGAAAGCACCTTAACATCAAAAGCCCGAAGCTTAGATCGCAAGCCCCTTCGGTCGCTGCTTGACCCCCCGACTTACCTTTGGTTAGTAGGGAATGGAAGAACGGTAGTAATAGTAGTTATAGTTATAATTGTACCCCATTCCTCCATTCCCTACTAACCCAAGGTAAGCCTAAGCCGGAGGCGCATCAGAGCATAGACTTCCCTGGACCGTGCGTGCGTGTGTACCCAATCTCTGAACTAAATCTTGCACTCGAACCTTATAAGCCCTGGCCCTCAATGTACCGCAGTACTCATCCAGTTCTACTGCAGCACTGCCCAGACCCTCATTCAAGTCTGTCAAGGCCTCACATCAATATCTGAAAGTCTGGCTGACGGATGAGATCCTGTCTCCCAGTCCTACGCACAGGCCCTGAACTGTAAGCCATGCCCTTTACGAACCTCAGTAGTGATTCGCGTACGCTTCTTACATTGGGGTTTCTCTTAGCCTTTGTAGAAGACAGAACGCTTATAGGTTCCATGCATCCGTAGAGTCCTCCATTGCCCTGAACCTACGGAGCCTCTTCTAAGCCCTACGGCAAGCCCTGCCAACCATGGCGGATGCAACTTGCAGGTGAAGGCTGACAAAGTTTTGCAGCCGCCAACAGGCCCGACGAGTTGGGGCTGTACGGTTTACTGGTTAGAGCTTTGCGGTTTGAGGTCTCGTGTTTTTGGTTCGGGGTTTGTGATTGTTTGGGTTTTGGGGTTCAGGGCACTGTCTTCGATGCACCAGGCCAAACAGAGGAGTCAGGAGACACGGGACCTCTGATGCAATGTGAACCACTGCTTGCGAAGTTTCATAATGGGTTTAGGGTTTAGGGTATAAAGGGGCCTGAATAATTACCATTCTAAGTCTTAAGGCCTTTAAATTATGGAACTTTACTATAGATCCCTGAAAGACCCCTTTAAGAAACCCGTGATAGGAACACCAACACAAAATTATTGAGGCCCCTACATTAGGAGTAGGCGGGGCGAGCTGCTGCCAGCAAGTCCTGTTCGGTGGCCCGGGCGATCGAGGGAACTAAGAACAAACATCTCAGCCCGGGTGGGTTGAGTTGAGGTTTGTAGGATTTACGGTTTAGGATTTAGGGTTAGGGTCTATAGGGTTTAGGACTTAGGGTTTAGGATTTAGGGTGAAGGGTCTAGGGTTTAGGATTTAGGGTGTAGGGTTTCGGGTTGATAAGGGAGGTTCTGGGTTGATACTATGAGGATTCGAAAGTGGGTGCATGCATGGGTGAGTCTATTAGTCATTTTTTTTGGCTTGTATTATCTACTTCATGTTGTTCGCTTGAACCCGCTCCAACTAACTAGCTCCAACCTGCCTACCTGAATCGGGTATAGCTCGCGTGCTTCTGGCCGGGCTTGGTATGTCCCAGCGGACCGCGTGGGCCGGTTAGGCTCTCAATTTGTCCGTAGCACTGATCTTGCGACTTCATGCGGAGATCGGGTACTGGCCAGCCGACACCGGGCATGCGAGTCGCCATCGAACGCGGGGTACGACAAGGTTGCCCTTTGGCTCCCAGCCTCTGGAGACTGATTACGGTCGCCCCACTCAGGTCTCTGGCCGCGGACAACGCCCCCGGGATTGGGCGTTTGTTGGTCGAGGGTCGGCTCAATGGCTTGGGGAGCACCGGAGGGGCCTTAGACTGGTTTGGGGCCGTAACCACCTTCGAGGTTTTACTCTAACCCTTAACCCTAAGCCCTAAACCCCTTAACCCTGAACCTTATAACCCCGGAACCTGAAGCCCTAAACCCTATTCAAGCCTTTCTAGAGTGCAGACCGCTGTCTCTGGAGAAAAGGAGTTCAAACAAAAACAAAACCTATAGAAATCTTATACCCACTCAAGGTCTCGTGTTTAGGGTCCAGGGTTTAGCATTTACTTGGAGGGTCGGGGGACTTAGTAAGTAGGTAGTAAGTAGACTTATAAGTACCCTAAAAGGGACCCTATTTGGGGTTATGGTACTTATAAGTCCGTAAAATAACCAGTTACTAAGTCCCCCGACCCTCCAAGTACTGTGCTGAACTTCAACCCATGGCAACCCGAAGGTTGAACCCAGACCTGGGTTCTGGGTTGAGGGATATACCTGTGGATCCAAGAGCCTATATGAAGTAGGGCTTATACTACCATTTTGATGAGTGTAGATAGGGCTCCTTTTGAATTTTGGTGAGTGTATGTATTGGGCTTTATTATGGGGATACTAGAAATATAAACCATACTCTATATACTCTTTTAGGATTCTACCCTCGAATTAAGGGCACCTATTATTTTGCAGGGTTTGGGGCCAGAGGTAGGGTATAGGGTTTACCCGTAGGGTATACAGGGTTTAGGGTAGTTTAGGGGGTTTGGTATTTAGGGGTTCAGGGGTTTAGTGGTTGAACGGTGTAGGTCTAAGGGGACCTCGTGGGTCTTTGACTTTCCAGCGACTCCCAGAGACTCCAATATCCCTTAATTAAGGAATATTCCTTAAATTATAGTAGGATCCCTTTTATGATTTAAGGAATGTTCCTTAATTAAGGGATATTGGAGTCTCTGGGCCTCCAGGCGAATTGACCACCGTTATGCTCCGCCACATTCCGAACAGGCATGCGCGGGTTTAGGGTTTAGGACTTAGCTGTGGGAGGGGATCGGGTTTAGGGCCGGTTGAGGTGCATCAGCGCTCAGGGGTCGCCTATCCGTGAGCAGGATGTACTACAAGTCCTGGTTCAGAATTCGTAGGAACCCAACAGAAGAAGTTAAGTTTTCTGTGTATGAGGCCATCCCCAAAGCATCGTGTTGGGATTCGGGATTCAGTTTTCAAAAGCTTCGAGCCTCCGTTAACTAATGCAAAAGTTTCAGGAGTTTGTGTTTGGGGTTTGTGCTATATGGGCTTGGGCTGCCGAGTTCTCCAACGGTTCAGCGAATTTTGCCTTGTGTGAACTTGTATGTGCCCCAACTGGGTGGTAGTAGGGCCCAGGGCTTAGGGTTGCGGGTTCTGGTTTAGGGATTAGGGTTCTGGTTTAGGGTTTAGGGTTCTGGTTTACGGTTTAGGGTCTGGACCCCAAGCCTCAAGATATTCTAAACTTGCAATAACCCTGGACCTAGCTTGAACAACTCTTGCTACCTCACCCTGAAGCTTACATGCTGATGCCCTAAATCCCAACCCAACCCCCACCAATGGTGTTCCGAATCAGTCAAAACTATTCGGGTTGAGGGGTTGGGTCCAGGCCCTATACCCGAAACCAGAACCCTAAACCCTAAAGCCTAAACCAGAACCCTAATCCCTAAACCAGAACCCTAAACCCTAAACCGTAGTTCAATGAGTCAGGCTTCTACATTTTCAGGTCTGAGGGCTACAGGTTGTCGTTGAAGTTGTCGTGTTTTGGCATTCCGCTTTTGAGGGGGCATGCAGGTACACATCCACTCAGCTGGTGGAGCTGTTGGACGCCAAGGGTTTCGAGGCACCGCCGCTGCGTGCTGGACCCCTAAGCTCTGAATAGCCAAACCCCGAAAACTTGCCCAAATCGCCCTAACTGCGCCATCTCTTTCGGCGCCCCGCTCCTCAGATTCCGAAACGTCCATATACCATCATATACCCCAGGTGAGATCGCTTCACTGCAGGTATAAGGGCTTGGACGCATGTATAATGGCCAATAAGGAACGCAGGGCTCGGGATACCCACATAGGTGGTTGTCAAAATTATGGTCCCTTTTTTGGGTACCCTAAATATTAGGCGCCGTATTATAATAAGGACCCGAACAGGGACCCAAATTTTGACAGCCACCCACATGTTGCTTAAAAGGACCTTTGTAACATCATGCTCATCATGCTGGCTCCGGAATGGTTCTTTTAAAGGGAACTCCAGAAAGTTGGAATATGGTTTCAGGGTAGGATACCTTATCATTTACCATAAAGGGTTTAGGATAACCATATTCCAACTTTCTGGCTTTTACCTTACCACAAGTGACTACGGACGCTTACACTCAGCAACTTGAGGTTTGCGACCCGACGGGGCGGGTCGCACCCTGTCACCGGCGCCCAATATTGCAAACTGGGATGCGTACGTGTTGCGTTTGGAGGGGATACCTGGACCCCAAAAGTATGTAGAATAATAGCCTTGTGTAGGTTTTGGGCCATTATTTTGTCTACTTTGAGGGTCTAGGTAGTTACTTCGGGTAGAAATTCTGGGAGCTCTGAACTGACCGCAGGCGAAGTATGATTTCGTGTACCTGCCGATCGATTTCCAGAACAAGGTCAACCTTGGGCCCCGCGGCTATCAATGTGGGAGACGGCGCCGAAGGTCAGGAGAGTTCCTATTCCTTCGGGTTCCTTTTCATAAAAACTTTCCAACCTGCGCCAAATCAAGCACTTGTCTAATTGATTACCCAGTCCTCTTTCTGAGTGGTGGTAGTCGGGCGTAATGTATCGCGTACTTCGTTGGGTAGTTGCAGCAGGCGAGCTCAGAACCCTGAAATTGTAGAGTCTAGAAAATTTCTTGCTTCTTAAGGAACTTATATAATTATGTTTCCACAAGAGGGATGCATAGCAACTATATTGCTTGCTCAATATGGCAACTTAAACCCCGAAATCCATAAGCCCTACCTAGACCCTCAAAAGTAGGTAAAATAATGGCCCAAAACCTATAAAAGGCTAGTATTCTACATACTTTTGGGGTCCAGGTATACCCTAAACCCCACAAACAGGAGCTCACGTTAGGCCCTACAGCTTCAGACCTTCGACTGCAGCGGCTTACACAGTCAGGCAAAGATCACTGAAGGTCCAAATCCGCAAAGCCTACCTTAACCCTTAGGGTTTAGGGTTTAGGGGTTTAGGGTTTAGGGAGTAACCTACCTTTTGCAGGACTTGTATAAAGAAATCATATCAAGGAACCCTAAAAAGGTAGGTTCCTAGGGTCCAGGTACCTCTAGTGTCCGTTGTAGTTCCCCTTCCGGGTTACCTCACCAGGACCCTAGACATAATTGAATTGGCTAAACCGTTTTACAATGGAGTAGGCAGGCCCACCAGCTTGGTTCCGGTTTAGGGTTTAGGGTTTACGGTTCAGGGTTCAGGATTTAGGGTTTTTTAGGGTTTAGGGTTTACGGTTCAGGGTTTAGGGTTTAGGGACACAAACCCTACACGTTCTATCACTTCGGCATTGAACGGCAGAAGCAAAACCGAGAAAGCCAGTGTTTATAGACCCCCTCACGAATGAGAAGGTTTAGCTAAGGCCCCAAAGAAGCACGCTAGACGCTAGGGGCTTGAGAATTTTGTACTCGCACTCCACAGCTTTGCCGAACGTGTTTAGAGAACCCCCCAAACCCTTGTCGAATTATTCAGGCCCTTATACTATGACACTGTAACTGCTTGATTCCACAATCTGTTTGCACACGCTGGGCATTCGAACTCAGGTATTGTTTCGCGAAACCCTAAACCCTAAGCCCTAACCCAGGAATTTCGGACGCAAGTGCAGACGGAAAAGGGACCAACAAAAAAAATAACCCAGCGTTCGAACTCAGGTATTGTTTCGTGAACCTCCTCAGCCATCAGTGGGCCCTGAAGTTCAAAGAGGCGCTTTGGCTTGGATACCCCATATTTAGTTAGTATGAAAAGGGAGACCCCTTAAAGGGTACCCTTTCTGAACCCTACTTCTGGCCTCAAAAGGGGCCTTATGGAGAGGGTCTATATCCCCAAGGGTGCCCCTGATCCTAACTCCCAATATTAGGGTGTAGGGTTTAGGGTTTCGTAAGCCTGAAGAGGTACGAATAAATATTCTCCCCAAGATTCCTCATTGTGGTTCTCTACCCTCTAGTCTGCATGAATATGCCACCCAAAAGCGCTTGTCTAATGGTTTTGGACCCTTTTGTAAACCCTAGGCCATAAACCCTAAACCCCTATCACGCCGAGACCCCTAAGGTTATTGACGAGTCGTCAGGGTTGAGCATTTGAGATCTTAACTTTTGGCTGCAATGTAGGGGCCTAGATAATTACCAATACTGTTGTTTTGGGGGGTGCTTCTTAAAATCATGGTATCAAGGCCCCTGTATCAGGGGACTTGAAGTTAGGCTGTGCATTTTTGCGATTCCGGATTGAGGGTGTATTTCAACCCATGCCACGCAGAAGACGAGGTTTTGGTGAAACGGCCTAACCCCGGTAGTTAAAAGGGCCTCGCGCCAAGAATCGTAGGCAGCTGAGCCTTTGGCATGGCTACGCTTTGACTCGGCTAAGGCTAAGGTCTCCCAAGACGGGCCAATTTTGATTTCGGTGTGTTATACATGAAACCCTGCGAAACGAAATGCTCGGTTAGCTTCTCAGACCAAACAACCAATCCTAGAAATCCTAAACATAAGCCCTTACAAACCCTCAATGGTCTTAGGTACTTAGAGATAGGTTTTAATCTTTGGTTATTATCATCCCTAAGAATCAGCTCAAATTGTGATTTTGCGGGGGGTCGAAGTTCAGCAAAGCCGGGTGAGTATCATGAGGTTCTGAAGCTGTCTAGGACATTATATCGCCTGTTGATAGTTCCTTACTCTACCCGAAGGACCCTAAACTCCTAGACCCCAAACCCTAACCAAAACCCCAAACTCCAAGCCCTCTGTATTGGGCAGCCCAACAGCAGCTGGGAGCCCAGCAGCAGCAGCTGGCAGCACTGGCAAAGCTGGGGAAATGGCGGCAGCCAGCGATGGCAAGACTGGGACAGCTGGGTGGCAGGAGTGGCAGGCCGATTCTCACTACCAAGGCGGCCGGTCATGGGCGAGCCAAACCAAGTCCGAGCAGGATGGGTACCAGGGCCAACTGAAGTCCGAACAGGACGATGACGACAGCGATGAGGAGAGCAGCTCCTGGAAGGGGAGCCGGGGTTGGTTGTCGCAGTGCCGCCGCCTGGAATGGCACCGGCTTCGAGGACTAAGATATCGAGCTCGTGTTTCTTGGACCTGTTTATGCATAAGGCTCCGGTCAAGACCTTGTATCACCGGAACTACCCTAGACGGTTTAGCGCTGAGCGTTACGCTACGACTTATGGCATCAACCCTAATCAAACCCTAAACCCGTTTGTGATCCAGTTGCCCCTTGTTTGGACGGTGCCCGAGGGATTGATCCCGATTGATTGATCCCTGAGCCCTGGGCCTTAAACCCGAAACCTCAACCCAAAATCAAGCCTACGTAGAGAATCCCTCCCTGAATTCCTAACCCCTAACCCCCTACACCCAAACCCTATAAACCCTAAACCCTATAAACCCTAAACCCTCTAAACTCTGAAGCAATCTGAAGCCCAAAAAGTCCTCCAGAATGAGGGGGGTGGAGACTGCCAACTGCCTCCCAATCAAGCGTGATTAGCTAGGAAAACCTACAGTAGAAGCCCAAAAGTTGGAAACCCAGAGCCTCCATCCTTAAGAGTATTGTATAGGGAATCCCAGCACTATTTGGCCTTAACCCAGTTTCCAACTTTATCGGGTTTTCTGTAAACTAGTTGGCAAGCTTCCCTTCCCACGGTGCCATGATTCTAAATGACCCCTTCCGGAAACCGTACAAGAAACCCACACACCCAAAAGCATGGATTTGAAGGAGTTCGAGGGCTTTAAGGCCTGGCTGTTCGACTCCATCAAGGCACTGTGCACGATTCTTTACGTAGGTAGTTATCAAAATTATGGTCCCTTTTTGGGCACCCTGTATTAGGGACCCAGAAAGGAACCATAATTTTGACTGCCACCCACGTGTCCGGGCTTGAGGATTCTGAGTCTCCAGACTTTGAGCTCCGAGGGGTTTAGGGGTTTAGGGGTTTAGGTTTAGGGGTTTAGGGTTTCTGAGTCTTCAGACTCTGAACCCTAAGCCCTGCATGGTTCTTTAGCTTTGGGAGGGCTTGAGGGTTCTGAGTTTTCAGACTATGGGAGGGAAGGATATAGGACTTTCTTGGCGGACTCGTTCGGCCTTAGGATGTTGCATCGTGGTGTTCCTATAACCCCAAACCCCGTCAACCCTGAACCTTAAAACTTGTTAGCCCTAACCCCATCCCGAAACCCTATGAACCCCGAACCCTCTCAACCCTAATCCTTTGTTGCGTTTCATTTGGTTTCATCGTGCTGTTGAAGGCCGTTCAGTAGGAGTTGAGATCCTTCTGCTTTCTCAGAAGATACAGGGTTTAGGGTTGACGGGAGGTAGGCGACGAGCCAGCTTAGCATGCAAAGTGGGTGATGGCAAGCTCCTTCGTGCACGAAGACCGCTGATTGCAATTGCGACCTACTTGCTACGGCCTCTGCAGTCTGCTCGGTGCACCGGGATCCATCAAGAATCCTAGGGTTTAGGGTTTAGGGTTTAGGGATCCATGAAGACTCCCAAGGCCTTGTCATTCTTTGCAGGCTGAGAGCAACCTCCTGCCGTCGTCAGATGACCTGTTTGGAGCCGGGCAGTCGAGCTCTTCTGCCAAGAAAAGGAAAGCGCCCCATGTGGCTGCGGAGCCGGAGCATGTGGACGTGCCCCTGCCTGACGGCCATAGCATCCTTTTTTCGTGCATGCAGAAAGAAGAGTGAGGATTTTGGAGCCGGAGGCTTCGGAGTTGGTCTTCTCCCCTAAGGGATCCTATAAGGGATCTATAGTAGGGTTCTATAATATAGGGGCCCCAATAATTAGAATTTGGTTTTGGGCCCATTATACTTACCTCACTTCCAGTCCCAGACGGCGACTCGCAGCTATGTTCGCAGTTGCAAGTTCAGGAAGGGGAAACGGGGTCAACCCGAGGATGGGCAAGAGTCAGAGCATGACGAGACCTAAGTGCACAGCTTGGGTGCTACAGCCTCTTGGCTTTTGCTGTTTTGTCCTTTCTGCAGATGCAGTGGCTGGACTTTACTGCTTCTCCCTGTAACTATAAACCTTATATTTTAAGGCTCCTTTGAAGCCCCTAAAGGCCCTAGCAAACCTGTTGAGCCCCCTGATGTATGTTAACAGAACTTTTAAAAACCACGTTGAAGCTCAGAGCCCTGAACCCGCTCCAGCACCTACAGAGAGCCCTAAACCAAACCCTACGCCTGATCAGAAAGAAACGTTACGGAGAGCCCCAAGCCCCGACGCCCTAAACCCGAAACCCTCGCACAGAATGTTGAACCCTTTCGCCCGGAAAGCCCTTCCTGAAAGCGGCCTTAACCTTAACACCGTCCTTGCCATAAAACCTTCTCAGCCTAGTCCCTAGCCCAGTGATCTGCGAGGCCAGCGAAGTGTCATGGGCCCGGAGCCCAGATAACCCACAGCTTCTCGGTGGGGGCGGCGGAATCTGCTTTCTGCAAAGGGTAGGGTTCTGGGGTTTCGGGGCGTTAGTTGGTTTGCGGGGCTTTTGGATTTCGAGGTTTCTGGTGCAGGATTCTGGAGAGGTTTATTGTTTCGGTGATTTCTTCACGGCTTTCAGGGGGCTTGGGGATTGCACACAGCGGAAAAACATGAGTTTCAGCGCCCGACCGCCCTTGTGGTGACCAATGCCCTAACTTCACCTATGGGAGTTTCCAAAAATTAGCCGTACCTTCTTTTGGGGTCCATATAATAAGGATCCTACCATTTCGGCTATCATAGTAGGGTCCCCTCTCTTCGGAGACCCCCCGGTATGTAGTTGCGTATGGCCACGGCGTGCTGCGAATTTGAAGGGCCTCGCCATGTCTTCCCTGGGACCTGGGACCTTGTTCTACAACCCTAACCCTAAGGGTCCAAGTACCCAAATAGTAGGGTTTCAAGCTCCAAAAACCACTCAGGGTATGGATTTTGGGATCTAAAACCCTACTATTTGAGTACTTGGACGCTCTGAGTAAGTGTCCAAGTGGTCCTTATTTATGGTTTTGGGTACCTAAACGGGAACCAAAGTCCTATAATAGAGACCTTAGGGCAAGTGATCATTTTTGCGAAGTATGGGTTCTACCAGGACCTCCCAAGCGCCGTTTAATGGAGCTCTTATGGTCCTTACTAGTGGGTATTTGGGGTATAACAGAGGGTAGTTGGGGGGGGTCTAGGTATTCGAGCTATGGGATCCCCTTTAGTTTCATAAGGCTTAGAGACTCATGAGTTGCGAAGACTTTTTGCACGCTTGGGATTCAAGTTTGAGGTTTCGCTGAGTGCGTATATGCCTCCTTGGGAATATACCTGGCGAGTACATGTTTTCTATTTCGTTAGCGGTGTATTTCAGTTGTCATGTGATCTATCTCCGCAACTTTGAGACAAGGCGGGACACCGAGGAGTCTTACAAAGCCGAGTTGCAGGTAATAAGGAAACCTCAAGAGAGTACCCCAAAGTATCGCCAAACGCATACATGCTCCAAGAGGGTGTGCTGATAAGCATCCCTCTCTCCCCAAAACTGTTCTTGGAGGGTCGGGGGACTTAGTAACTGGTTATTGTAAGGAATTATAAGTACCATAACCCCAATTAGGGTCCCTTTTAGGGTACTTATAAGTCTACTTACTACCTACTTACTAAGTCCCCCGACCCTCCAAGTTGAAGGAGTCAAAGAAAGCTGCTCGCACAGCAGATGATTGTTGCGTCAGCTGTCTGATGAGCACGAGTGATGGTGGAAGAGGAGTAGCTGGGTTGGTAACGGTGTTTGTGCACTTGTGAACTAGCTGTAGGAACGAGAGCCTCAGCTGTCAGTAATCCTCACCCCAGTAGTCAATCTCTCACGCCATATTGCCATACACAGAGGAAGCCATCATCTCCCCAACTCCCAACCACCCTTTCAATTAGACCCCACATAAACCCTAAACCCTAAACCCTGAACCTCAACTGCTGAAGGCACATCCCCATCAAGGGCTGGAAGAGCACATCGAGAGGCCTGATGAGTCCTGGGGAAAGGGAGATCATCTAGGATGCCCAGTAGTACCCTTATTACCTTTTTGTAGTCCTAGGTTCCTTATAAAGTTACCCAATACCAAAAAGAGAGGCCTTTTTATTCTTAGGTTACTGGGTATCCTAGTCATGGATCTAGGTTTTGGTTTTACTTGGAGGTTCAAGGGTAGTTATAAGTGGGATTATAGGTAGGGTAACTGTGGTTATAACTAGTCATAACTCCTATTAGCGGACTTATAGCCCCACTTATAACTACCCATGAACCTCCAGGTAGGGTTTCGGTCTGGTGTTGCATTGCGACTTTCTGGCAGGCTTTGGGCCTGGGGAATGAAGCGCAGTGGCAGTACGGAATCCCCCCAATGCCAAAAGGGTCTTGCTCCCAAGTGGGTATTTGGTGCCGTACTATTAGATGGACCCCTTTTTGGGGACCATAATTCTGGCAACTACGCAAGTCAGCCTACAAGCTAGATGCCCTAAGGCTCCATGTCGTGTGCTCATGCGGTGCATGCTTTGGCCTTGGCGCCGTTCCTGTATAACCATGTACCCAAATAGTATACACTTTGCTGACTTTGGCCCCAAAGTACCTACAAAGGGACTACTTGAAGGCCAAAGTATATACTATTTGGGCACATGGACCCTGAGGGTAAATCTAGTTCAGGCCCAAATTTTGCACTCTGTTGGTACATGCACTCTTAGGGAAATTCGAAACCCAGGGTTCCCTTTAAAGGGATCCAGAAGGGAGGTACCTTAAGGGTTCCGTTGAAAAGGGATCCCTTAGGATCTCTAAAGCACCTGAGCCGTTATCATGAACCCAGAGAGCCCAATACCCCTTATGTAAGGAATATGGCTTAAATTATATAGGGCTTCATATTATGATTTACGCTATCCTCCTTAATTAAGGGGTATTGGGCTCTTTGAGAACCCAACCAAGACCCGCAGCTGCGGGGCCGAACCCCTGAGCCCTCTCAGAAGGTTTACCTACTGTTGATGATCTAAATCTTGCATGACATTAAGGATCCTAAGCTATGGGAATTATGGTATACTCCTTATTATGGGTAGTGCAGGATTTATATCATCAACTGTAGTTAGTAGAGCATAGGAGGTAACCTTTAACCTTTCTGGAGTAATTACTGTAATCCCTTTACTATACAATCCCAATATACACCCCAAAGGAAAGACCTTGAGTTCCCGAAGAAACTGGACAAGTATAGGTGTATGTCAGCCCCCACGTTCCAGCCTTGCTTGTGGGCCGCACAAGGCTCAGGGGGTTGTATCAGGAAGTGAAGATCCCAATAGGTCCCAAATACCTACAGGGTCGGTTTTGGGTTTTGGGTTAGGATTTAAGGTTTTGGGTTTTGGGTTTAGGGTTCACTGAAGTTCTATCTGCACAGCTGAACAGCGAAGTGAGTGTGCATCGAGACGAATGTCTTATGGAGAAAGATCGACAACTGTTTCAGGCACGGCTAGCACGCACTTTGCGGAAGGAATCCTTGGGAGGGTGCTTCTGAAAGATGTCCGTCGCAAGTGCCTTTATACCCACGGCTCAGGGTTCAGGGTTTAGGACTTAGACTCTAGTTGCACTCTACGGCGGGCAAACCCAAGCCGAACCCAAAAGTTGCAGACTACATCCTGTCCAGAAACCCTAACGCAACCAAGTTAGTTCCCCTAGCCCTGCGCCCCAGACCCTAAACCCTTAAACCCGAAAGTGAGCTCTGTGAGCAGGTATCGCAACAGCCCCGCCGGCCACTGAGTCTTGGGGGGAACAGCTCCGGGGTGGTTGACTACCAGGGTTTAGGATTATAGGGTTTACGGTTTCGAACACCTGTCTATGGGGTTTAGGGTTTAGTATTGCCCAAGCGGCTTTAAGGTGTTGTATATAGCGACTATAATTAGGAACCCTGGAAAGATAGGTAACTGCAGCTACAGACACATAATGTGTATACATATATATATATATAGATTAACTCCCAAACCCATAAAGCCCCAAGCCCCACTTCTGCTGGAGTGCTTTGGGCTTACCTCGGCCCGAAAAATGCTACCTTTCTTAGGAATTATATAAGGAAATCACAGTAAGGAGGCCCGAAAAGCCAGGTTATTCAAGGTTACTGTACCTGGGCCTCCAGGGGCTTGCCTTTTTTGGGTTCGCTAATATGATTTCTTTACATAAGCCCTATCCCTCCAGGGACCTCATAGTTAGGGCCCTAGAACCCTTAAGGACCCCATAAAAAGGTCCCTGGAGGCATAAGTAAGTCCTTAAAAAGCCAGGTTATTCAGTTACGGTAGGGCCTATAAACTCTGTCGAGGAGCTTCCTGGGCTCTGTGAATGCGGCTGCTTTGTCGTCACTTTGAGAGTTGCACAATCCCTAAGGGTCCATGTACCCATATAGCATATACTTTGGGCCCAACGTACCAAAAAAGGGAGTACTTGAAGGCCAATGTATATACTATATTAGAGTACATGGACCCTTAGGGAGTATGGCGAACCCCAGAAAGTTGGAACATAGATTTAGGATGGCTCACGATGTTCCAACTTTCTGGCTTCTACTGTACCTAATGTCTCGACTGTAGTTCCTTTTTTCGGTTACCTTATCGGATCCTAACAATATTTCGTTAAACCAAAAAAGTAGCTACAATGGACACTATGGGTATGTTGTACGTTGCGGGCAAGCAAAGGCATGAGGATATGGGGTGTAGAGGGACCCGCACTTAGGGAAGTATCCACACACCTCGAGCCCTGAATCCTCACCACCCTAAGCCTAACCCCCATAACCCTTCGCCCCAAAACCCTAAACCCCATTTGGGAGTTTCCGAGAATAGGGGGACCCGATGGAGTACCCGAAATAGTAGGATCCTTGTTTAGGACCTCGAAATATGGTACCTCTAATGTTAGGAAACTCCCATCACACGGTAGACACCCAAACGCCAAACCGTAGGCACTGGTGCTCTTACAGGTCTTGTTGTAGTCAGGGTTCTGGGTGTTGGGGCTTCAGGGCTTAGGCAGGGGGCTCCGGGACATACAGGGGTTTTCCGCCTTGAGGATTTGGAGGCCGACGGGTCTCGGAGTTAGGCTTGGAGATCTACAGACTAATCAACATTATGTAACACCGGGTGAATATGACAAACTCATAAACTGCAAGTACGTCGTGCTACGATTCCGACTAGAGCCATCCTACACTTAACAGAGGGAAGTGTCCAAGGCCTGCGCAGATTGAAACACTATCCCCGTACAAACCCGGCATAATATAATGTACCCCCAAACCCTACTGATCGTATTGCGAAGGCCTCTTTACTATATCGTGCAGAATACCCTGAAGAAAGGCGCGAGGAACCGTGTCCACCACCCTCACTACAGAAAAGTGGGAGCGAAGAGCCCGTCTCTTATCCTGTGTGAACAACAAACCCGCAGCAAAACATACTGCAATGCAACCTCTAGAAACCTGAAGCAGCATAAAGGTTTATCGAAGCCCATAAAACCGTATGAAACCCACTAAAATCCTGGAGCCCACATCCGGTTTATGGGGAAACAAGGTGATGCATACCAGCATGCCCGCTGAGCCTGGAGCCCATTTCCAGGGCATGCAGTGTTCGATTTAATTAGATTTCTGGGCGGATTCACCTGTATTTGTAGTGTTGCTTAGACTCTTGCATACGATTGTTCCTGGATTTTAATTGCATGTTCCTGTCTATGGTCGATGGAGATCCCCAGCAACATCCCCTAAAACCCCAACCCTAAACCTTAAACCTCAAATAGTAGAGGTCAGGAGCTGAGATGTCGATTTCGTGAATGTGTTCAGGTCCGCACGACTCCCCCCCTCAAACCCTGAACAGAAAGGTGCAAGCCTTACAAGGCCCCAAACCCATTTATAAACAGAAAGGTACAAGCCCACTAAGTTTTGAACCCAATACACAGAGAGGCGTAAGCCCCGCCCAATCGTACAAGATAGGAACCCTCTGGACAGAAATGTAAGCCAATGGTCTAGCAATCTGTACAACAGGCTTGCACAGCCCTTAAAATGCACAATCATGCCTCACAGCCCATAGCATAACCAAACGGTGGTTTCCGAAAATAGGGGACCCTAATATAATACCCCATAGCAGGATCCTTATCATAAGGACGCCAAAGTAAGGTACCCCGAAAATTTCGGAAACCGCCAAATAATAGTGCCTCATGGCGGCCGTAAGCCACAGGGTCCAAGTACTGGTTTATGGACCTTGAAACCCTACTATTTGGGTCCTTGGTCCTCTGGGAAGGTACACCCTAAGCCCTATAAATCGCCCCTAAACCACAAAAGGTACAAGCCGATGATCTTCCAGAATGGCGTCCAGATCGCTTTTCCCGAGCCCACCAGGCCGGGCCCAAGACCCTAGGAGTTTAGAAAGCCCTTTTGGAACCCTCATTATAGAACCCTTTAAACCCTGAGGGTCCATGTACCCAAATAGTATCTACTTTGGGCCCAATGTACCCATATGGGGAGTACTTTAAGCCCAATGTATATACTATTTAGGCACATGGACACTGAAGGAAAGGGACCCTTAAAGGAACCCGAAGGAAACGGCCTAGCTAGTAGTAAAGTAGGCAACCTTTAACCTTTTTTGGGTATTATAGTCCCTAGATAATCCCTTTAGAACCAAAAAGGTTAACCTTTAGTTCCCCATGATACCCGACAAGTAGGACTATAGGGGCCTCAATGATTACCTGTATTGTTTTGTCGGTGGGGTTCATTATTATAGTTATAGTAAAATGGGCCCCAAAACCCCGTTCCAATTATTAAGGCCCCTATATTTGAGGGTCTGACGGGTGATTGTTGATGGTGTCTTGCAGGGCTTGGGGTCTTTGTGGGGATCCTTTGCCATAGTGGGGAACATTTTAAAATTTTATGGGCACTTAAACCAACAATAGATAAAAATGTACATTCTTAATACTACCCCAACCCTGAACTAGGACCTTAGGAAGCATGATACGGCTTGAGAAGATCTGGGACTGAAGGCTTCGAATTGAGGGTTCAGGCTGTGGCTAATGTAGGAACCTGATAAAGAAACCTTGGGCCTTTCTTAGGGTTCCTTATATGAAGCCTAATAGATTGGGGGCTATAGGGCCAGAATTTCTTAATCAGGTTCCTACATTATTATGGTACCCTTATAGACCCCTTATAGTAATCCTTATAGATCCCTTTAAAGGAACCCTTAGGCCCAGGGTTTCGTAATCAGGTTCCTACATTATGTTAGTTTTAAGGTTTGGCTAAGCTGTCAAGTGCCCTTGTAGCACCGGCCTTGCGGCTTTCAAAGGGAAAAAGGAGGCACCCTTTAGAAGGACCCCTAGGTATATACCCTTAATATAGCTATTATATACCCATTATATAGCCCATTATAGGGCAGGGGTCCCCATTAAGGGTCCCTCCTTTTCCCCTTTGAGGCTTTAGATGTGTCGAGCTTCAGGGTTTTGGGTTGGGCCCCAGGGGTTAGGTCAGGGTTTGGGGCGTAGGGTTGTGCCGCACGTCCTTGAGCTTGTGCAGTGGTTGACGTGGGTCCTACGGTCTATGTGGGTCCTACGTCTGAAACCTGCGTTTGCGGTGTTCCTGTGTATCTCGGAGGTTCAAGTTGCAGAGCTCAGAGATCGCAGGGACCCCCTAGCCAGAAACATTTCACATAGCTGCTCACCCTCACACACCGAACGATGGGCACATGAGGCGGGATTATCCATGTGTCTGCCTGTTTGTCTGCCTGCCTGTCTGTTTGTCGGTTTGTCCGTCCGTCCCTCTGCCTGTCTGATATACATAGTGGTACATGTATGTATATGTATATATACTGATATGTATATATACATATATATGTATATATACATATATATGTATATATAGATGTATGTAAATGCATACACACACACACACACACACACGTATGTGTATGTATGCGTAAGTACATTATGTATGTGTGTGTATATATATACACACATACGTATCTACGGACTGTTTTCGGTAATCTGCAATGAATAGGGACCCCCAAAAGCACATATGTAAGCACAAGCATTATATGGGGATATCCCTACCTTATTGGGCTTCATTATAAGGGGGTTTATATGGGATATCCCTATCCTAATTTTTGCTTATGTGCCTGTTTGGGGCCCTAATAAAATCGATCGACTCTTTGGCAGAGCTGATTCCTGCCCGCAAGGACGATCAAGGCCCCAAAAGTCCGTGCCAATCGCGACCGCCAGGGATCCAAAGAGGCCTGGGCTCACGGGTTCTACCAGGACCCCCCATGGCGGCCATTTAATGGAGCACTTATGGTCCCTAATAATAGTGGCTATTTACGGTACATTAGAGGGTAGTTGGGGGTGAAAAGTTAGACGCAGGAGCCTTTGATGGGCGAGGGGTTTAGGATACTCAATTAAGGACTACTGTATGTTCAATATTTTTTAAATCATATTCGGGATCCTACTATAGTTTAAGGAATATTCCTTTTAGGATATGCTGGGTTGTGGAGGCTTCTTCAGCAATTGTTCGCCGGGATTTTGGGGCTTCATGGGTTTCGGCAACTCAGGGTTTTGAGTTCGTCGGTGTAGGATGCTCATCCGAAGTTCATTGATGTCTTGCACGATGGCTTTTCAGACATGTTCGAGGATTCAGGACTGTGTGTCGTGAAGGCAGCAGTTTTTTGGGTGATTCCGGGTTTAGGGCTCGGGGTTGAAGGTTTATGGGGTCAGAGTTTGAGTTCGATCCCAAACCGGCTGAAGCTGTCACCAGGACGTTTCTTGATTGCGGTTTCATCTCCTGACAGTCCGCCGTCCTGAAGCCTATCAGAGAGCGAACAGATCTCGACGCAAATCTAAATGCTGGACGATGCCCGGGAGGTATATTTCTTGGTTGGAGTAGAGAGAAGACAAGCTAGCGTGTCGATGCCTGAAAGAAACGAAAACATTTCACGATCAGGCAGCGTGATGTCTTCCAAAGTTTTGGCGGCCGGTTTCCCAGCTCTGCTCGAATCGGCTATAAACAATGAGGGGCGGAGGGTTTATATCGGGTGGTGAAGGGTTTAGGGTTGGTGAAGGGTTTATAGCAGGGAGTTGGCGGTTCAGTTCAGGATTTACATTGTCGGGTGATGACAATCTGCACAGTCAATGAGTGTAAAGCCTGGCCTAAACCGTTTACAAGCCGATCCAGTCCCCCTAAACTCTAAACCCTCGACCCTAAACCCTGGTTTAACAACTTCAAGACCGATCGTAGCCCAATTCAAAACCTATCAAACTTATCAAACGTTATTATTATGTTGGCCCTGCGCAACGCCGGTCTCAGATCCAAGCCTTATGTTGGGCGTACCTGAACCCTACAAGTCTTGGACTCTACAGGGACCAGGTTTAGGGGTTCTAGAGGGTGATTTTGTATAGGAAAAGGGTTGAATGAAGGCTTCGTAGGGGTTCGGTGTTTGGGTTTAGGGCTGGTTAGGCTGTGGGAGTGCAGACTTTAGGATTTGTTTGACTTCAGGGCTCTACAGCCTTAGGGTCTTGGTGTTTTGATCTAAGGCTTTAGGGACTTCGGGTTTCTAACGTGTGATCTTGGCTTTAGGACGTTAAGGACTTAGGGTTTTTGAACTTATGATCTTGGAGATACAACTTGGGTGATCTTGGAGTTAGGGCTTTAGTAGGGACGTATGGACGTATGGTTTTCGCATGTACTATCTTGGAGATAGGGCTTTGGGGACATGGGGTGTTTGAGTTTAGGATCATGGAGTTAGGGCTCCAGGGACTTGGGGTTTTTGAGTGCGGGATCTTCGAGATAAGCTTCACACGGTTTAGGGTTTAGGGTTTAGGGTTTACGGTTTAGGGTTTAGGTGCAGGGTTCGACAACAACCACTACCTGGGCCAATGCTGCAAGAAGCCCTCAGTACTTCTTGGCTTATGTCGTCACTCGATCCGTTCCAGTGCACCGCAATCCGATAGAGATACATTACGTTACACATAGTTCCTGTTGCTGTTAAGTACGGTCGGCAGCCGTAGCAGCAATCTGAACAAGCCCTAAACCCTAAACGCCCTAAACCATAAACCCTAAACCCGCTCTGGCACGTATGGATCTGAATGGCAGCATGTACAATACTTCCCTGCTTAAAAGTGCACCCGTAGGTCCAGGACTTGCGCAACACTCTGTTCCCTACACCCATAGAGAGATCAAGCCCTATACCTTATAAACCCCTCAACCCCATACCCTATGAACCCCAAAAGCTATAAACCCGAAACCTTATACCATATAAACCCTAAACCCTACAAACCCTATAAACCTTAAACCTCAACAGTTTGGCTCAGGCTTCGAGTCAGGCCACCAGCGGGGGCAGCAGTTTGACACTCCCGCTGGCCCATTCTTTTTGGCGAGAGCTGTGATGTTTAGGGCTTAGGGTTTATGGTTTATGGTTCAGGCTTTAGTACAACGTCAGGGCTGGTTTTAAAGGTTCCATTGCGGGTTTACAAGGCCACTCTATTCATGTCCGAATACATAATAGAGGTACACCTGTTCTATGTCACTGTGCAGCAGTTTGGTGTTTAGCTTCCAGGTTGTTCCTTAAAAGGGCTCCCTTACGGTTTTATAGGGCTGATTGTCGGGGTCTAAGTAATTCATTAGCAATTGTATCCCTTTTGACCCCTATATATGATTATGTAACAGCATCCCCCCGAAGCCCTACTATTCCGAGTGTGTGTTGATTTGTTGGTTTCGGCCTTTAAGTTTAGGTTCAGGGTAGACATTCAGACAGGAGTTGGTCTGGAGTGTGGATTCTATTGTTTACGGATGTCCTGTGTCTTTGAGGATCTCAGGATAGTTTGAGTACTGAGAGACTTGATCCGAGACTTGGCCCTAAACCCCAATCCTCAAACCTTGAAGCCCTAAACCCTCAACCCTTAAACCCTAAACCCTCAAACCCTCAAACCCTCAAACCCTCAAACCCTGAAACCCTGAAACCCTAAACTCAAAGGCAGAACCCGGAACCCTGGGGTCCCACGGTTGATGATATAAATCCTGCATTACCTTAAGGACCCTAAACTATGGGAATTATGGTATATTCCTTATTATGGGTCATGCAGGATTTATATCATCAACCGCAGTACTCTTTGTTGTATCGCTGTGTTGGTTTCTTGCGGACCAAAAACCATAAATCGTGACCTGTACCTTTAGTGGCCCCAATAGTTGAAACCCTAAACCCTACCTGACCCCTAAAGAGCTTGTTTTTCTGTTTTTTCCAGGTTTTTCCTTCAACTGAACCCTCAACCCACTATAATAAGAAACCCTAAGACGGCAGGTTTTATGGGGCCCATGGTAAACCCTAGGTAAGTGGAGAAGCATGGGCTTAAAGATCCATGTACCCAAATAGTTTATGCATTGGCCTTAAAGTAGTCCCTATATAGGTACATTGGGGCCAATGTATATACTATTTGGGTACATGGACCCTTAGGGTTTGGCTTAAAGATCTGCACAAAACTTCTACGTGGGCTCGGTAGGGTTCGGACCATAGGGCTGAACGCGGCTCTGGGGGCTTTGGGGTTTAGGGCTTTAGGGGTTCCTTTTGAGGGATCCTTAAGGGTTCCTTTGGGTTCCTGTAGCGGTTTAGGGTTTTAGAGGGTTTAGCTTTTAAGGGGTTTAGGGGGTTTAGGTTTGGAAGCGCAGGGTGTAGGGTTTGGGCAGGGTTTAGTCAAGCTTTCAGCCACAGGTGAACGGGGTGGAAGATGATCTGTTTCGATGACGGTCTATACTGTCTATCTAAGATTGCGGTGTGCTATCAGACCTTTGGGATGTAAGGACTTATATATTAAGGCTTTTGGGCCCAAAGACCATAATATGTAAGGCTTTTGGGCTACTTTGATCCCCAGGGAGGATTGGAGGTGGCTAGACTATTTGTTTTCGGGCATGCAGGTGATGTATGACCCCTGAAGGTCTTGAAGCCGAGCCAAGACCCTACCAATCACCCTCTATGTTACTCTGATGGTCCCAGTACTTATACGAGTCGTGCTTCGTTGAAGGATGGTCTTGCAATTCCTTACTTTTAGTGACCACTATAGAGCTTACAAAGCCGGTTCTTTTTTATTGGTCACTCGCCAAGTGGAATCCACATTTATGCCACTTCGGCGCGGGGTCCGGTCGACATGCCAGTCTCATCGTAACGGCCAGGACTGCTAGAGGGTCGAGGCACACCGACACCCTGAAACTTAATGTGTGACTGGCTTAGAATGCCCTGAACCCCAAACCCTAAACCCTAAACCGTGAACCCTAAACCCTAAACCCAAACCCTAAGCCCTAAACCTAAAAGCGTAATTCGATGAAGTCCTTCGCCGACGTTGCGCGCCGTACTGCCGGCCGGACCCCTTTCTCAAAGAGCCCAAGTACCTTCGTCTGCCCTCATAAGAGTTTCCGAAAATTAGGTGTACCTTGTTTTGGGGTCCCTATAATAATGATCCAACTTATTAGTTGTTTGATAAGAAGGACCTCAAAAACGGACCCCGCTAATTGCAGGTCAGGCCAGGATTTGGGGTAACTGCGAAGCATCCCGGATTCTACCCTATGCTCATGAAAGAGGGTTCAGAGGTTTGGTTTAGGGTGGGGATGGGTGTTTTAACCATCGCGAACCTTTCGCTGGGCTGGTGAAATGATGCACCCGGATTTGAGGGTGTAAGTCCTGGAAACAGTCTCCATGGTGGTTCCCCTTTTGGGGTTACCTTATGGGATCCCGAAATAGGTACATTTTGTTAAATTAAACCAAAAAGAAAGGAATTACAACGGAGACTATAGGTATAATTATATAATATAAGGAAACCCCAAACCTTATTCTATTTATTAAGGCCCCCATACTGTAGGCCCTGTACTAAAATCCCATAAAGACCCTTATGGAATCCGTGAAGGACCCTAAACCCGAAACCCCAAACCTTAAACCCTAAGCCCCAAACCCTAAACACGCAACCCCAAACCCCTTTAAATTAAAGGAACACTGTTCTAACTTAGGTGCCTCCGGCTCTTTGATCTTAAATTGCAAGGCTCCAGAGGCTTACCGAATAGCGAAGAAGCGACGGCTCACCAGCACTCACCGCTTCGTGGGTCGAGGTTTACGGGTTTGGGGTTCCTTTAAAAGGTACTATAGGGTTTGGGATTTAGGGTTTAGGGGTTAGGGTTTGGGGGTTCAGGGTTTAGGGGTTTAGGGTTTAAGGTTCAGGGTTTGGGGTTTAGGGCTCACCGCTTCATGGGTCGAATTGCATATGACTGGTTTGCGGATTCTTGGTAGGGCTGGGGAATATACTCAAGGCGACATGAACAACCTAGCGCAGCCTACCTCCTAGGACCTAGAGTAGACCCTTATTCCCTTTTTTAGGGTTCAGGTTCCCTTATAAGCCCCTTTCAACCAAAAAGGGCACCCTTTTTATTCCTAGGTTACTCTTGGGTCTAGCCTCTTGTGGGGATATTACTGTAACAAAGTGCCTCCCAGTGTAGGTTTATTGGGGAGTTGCGGAAAGGCTTTCGGGAGGGTTCGGGGCCAAGTCTTATTCCCAGAGAGCCCAATACCCCTCAAATAAGGAATATGGCTTAAATAATAAAGGGCTTCATATTATGATTTAAGCCATATTCCTTAATTAATGTGGGTGTCGGTTTAATAGTGGGGTACCCCCCCCCGACCAAAAATAAAAAGTTTATTTAAGCCCCTGGCAGGGAATTGGGAGGTGCCGGGGTTTGGGGGCTGGCTTGGGTGCAGGGTCTGCGGTTCTGCGCGACTGCGCGGTCGGGGGTCGGGGGGGTCTGGGCCAGCGCCTGAAACCCTAAACCCTGAACCCTAAACCCTAACGAATCCTAAACTCCTAGACCCTATAACAAACCCTAAACCCTAAGCCCTAAACCCTTCCAAAGGGGGGTCGGTCCAGATTCGACCCAAAACTTAATTTTTTATACAAACTTTAGTACTGGAGAGGCCTCTTTTGAGCTAGGGTCCAATCCCCGATTCGGCGGTTCACCCTAGCAGCCCCCCCCAATAATCAAGGTATAGTAGAATAGTAGTACAGTAGTAGTACAGTAGTAGTATAATAATAGTGCAGTAGTACAATAGTAATACAACAGTAGTACAGTGGTAGTACAATAGTAGTACAGTAGTAGTACAATAATAGTACAGTAGTACAATAGTAGCACAATAGTAGTACAGTAGTAGTACAGTAGTAGTACGATTATAGTACCGTAGTACAATAATAGTACAGTAGTAGTACAGTAGTAGTACAATAATAGTGCAGTAGTACAATAGTAATACAACAATAGTACAGTGGTAGTACAATAGTAGTACAGTAGTAGTACGATAACAGTACAGTAGTACAATAGTAGTACAGTAATCGTACAGTAGTAGTACAATAGTAGTACACTAGTAGTACAGTAGTAGTACCACAGCAGTACAGTAGTACAGTAGTAATACAGTAATAGTACAGAAATAGTACCAATAAGCAAAGCATAAAGCCAGTGAGTACATTCCCCCCAATAAGCAAAGCATAAAGCCAGCGCCTGAAACCCTAAACCCCGAACCCTAAACCCTAAAGAATCCTACACTCCTAAACCCTATAACAAACCCTGAACCCTAAGCCCTAAACCCTTCCAAAGGGGGGTCGGTCCAGATTCGACCCAAAACTTAATTTTTTATACAAACTTTAGTACTGGAGAGGCCTCTTTTGAGCTAGGGTCCAATCCCCGATTCGGCGGTTCACCCTAGCAGCCCCCCCCAATAATCAAGGTATAGTAGAATAGTAGTACAGTAGTAGTACAGTAGTAGTATAATAATAGTGCAGTAGTACAATAGTAATACAACAGTAGTACAGTGGTAGTACAATAGTAGTACAGTAGTAGTACAATAATAGTACAGTAGTACAATAGTAGCACAATAGTAGTACAGTAGTAGTACAGTAGTAGTACGATTATAGTACCGTAGTACATAGTACAGTAGTAGTACAGTAGTAGTACAATAATAGTGCAGTAGTACAATAGTAATACAACAATAGTACAGTGGTAGTACAATAGTAGTACAGTAGTAGTACGATAACAGTACAGTAGTACAATAGTAGTACAGTAATCGTACAGTAGTAGTACAATAGTAGTACACTAGTAGTACAGTAGTAGTACCACAGCAGTACAGTAGTACAGTAGTAATACAGTAATAGTACAGAAATAGTACCAATAAGCAAAGCATAAAGCCAGTGAGTACATTCCCCCCAATAAGCAAAGCATAAAGCCAGCGCCTGAGATTCGACCCAAAACTTAATTTTTTATACAAACTTTAGTACTGGAGAGGCCTCTTTTGAGCTAGGGTCCAATCCCCGATTCGGCGGTTCACCCTAGCAGCCCCCCCCAATAATCAAGGTATAGTAGAATAGTACTACAGTAGTAGTACAGTGGTAGTACAGATTTTCATTCCTGACGCCCCAATAAGCGAAACAATTCTGCAAGAGATTTTCGGGCTTCAGGGCCAGGGTTTTAGGGTTGGGTGGGGGTTTGGGTGGGGGTTCAGGTCGTGGCTGCCTTAAGATTGACCATCAGCAAATAGCACAGCCCCGCCACCAAAAAATCACCCCAGCCAAAAAAAACGCATTAATTAGTTCACCCCAATTTTTTTGTCAGATTCGGAATTAGCCCCGGAGCCGACGCATTAAAGGGGCCTATATTCCAAAACCGACACCCACATTAAGGGGTATTGGGCTCTCTGGGTTCCCACTTGCTGATCTCGACAGCTGAAATTGGATACCGGGAGCTTATAAGCTGAATTATACGATAAGGTTTAGGGTTTAGGGTTGGGTTTAGGGTTTAGGGGTTTAGGGTTTAGGGTCTGTAGCACAAAAGATTTGCCTATTCCTGGGAGTATGCTTTATCAGGAAATCACAATGGTACACCCGAAGTGCGGGCCGTGGGCGCTGCAGATGGGGTCTAGGATGAAGCTTTGAGACTTTGGTGTTGGCTGTGTGGCCTGCCGCTTCTTGATCTCAGACTTTCAATGTGAGCCGTGGACTGCGAGTTCAGAACATCCTATTGCTTACGGGTTTTCGGTTTAAGGCCATAAAGACTTGTCTGTTTGGCGTTTCATTCAGGGCTTCTTAGACCGACAGCTGTTGAGTTCGGGGTTTAAGGTTTATACCGCCCATCACTTCGAACCAGTCGGCCAGTCGCATAAGAAGGTATCTGAATTTTTTCTGAACTAATGTAGGATTCCTACATTAGTTCAGAAAAAATCAAGTTCCTACAGTAGGAACTTGATTAAGAAACCCTGGGTCTATAACCCCAAAATAGTAGGGTTCATGTGAGGAACCCGAATACAGGCCAAGGTTTCTTAATCAGGTTCCTACATTATTCAGATTCCTACACTAGCAGTTCGTGCCCATAAGATCATGGCTTCGCCCCAAACCTCGAGGACGAACTTTACCCTAAAATGGCTTATACGACTCAATAACCCGTAAGCTATGAGGACTCATCGTATAAGTGTATAGGGCTCCTACCTTCAAGAGGCCCTTGGCCCACACCCAATTTAGGGTTTAGGGTTTAGGGTTCAGGGTTTAGGGGTCCTAAAGGCACTTCCAGTGAAAACGGGCTGCTCTGAATTTGAATGTGATTAGAAGAAACATTGCGCTGTGAATTGATTGCTTTCGACGAGCCGTGGCTGCCGCCCCCCCCCCCCCACACCTTCCGACATCTTCGCACATGTCCCTGCTGATTTGGGTTTAAGTGTTGCAATAATTTTATCCCTCTCTTTCTCGAGCATTGCTTAATATGGCAGTTTTCGAAAATAGGGGACCCGAATAGAGTACCCTAAATAGTAGGATCCTTATTGTAAGGACCCCAAAATAAGGTACCCCTAAGTCTCTTGAAGGTTCATGGATAGTTACAAGTGGGGTTATAAGTCGCCTAATTGGAGTTATAATTATAGTTACCTTGCTTATAACCCCACTTATAACTACCCATGAACCTCCAAGTAGAGTCCTAGAGCTTCCCAAGCTTTACTCACCAATTTCCCATGCGCGGCGGCTACAGCCCTGCGACAATCCGTTACGTGGCCCTCTCGAGCCGTCTATAGAACCCATATGTTTACAGTCTGGTATCGCCACGGTCACGGCGTACCAGTCTCTGTATTTACCCCCAGTACAGAACCCAGCAAAAGCTTTCTGGAACCCTTCTACAATTCAGTTTTACATATGGACTCCATACTCGGCCCTCGTATCCTGTAGAGGCCTGAACATTAATCAACATTATTCCTTGGGGTTCCTATACTGTAGCGTTACCATAGTAGACACCCAAACAACTAAACCCCTAATGCCTAAACTCTCAACCGTACCCTAAACCCTAAACCCGATTCCATAAAGCCTGAAACCCTACCCTAAACCCTATATTCCCTAAACCCGGAGAACGACTAAACCCTCAGCCGTGTGGGGGTGTTGGCCACGAGCTTGTGGGAACCGCGGTAGAAGCCCCTGAGTTCCCAGTAGTCCGCGGAGGGCCCTACTTCTCAGGATCACTGTCTACTTGAAGGTTCATGGGTAGTTATAAGGGTTCCTTTAAAGGCCACTTTAATGGGATCTATAGGGATTCTATAAGGGTATAGGGTTTAGGGTCTACTTGGAGGTTCATGGGTAGTTCTAAGTAGTGTTACAAGTCCCCTGATACGGCTTATAACTAAGTCTTGGCGTTCTTCTGTTTGGCTCTTAGGAATTTAATTAACTTTTTGGGTTTCTATATGGACTATCGTAAGGAGGCTGAAAGTTTAACTTTTAGGAGGGTTTCAGAAGTCGTCATCCAAGAAATAGGGTTGAGGGCTTAGGGACTTCGTGTTACATCTCAGGATCACGGTCTAAGGTTGAGGGTTTAGGGTTTAGGGATGGTTTAGGGATTTCGAAGGATATGTGTGTGTGTGTGTGTGTGTTTGCTGTCGGTGTTGTTATGTTGTGTTTTCTTTGATTGAAGGTTTAGGCATTCATTTTGTGTTTGCCTGTCCCTTTCGGTTTAGGGTTTGCACTGACGGGGTTTTATGTATTTATGTATGTATGTATGTATGTATGTATGCAATGTATGTGTGCGTATACAATACATGTACATGTGTGTGTATATATATACACACATGTATGTACATACAAAGATGTATATATATATATATATATACATACACACACATATATATATATATATACGTACATATACATATATATATATATACATATATATACATATATGTATATATAGATATAGATATAAGGCTTGGGTTTCACAGAGTTGGTTTCCGGACGCAGGGTTCCATTGACCCAAACCCGGAGCCTCCAGCACCTACGTATTCGTTCTGAGGGTACTATCGGGGCTCCTTTAAGGGATCTATAGGGTTTAGGAGTTAGGGGTGACGGTTTAGGGGGTGAGGGTGTAGGGGTTTAGGGTTTAGGATTCTCTTCGGTTTAGATCGCAGTTCGCAGATCCTGGAGGTTTGGTCTTTGTCCATCTGTAGCTGCACGGAAGCAGCTGCGACACTTAGTCGATCAGAGACATTGTGCCGGTTCTCACAGTCATAAGCAGCCTGAAAGCTGAGCTCTACAACCTCTAAACTTCAGGCTTTGCATGGTGGACCACAGCCTTGGGGCACAGTAATGTTGCTAGTATGATTATATAGTGAGTAATTATTAAAATGAACTACAAAGGATTGTTTTGTAACAGTATTTCAGATCTCCAGCTAATGTGTGGGGTTTAGGATAAGGGCAAAAGGTGTGGGCCTCTGTACATCGGAGAGAAACAGCCCACTTGTCTCTGCTAGCTTGCACGCATTCTCTGCGTCAAGACTGCCACTGGCATTCCCCTCGTTGCCAGGCAGGAACGGGTTAAGACACACCAAATCCTCACCCTCCTGACTCTAGAGCCTAAACCCCTAAACCCTACCTAGACCCCCCAAGCTACCCTCTCTTATACCCCGGATACCCACTATTAGGGACCGGACCATAAGGGGCTCATTTTAAGGGGCCCTTGGGGGTGGTCCTGGTCGACCCCCCCGGCCCGATAAACCCGAAAGCCCCCAATTCAAACATCTGTCAAACCTGACTCTGGGCCGATAGTAGGGGGACTCTACGATGAAGGGTTCAGGCTGGTTTAGGGTTTCAGGGTTTTGGGGTTCAGGGTCTGGGTTGAGGGTTCAGAGTTTCGGGTTTAGGGTTCAGGGCTTGTGGTTTAGGGCTAAGGGTTTAAAAGTTTAGGGTGTGATCATTGAGGGGTGGACTTTGGGGCATTTAGTTGAGGTTTCATCAGCTGTTGGGGGAGCTTTTCCCATGCCTTGGCTCGGCACATCACGAACAGACTATATACTTGGAGGTTCATGGGTAGTTGTAAGTGGGGCTATCATATATAAGTCCCCTAATAGGGGCTATAACCATATAGTTACCCTACTTATAACCCCACTTATAACCCTCATAACCTCCAAGCAATCCTTCTGTATTTCCACCAAGAACTACCCCTAAACCCTAAACCCTAAACCCAAAACCCTAAACCCTAAACACCTAACGTGAAGGATTCAGGGTGTTAAGTGGCCTGAGGGCCCTGGGGCTGTAAGTAGTGCAGCCACAATCAGGGGCACGAACTTCCAACTGCAGATGCATCTTACTAACAAGCACTCCTTATTACAGGACTTCCGCTCTATTTTGGGGACCAAAACCATAAACAAGGACTAATATATAGTCACATATATACATATATGTATATATATATTATAAGTTATCAACAAATAAACAAATGTATATATATATATATATATATATACAGGGGGCCGAAATTATTACCGATACGATTGTGGGGGTTCCTTACTGTAACTCTAGTATAACGATCCCATGACCGTGTTCTAATCATTTCAGGCCCTTCTATTACTTGGAACTTTGGGATTTTCCCTATGGTCTCTGAACCGTCGGCCTTCCCCAAAGGGTCCAAAGTACCTCTATAGTAGAATGTAGTTTTCATATTAGGAACTACTATTACGATTTGGGAAGTATCCCCCATGACAGTACCTAGGACCCTTTGGGTTCCCCAACACCTTATCAAAGCTTGTAAGGCGCCCTACAGCTCATTCCGCTCTTTGGAAGTACTGTTGATTATATACATCTTGCATTAACTTAATGATCCTAAACTAGTGGGAGTTGTGGTATATTCCTTATTATGGGTAGTGCAGGATTTATATTATCAACCGTAGGGTTCAGGTTTTAGGGTTCCTTGACCCTCCAAGTACTTGTGGCTGGTTGGAAGCACAATCCAAAAGCCTGCTAGCTAGGCGGCACTTTGCATTTTACGCTTTGTTACTTGGCTTAACTCCTCAATGACCCTGAATCATCCTAAATCTAAGCCTTACGTCTGACACCAGTAACCCCAAATCGTGGAGGTTCGACTTCGAACGGTTTAGGATTACCAGGCTTTGCACGTTGCTACCTGCTGCCAGGGTCTTCCAGGTCTTTGGCCCCAGGGTCTTTTAGGCCTTCGGCCTCATCTAACCTTAAAACTTGCACCCCAACCCTAGTCCCTAAACCTTAAACCCTAATCCCTAAACTTTAAACCCTAAACTCTAAACCCTAATCCCTAAACCTAATCCGTTTCCCTCGCGGTTTTAGGAATTCCTGGCTGGTCAAAGTTGGGCTGTGCGCTGAGATGTTGAGGCAGTTTGGTGTCGCCCCAAACCGTGCAACCGGAGCGATGGAACAGTTTGAGCTTCTAGGGTTTAGGGTTTAGGGTGGGAAGAGGAGAGTGAAGCAGGGTCTACCCAGAGGCCCCATAGTACAGTAGTTCCTTTTTGGGATTACCTCATAAGAGGTTTAATATGAACCTCAAAAAGGAACTACTTTGGGGCCTTAGGGTAGAATCTAGAACTTAGTCGAATCTGTGTTAGCCTTGCGTCATAGGCGGTTTACGGTTTATGGGGTCTGGGGTAAGGCCGATTAAACGGCCGGGATGCCAGGATGCCTCAGCCTGTGTATGTTTCACATCATCTGCAGCAGATTTTCAAACCGCAATGTGCTGGATGACGTGAGCCCTATGCATCGATTTCCCGGCCGCGTCGTGCATGAGCGGCCGCCTCTAGTCACGGCACCAGGTGGTCAGAAGGCCTCAGATTCGAAACTAAGTGATACAGTAAGCAGTCTACAACTTCTCCTGCGCTTGAGTGGTCTAGCCGTTAATTTCTCAGCCAGACAAGCCAGCTAGCGGAGAAGGGACCAATACATGCTACGCACCCATTGCTCCTTATTGCAGGGTTGCTGCTTTTGCAATGCTTCTGGTTGATCGACTCTATCAATGTATATACTATTTGAGTACACAGTGTCTTGCCGACGGTGGTGGAGGGACTTCCTCGCAGCACGATTTCTAATGCGCATAGTACATGAGATATCAACATGTTCTGCATTAGCTTGTACTAGACTATCGTGAAGTGTACTATGGTATAAGTTCCGTTGATGGCTATGGCTTCCTTGCGAAATGTGGCGTCTTCTTGATTTCATCTCGCGGTCCCTCCTTTAGAACAATACAGCGTCTTCTTGATGTCATCACAGTTTATCCTTTAGAACAACAGCGACATGTACTAGTGCTGTGTTGCCCCCCTTTCGCGTTCCGTCGGGGGTTGCGGATTCGTTGGTTTTTGGGTGACTGTCCAGTAATCGCCAAACCTGGCGAAGTCTTGCAACCGTCAACCCCGCAACCTAGGTCCTAGCCTAGAAAGCTTACAAACCTTAAACTTAACTCCGAATGCTGGCCCCGAACTCCTAATCACAGGCCTGTTACTTGGCTTTTTGAGCCCGGTATGGACCTTTGGTGCCTCATCTGCAACAACACGGAATCGCCTGGAGGGAATCGAAGTCTCTAACGGTCACTGCTGGCAGAGGTCGCGAAGGACCACGCGCGGAAAGTGCAAGCAGGGCAGGGCTCAGGCCTAAACCCCCAAACGAGCCAAAAACTAAGGGTTTAGGACTTTATTTTCCTTATTTGGGTTTATAAGGGACCCTATATATAAATAGTTTTCAGGGTGTTTAATGGCCAACCCAGTTTACGGGATTTGCGGGTGTTCTCTCCTTTTGGCTTTCGGGGTTCATGATACATCACTAGGACCTAGAGTAGGCCCTTATTCCCTTTTTTAGGGTTCAGGTTCCCTTATAAGCCCCTTTAAACCAAAAAGGGCACCCTTTTTATTCCTAGGTTACTTTTGGGTCTAGATCAGGAAAGATCCGCGATGCTTGGTTCTTGAACTGCCCTATTCAGGAGACCCTTAAAGGCCAAAACGTGTGTGTTCCTTAAAGGCCAAGGGTCCAAAGGACCCAATAATTTGCTACTCGGTTTTAGGATAGTAGTTATGTAGGTTAGGATTTTGGAGAGTATATGATTATTAGGTACTTGGACCCGTGGGGTAAAGGCCACAGTGTGTGTTGTGCTGACCTTTGTCGAACATCTCAAACTCTAAGGGGGTCCGTGTACCTAAATCGTATATACATTGGGCTTAAAGTACTCCCTATATGGGTACATGGGCCCAAAGTATATACTATATTGGTACATGGACCCTTAGGGCAAGCCATATACAACCTCTACGTCTGCAGCACTTTTGATATAGGCGGATGCTGCCTTCTGGGGCATGGTGGTTTGTTGCCGTTGAATGTCACATTACTTGCCGCCCTGTGAGTAGATGTCATGTCAAGAGGATAGAGCTAAAGCCTCATCCCTACTGTAGATTACAATATCCTGCATTACCCATTATAAGGAATATACCATCATTCCATAGTTTAGGCTAGGCACTGCCCCCACGTAGTAGCAGTTGGATAATATTCATACTATAGATATAGTAGGGCCTGAATAGTAGCCCTATTACAGACTGTTACTGTATGGGGGGCGGTACCCAAAGTTTAGGGTCCTTAGGGCAATGCAGGGTTGATCTCCTCAACCGGTTTAGGGTTTAGGGGTTTAGGGTTTAGGGGTTTAGGGTTTAGGGGTTTAGGGTGTAGGGTTCAGGGTCTTCTGCCAAGTGGTAGAGGTTAGGGATTTGGGGTTTATAGGGCCGGAGCTTGCACATGCGACCGTTCGTAAAGCCTCTGCTTGATCATGGCTTGAGGTTTTGCAACATAAACTCATAAGCAAAATCAGGAACCCAAAAAATATTATTGTGCCTTAGTAAGGCCAATATGTTACAGTGTTTAAGTCTTCGCTTTCCATAGACCTCGAGCCTCTGAAACGACTTTGAACCTGATTCAAAGCCAAACAAAAGCTTAGGGTTTGGGGGCTTAGTGTTTATTGAGTGCTTTTGTTGGGTTTAGGGAAGCCAAGGATGCATAGAAACGGTGCTACGTTCCAGTTCAAGAAAGCGTTTTCTTGGGGCTCTCATGAACTAGTTCTTTCCTGCACAGGTTCAGGGTTTAGGGTTCAGAGTTTTCTTGTTCCCTGAGGGACGAGCACCCGGCCTAAACAATATATATATATATATATACACACATACATACATACATGCATGCATACATACATACATACATACATACATACATACATATACACACACACATACACATGCGCACGCACTTACATATATGATGTAGAGTTTTAAACCATCCTGCCACCTCTGCAAATCGAGTCCCACAGCGCCTTTGACGTAGCTGTGGGCACTTCGGCCCCTGACCGTTTTTGGTTTCATCCTCCGCTCCGGACGCTGCCATAGGAGCTTCGGCCTGACCTTCTGTACGTTTGAGCGTAAGGTCTTCTGTACGGGTGATTATACATATATATGTATATATATATATATATATACATACAATTTTTAATATGTAACATGTTTGTAGGTCGGTAGGTATGTGTAACACAACCACTATGGGCTATTAGACCTTAAGGGTACCTTAATCTACCCTTAAAAGGGTCCTAATAGGGATCTTTAGGGTCTAATCGCCCATAGTGGAATGTGTAACCACAGTACTAGGACTGCGCAGACGAGCTTGAAGCTGGTGTGTGGCACAGCGACTGGACAGTCAAGCGCAGTCAAAGAATTAGGGTCCCTTTAAAGGGATCCTTTAAGGGTTCCTTAAAGGGCTCTAGAAGGGTTCTAAAAAGGGTGTTTAGGGTTGAGGGAGTTTCCGAAAATTGTGGGTACCTTAATGGTCCTTATATTATGGATCCTACTATTTAGGATGCTATATTAGGGTCCCCTATTTTCGGAAACTCCCAAATAAATATCTGAAACACAATGCTTTAAACCGTTGCACCTTGAATCCGCAAAGCCCTAAACTCCAAAAACCCCTGAAACCCCAAACCCCAAAGTGGCCTCAAGGCCTAGAACCGTACAGCATGCTTGCCATGAACCTCAACTCGAAGTCTTGTTGTCCATGAGTGTGAGAATATGAGAGTTTATAGGGCTTTAGTTGCCTTTTTGTTGTTAGTGTTTAGTTTTCAGGGTGCAGAACTTTGGATTCTTGGGGAGGATGGGTGCGATGTATGAGCCAGAGCGCGGAGAACAATCATTCGGCGAATGCCGCCCAAAGCTCCGTCTCCAGGGCAGCGTACTGGAAGTGGCCGAGTGATGGTGCAGATATGTAATTCTAGAGGACTATCTGCATAGGTGGACTTTGGATGCATAGCCAGAGTCAGCGACGAGAGAGTGGCTGATGCGTGCTAGTGGGAATGCCGGATCCTAAACCCAAACCTTAAAACCTAAATCCCACCCACAATAATCCGCCAGTCTTAAACCTCGAGCTCTGAACATCTACGCTCTGCAGATACGCTCGCCAAGCGATCTACTTCTTGTCCGTTTGCAGTCCTGCTTGAAGGGTCCTGCAGGCGTTCTAGCTCCAAATCCTTGAAGCGCTGACCCTCTTTCAACTTATTTTCCCAATCCAAGGTTTATTGTTCAATGTCGAGTCTTTTAGCGTTCAGTACCCTTATAATATCCTTTATAAGAACCCGAATACTTTAGTAACCTGTTAACGTAGGGCATTCCAGCGGAATCATGCAAAGTCCACCTTAATCCGTAAGGGTCCGAGGTAGCTGCCTTCGTGGCCAATATACTACACAGGATTCAGGGCTTGTGGGGTTTACCGGGTTTCGAATTCAGGATATTGGGGCTTACGGTTTAGGATTTTCCTTAGAGCCTTAGCCTGACCCCGCCAAAGTCGGTTTTGGTACGCTATAAGGTACCTGTAGCAGCAATAACCTATTTGTTTCGTGCTCCTTATCATGGCTTCTACAATATAATTACTGAAAAGGCAGGTTTTTGGGGGCCTGAACCCTAAACCCTAAACAGCTAGCTTTTGGGGGCTTAAACCCTAACAAGGTAGCTTTTTGGGGCTCAAATCCTAACAAGGTAGCTTTTTTGGGCTGGGTGGGTCCCCAAAGGGTCCTATGTACTGTTATAGCGGATACTTCCCTAAGTCATAATAGTAATTCCTAATATGGAAACCCTACATTCTACTATATCGGTACATAGGACCCTTTGGGGTCTTAGCTCCTCGGACCCTTGCGGTAACATGGGGGCCGCCAGCGTGAGCCTGAGCCGCCGCCTTGCTAGATCGGCTTTGGTCCGGTGGTGACGAGTTTAGGGCTATTATATACCCATTATATAGCCCATTATAGGGTAGGGGTCCCTATTAAGGGTCCCTCCTTTTCCCCTCTGATGATGGGTTGAGGGACTGTCGGGCTTTCGGCTTGAGGGCTTCGGGAAGAGCCTTGTCCTTTTTCATGGTTCCCCCAAAAGAAGAAACAGGCCGGCTAGTAGACCTTCTTAAATAATTCCTACTAAGGGATATAGGTATAGGGCTCTGTCTATTATTTCTGAAAGGACAAGGGTGGTTTAGGGCTTCAAGGGTTTAGGGTTTAGGGTCAGGGCTTACCTAGACCCGCAAGAGTAGGTAAAATAATGGCCCGAAACCTATAAAAGGCTATTATTCTACATGCTCGGGGGGTCCAGGTAGGCTTTAAGGAGTTTAGGGTTACCTGAAGATCCAAAAACCCTGCTGTTTTAAAGGCTAGTGCCCTGTACTTACGGGTCGTAGCTGCCATTATGTGGGCTTTCGGGATACAGCCAGGGTTTGGGGCTCAGGGTTTAAGGTTTTGGGTCCACCAAGTTTGGGGGTTGTATAAGGTTTATACAGGGATTCACGTGGGCCTTAGCAACTAGAACAGTTTTTTAGCGTCGATTATTCTGTGATTTCAATGGCTCCATTCTACTTATTGGTCCAAACCCCAACTTATTTAAGCTTTTGGGCTCTTATGAGGTCGTCTTATTCTGACAAGTTTCAACTTTTAAGCCCTCGGTTTTTTGGGAAGTCAGTCTAGGAATCCTAAGAAAGAGTGTGACTGATTCGTTAAGTCCGTAATTTAGGGCATGAGGCTGCCGGGCCGGAGGTATTAATGGGCTCCTTGAGGGGTGGTGAGCGCATCTGGGGGTATTTGGTTAAGGGTTCTACTGTTGATGATATAAATCCTGCATTACCTTAAGGACTCTAAACTATGGTATATTCCTCATTATGGGTCATGCAGGATTTATATCATCAACCGTAGAACTAAGGGTTTAGGGTTCAAACTTGGTATCATAAGCAGATTTCAGTCCTGGCAGCTCGAAGTGAGCATGATATGCGTTAGGATGATTCGGGACTGTACCGTGCGAATCCAAGAACATCGCCACTTAGGCTGGTGCTTGCCCATGTCCCCCATACATCTCCGCCAAACATCCGACAGGTCTCCGCAACTTAGAAAGGTATGCCTGTGCATGCCCCAAACCGTATACCCCTAAAGCCCGAAATATGCGCGCACGACCGAACTTTGGTTGCATGGCTGCAGATGCTTGCGTTCAGGGCCTTGGGGTTTAGGTTCAGCGGTTTACGGTTTACTCAGAGGCTCCATAGTAGTTATGTTTTGGGGTTCATATTTGTTAGAATCCTATAAGGTAATCCCAAACAGGAACCACTTCGGTTGATGATATAAATCCTGCATTACCCAGAAAAAGGAATATACCATAGTACCCATAGTTTAGTGTCCTTAAGGTAATGCAGGATTTATATCATCAACCGTATGGAGCCTTGTATGGGTAGGGGCAAACTATTATAGAAGCCTAAAGAAATACCCACATTATTCCTTAGGTTTCCTTATTATAGTTATACTCTAAAGGAGCCCAAAACCCTATTCTAATCATTAAGGCCCCTAGATTATAGAACCCTGCTATAGATCCCCGTATAGACCCCTTTAAGGAACCCTTTAAAGGAACCCTGTTCTAATTATGAAAAAAATCCGTACTGCCGGTTCGCCATCTTTTCGCTTGGAAGCCCAAGAAGGGCATCCCGACAGCTGCTCCACTCTGGACTTCTGGTCATGAGGTTAGGAGCTGAGGGTTTAGGGTTAGGGGGTTTCGTTTTTTTTTGGGGGGGGGGGCTTATAGGGTTTAGGGTTAGGGGGGAGGTTAGGAGCTGAGGGTTTAGGGTTAGGGGTTAGGGCTTTTTGGGGGCCCACGGGCTCAGGGTTAAGGGTTTAGGGATGAGGTTAGGAGTTGAGCTAACCGGACAGCCGACAGGGTTTAGGGAAAGGGTTCTGACCCCGAGCTTTCATCCCTGCTCTTATCTAGCTCTCATCATTCAGGCCATACCACTCATCTATTACTGTTGCTGAGGACACTGATACTGCCACGACCATGCTGCTACTTCTACTCCTATTCCTCTCCCATGTTGCTGCTGCTTCTGCTACTGCTACTGCTAATGCTACTGCTACTGCTACTGCTACTGCTACTGCTACTGCTACTACTACTACTACTACTACTACTACTACTACTACTACTACTACTACTGCTACTGCTACTACTACTACTGCTACTACTACTACCACCACAACTGCTATCACCACTGGTACTGTTTATTGCGCGAGCGACTGTTTTCTAGCTATGCAATGCCTGCGATGACCACAGATATTGCGTCGCGCCCCAGAGATCGTGGAAAACCCCATTCAAGACCTTTTCAACCCGGGTTGGGGTGTTAGAGTTTAGGGCTTAGGGCCTATGCACCCTACACCTCTCACACTTTTGGGCGGCTCCCTACCCCTAAAGATTTGAAACTCCGGAGCTGGACCCACCCCTCCCTCAAAACAAAGGTACGGTAGTTACCGTAGGACTTGCAAAGGCTAGAAGGGAATGCCATTCGTATCTGGCCTGCTTTCTCCTCTAACCCAAAGGGTCCGAGGTACTGTTATGGGGGATACTTTATAAGAGTATCTGCTATTACAAAAGCCCTACATTCCACTATATAGGTACTTAGGACCAAACCCTAAACCCTAATTAAACCATAAACCCTAAACCCTAAACCCTAGACCCTTTTGGGTAATAAGCTCAACGATCAGGGCCTGACGAGACCCATCATTCCCCCAACCGCAAGACAGCCTGTCTTCAATCCCCCCAAATTAAAGGGTCTTAAGTATTTTCATAGTAGAATGTAGGGTGTCTATAGTCGGAATGAGGAATTGCTGTTTTGGTTTGGAACTTATCCCCCATAACAGTAATTACCTAGTACTCTACGGGATCTAACAGTTCCAACTTCGAACTGCACCAGCAGTCTCATCAACTCCGCTGCCTGGTAGGGCTCGCGACCCTGTCCGGCAAGGGCCCGCGCTCGAGGTGTAGGGTCAGAGGCTTTCCCCTTAGGTGTTAGGGTTCTGGGGTTTCTGACTTCTCAAGCTCCGACAGTACTGACACTGTTCCATGCTCTCCGGGACAAGAGTGCATGAACCAGGATTTCCTAACTTTAAACAGCTGAAACTCTGAAGTATGGAGCCAAGGCACCAAACCTACTTCGAGGTTCATGGGTAGTCAAAAGGTGGAGTTGTATAAGTAGGGTAACCATGATTAGAACTCCTATCAGGAGACTTAGAACCCCACGAACTTCCCATGAACCTCCAAGCAACTTTAGACTCCTAGACCTGAAGCCTTTCTGTTGCTTTCGCCCACTAAGCCGTGATCTCTGAAACCCTACTTCCCCCCGAACCTGGGGTTTAGGGTTTAGGGAGGAATCCCCAGAGCACATGTGCATACCTTTGACTCCTATGAGCGATTGTTTTGTTTTTGGGCGCAGGGGTCCAGGGTTTCGAGTGTAGGCCTTTGAGGTTCTACATTTTTCACTCCATAGAGCAAAGGCCATGGTTAGGGTTTTAGGGACTATGAATGATCTCTGGCTCCGAGTGCAGGGCTTAGAGTACTCTGCAGGGGATTCAGGGTATCAGGGTTTACTAGTCAATATAAGGTAGGTGAGAATGCACCTAACCAAACCGAGGAGAAGCCAAACAACGCACATAACTACTATTTGCTTAAGAACCCTCCAAAAAATAAAAAAAAATAATCCCTATATTATCCCTAGAAGGAATATTTTTTTTATTTTTTGGGGTTCTTAAGCAAGTAGTAGATAATGTCCATAAGGAGCCCTTGCCTCTTTTTGTGTCCGCGTTCTACTGCCAACGAGCAAGAACCTCTGCCTCTGCAAGGAAGCTTCGTTGTATCCATGCATGGAGTTTAGGGTTGCTTTTTTAACGGGGTCTACAGGTGATACTACAACGGTTCTACGTAATATGGCTAGCGCCACTCGTGCATGAAAGAAGACTGTAGCTGATCTGCGCACCCAAGTTTCATGGGTATTTATACGTGGGGTTATACGTCCCCTAACAGGGCTTACAACTGTAGTTCCTCTACTTATAACCCCATTTATAACTACCCATGAACCTCCAAGTAGGAATACAGCGGCTTCCTCTTCCAGCACCAGCTTCTAGAAACAGAACCACGATCTCTAAACCCTAAACCGAAGGCCCCAATTAGATCACATACTCGTATGAGGCTTTAAATCTGCATGAGGGGGCAGAGGCGACGAAGCTCCAATGCCGGTCTTAGTGACATTGTTTGAGGGCCGCTTCACAGGCGGACGTGTCCGTGAGAACTTGGCAAGAAGCCTCGGTACCCTAATCCCTATTCGGATTTGGGGTCTATGAAGGTCCAGTTTAGGTTTGAGTGGCGGTTTAGTTCAGGGTGATAGGGCACTCTAGGCTCTGACATCTGGCTCGACGGCAGTGGCAGGTAGGAGCTTCGAAGTAACTTGAAACCCTAAACCCTAAACCGTCCATATGGTAGTTGTCAAAATTAAGGTCCCTTTTTGGGTACCCTAAATATTAGGTGCCGTAATAATATAGGGACCCAAAGAGGAACCCTACTTTTGACAACCACCCATATGTTTCAGCCTTGATTCGTCCTTGCTGGCACGTCAAGAGCCGGGGGCACGCGGAGGCTCGATTCCAGGGTTGTCATCTTTCGAGAAGCCCGAAGCTCAAAACCTTTCCCTAAACCCTCTCGGAGGTCCCGTCGTGGTTCTCCGGAAACTTGGGGCTTTAGGGTTTAGGGTTTAGGAAGATGGTGGAGTTCGTCTTCTCCTATCATGGCAACCCTGTGTAGTTGCGTTCAGCCTTTGTAAAGCTGTTTGTGCTTCACGACCTGTACGGGCACTGACACTTCGATGGCCGTCGCTTGAAAGCCGCGATCCGAATCAGGGTCCTGGGTTTACCCAGCGGCCCCAAAGTAGTTCCTTTTTGGGGTTCATATACAGAATCCTATAAGGTAATCCCAAAAAGGAACTACTATGGGGCCTCTGGGTAGAGCGTGTTTGGGGTCTCAGGGTTTGAGGCTTAGGGCTCTATGCTCCGAAAAGCATAAACTCTAAATCGTAAACCACCAACCCTCGAGTTCTGAGACGGTTTAGGGTTTAGGGTTTAGGGTTTAGGGAGGAGGAGGTGAAGGCGTTTGGGGCCTTTCCAAATGCTACAAGAGGTATCCAGGACCCTCCTTGTACCCTCAAATATTTGTATATGGTCCCAACTAAGGGCATTTAGGGTCTAATAGAGGGTAGATGGAGGGTCTAGGATGATGTACGGTTTGATACGGTGTTTTCTATTTTGTTTGGAGGGGGGGGGGTGTAGGCCTGTTGGCGGCTTAGGCTAAACCCGGACCTAAACCTTTTAAGGACCTATAGTATACGGAAATCCTAATAGTGAACCCTACTAAAGGTTTTTAGGGGCCAGTAAACCCGGAAGCCTAAACTTTAAGGCCTCAATTCACTGTTGTTGCAGGGCTTGAGGGGTTTTCCACCAAAGTACCCTAAACCCTAAACCCCTAAACCCTAAACCCTAAAGGTCTTCCGGATTTGGTTCGGGGCTCTGGTTTAGGGGTTCGGGGCTAGGGTTTAAGGCTTAGGTTAGGGTTTAGGGTTTAGGGTTTAGGGTTTAGGGCTAAGGGTGCAGGGTTTATTGTTCAAGATTTAGGGTTTGCGGCTTAGGATCTAAGGTTAGCGGTTGAAGATTAACGGTTTAAGGTTCTTCGATTGATGATATAAATCCTGCATGACCCATAATAAGGAATATACCATAATTCCCATAGTTTAGGGTCCTTAAGGTAATGCAGATTTATATCATCAACGTTAGGGTCTTGTTTTTGGGTTTCGACGATCCGATACCACCCTTTCTCTTTCAGCCCGTGCGCCTGGCTGCCCTGGGTCCCCTGAACCTCAAACCCTCAACCCTGCTTGGAGGTTCATGGGTAGTCTTAGGGGTACTTCGAAATATTTTTTGATTATTATAATTCCTAAGAAACAGCTGAAATTATAGTTTTTGCTAGGGTTCTAAGTTCAGTATAGAACCCTACTTGGAGGTTCATGGGTAGTTATAAGTAGGGTAACTCCACTTGCAACCCTTATCAGGGGACTTATAACGCTACTTATAGCTACCCATGAACCTCCAAGTACAGTCTCAAGTGCACATGAAACGCTCCACACGCTTCGAAGCCCTACCGATATAGTAGTCTCCAACTGTACATAGTTCCGTGTTGTGGCTACTCTGTTTTAAAGCATAGGATCCTAACCATACGTTGTTTCAAGTCTTAACCAGAACTACTATTTGCTTAAGAACCCCCAAAAACTAAAAATATATTCCTTATGGGAGTAATATAGGGATTATTTTTTTAAAATTTTTTGGCGGTTTCTTAAGCAAATAGTAGAGAAGGAACTACAATGGAGACTCTAGATGCAGCCCCAACCCCATGTCCCTCACGGCCTGAGCCCCTTTAGCCCTGAGATTTGCAAGAGTGTCTCGGAGGCCTTAAAAGGTTTTAGGGGGTTCAGGGTTTAGGGTTTAGGGTGTAGGATTTAGGGTATAGGGTTTAGGGTTCAGGGTTTAGGGTGGCCCAAAACTGGGATTTAGGATTTGGGGTCTAGAGTCTAGAGTCTAAGACCTTCTCCTCTTCACTATCCGGAACCCGAGAGCTGACCCCCCATTCCCTGAAGCCCGAGGTATTGATCAAAGGGGAAAAGCAGGGACCCTTAATAAGGACCCCTAGGTATATGTATACCCTTAATTTTTAATGTAGCTATGATATACCCATTATATAGCCCATGATAGGGTATATAGGGGTCCCCATTAAGATCAAAGGGGAAAAGGAGGGACCCTTAATAAGGACCCAAACTCTCCCGTCCTCAGAACCCTATACCCTGAATCTAAAAGTGGGGGCTCAGAGAGCCCAAGACCCGTTAATTAAGGAATATAGCTTCAATCATATTAGTATGAAGCCCGATAATATAGTTTAAGCCATATTGCTTAATTAAGGGGTATTGGGCTCTCTGGGAATCTCACACATTCCGCGTCGGCTTCCGAGCCCTGTTGGCTCAGATCCCTCGTCTGACCAGCGGCGTGCAGAATAGGTTAGGGTTGGCTGGCATAGAGCAGCCTCCACAAGATCAGGTGTGCTCCAAGCGAAACCCATGACTAGTCCAGTCATCGCGACGAGTAGTTTGCGGCAGCAAAAGCCAGAAGGTGTTTGTAACAAAGGCAAAGGATGTCCTGAAACTGATCTTCGAAGGGCAGAAGCTATAGCAGAGGGCTCCAGGCTCTGGTTAAATGCCTTTTAAGAGCAGGACGGCGATCCCGTCCAGACTGAACCAGAGCTCTCAAACGCCCAGCTTGAGTTGGAGTCAGTTAGAGCAGCTCGTTAAGCACGGGCTTTCCTGCGCGGCTGCCAGAACTTTTGTGATTTCCTACAAGCTCCGTAACGCGTTAACGAAAGTGTTCCCACCCCGAACCTAAAGCCCGAATCTGTAAACCAAAACCCTAAACCCTGAAACCTTAACCCCTAAACCCAACTATACCCACTTCAGCGAGCTGCCATGAGCCACCCAGCTGCTCGTCACGAATGGAAACTGTCAGTGTTCAGGGTCGACTTGGAGGTCCGTGCATAGTTATAGGTGGGGTTATAAGTAGGGTAGCTCTAATTATAGTCCTTGTCAGGGGACTCACAAATACCCATGAACCTCCAAGCAGGGTTTAGGGTTTAGTTTTCAGGATCTTCCCGTTCGGAGAGTAGCGGGAACTTGTGGGTTGTGGTTGAGGGAGGGAGTTGTTTTTGGAAGCAAGGCGAATTAAATAGAACATGCAGTTGCATCCTGATTGGGTTGTCACCACTTTTGCACTAAAGTGTAGTATAGGGGCCGTAGTAATTGCCTATACTAGAAGGGGGCTCCTTATCATTATCGTATAAGTTATTACTGCCCCCATATTGCTTGCATCCCAGCTTGGCTTCCTTGCTTTATAGTTTTCGGCCGTATTAGGCAGACCCCTTCAAGTTGACCCTTCTTCATCCACCTTCTGGCTCTCTTAAAAAAGACGATATTGAGAGGGTCTACATCCCCAGGGGTCCCCCCTAATCCTATTCCTAGATAGCCAACTTGCCGAGGACGCTGACCCTGGAGTGTTACGAGTAAGCAATGGCCGAGTTTTTCTCCTGAGTTTCGGCCACAATGAACTTAAACTTGGTAGTGAGTGGGTATTTGTATCCTTCAACCTTTTTCGGTAATTACTACAACCCCTATATAACCCCAATATACCTCAACAGTCAATTAACCTTTAGTTTCCCAGGGTACGAGACAAATGGATAAAAGCCAACCATCTCTGACTTGACTGTGGGGGCCCTTAGTAGTGAGCAGTGTTTGCAGGGTCTGCAAAATTGCCTTTATGGTCAGAGGAGGGTCTTCACACTTAAAGCCTTTTGTTAAAGGAGCCTGTATGTAGGGTGTTGCATAGGGCCTTCCACTTACATGGCCTGTAAACCCACAACTAGACAGATCCTCACACCTTCATATAATCACTCTGGGATTTTTAGCCCTACCGCAACGCTCGAACCATCCCGAAACCCCTCGCCAGACCGGGACCAGGAAGCCGGTATACTTGAACCATCCTGAAGCCTCATTCCCGAAAGCTTGTGGCAGAATCCCAGAGCTAATCTACTATTTGCTTAAGAACCACCCAAAAAATAAAAATAATAATCCCTATATTACCCCCATAAGGAATATACTTTTTATTTTTTGGGGGTTCTTAAGCAAATAGTAGTAATTATAGTCTCCCTTGATTGTAGTTCCTTCTTGGCATAACCAATGTGACCCCAAACAGGGAACTGCAATGGAAACCATAGGTAAGCCCTGAACATACTTAAAGGATCATGGGACTTAGCAAGTAAGGTTATAAGTACCTTAATTGGGGTTATAAGTAGTTATAAGTATACTTACTCTTATTATATCCCATGACCCTTTAAGTAGAACTACGGGTGGAACCCCGTAAACGTTAAACCCTAAACCCTAAACCGGACTTCAAGTGAAGACCGCTTCCCCCAGGCCTAAGTCCGTTGTCGCCACGCCCTGAGCAGCTTCTCGGGGAGCTGCAGAAGTAATATAGGGGCTAGAAGCTGCCCCCACCCTGTAATAGTGACTATAAGGATTATATTAGGGCCTATTATATTCCTATTATACCACTATTACAGCGTGGGGGCCCCTTCTGATATAGGGGCCTTAATAATGACCTATACTATTTGGGGGGGTTCCTTATTATAATTATAGTATAATGAGGCCGCAAAACCCTATTCTACTTATTAAGGCTCCTATATTACCGTTGGAGAAGAGGTGGAAGGTTGCAGGGACCGAGGGTTAAGGGTTTGGGCTAAGCGTCTTGGGGTTTAGGGTTGACATCATCATTCTCTGAGGCTGTAGTACAAAGGTCTAGAGAACTTGAGCCTTCGGACTTTGGGTTTTGAACATGCGCAGGGCTGCGCAGCTGTAACGAAGTATTCAGGCATTGCCTGCATGGCATTTTTAACTTAGCAGCTGAGTGGATGCACTTTACATTTTTTGGGGATAATTAGTATTACCACTATAAAACTGAAAGTGTACACTTTTGGGGGCTTATGGACTCAGCAACTAAGTTAACCCTGTGGAAGTGAGACTTTCGACGCAGACCTCCGGTGTCACTCAGCCCGTAAAGCCTGAAGATGTCAATTCAGGAACTATAATGTAGGAACCTGATTAAGAAACCCTGGGCCTAAGGGTTCCTTTGAAGGGATCTGTAAGGGTTACTTTCAGGGGTCTATAAGGGTACTATAATACTGTAGGAACCTGTTCAAGAGACCCTGGCCCTATAACCCCCAATATATTAGGATCCATACGATGAACCCTAATAAAGGCCCAAGGTTTCTTAAGCAGGTTCCTACATGAGTTGTGGCCCTCCAGGCATACATTCCCAAACTCTACGCCCTGCTCTGAATCCTAAACGGGCACGAAACCCTAAACCTCAAAGGCCAGGGTCCGGGGGCCTTGAACCTTCTGTGCCCATAGCACAGATGCACGGCCTCGAATCCAAGGCGGCTGTTGAGGAAGTTTAGAGTTTGGGGTACGTAGGGTTAGGGTTTCGGTAGACCCCCCAACTACCCTCTCTAATGCCCCAAATACCCATAAAATAAATCAGAAGAAAGGACCATAAGGGCACAACAAAGGAGCACTTGGGGGTTCCTGGTACACCCGGAACTCTGAACCAAAAGGGCAAACGGCCTCACTAATCTCTAAAATTGAACCCAAACACCTGATGTGCTCAGATATCCTATATACTTTGTCCCCAAAGTGCCTGCATAGAATATTCCTATATCTTAATTAAGGGATATTGGGATCCCCTAAACCCTAAACCCTATAGATCCTTTACAGGAACCCTAAGGAGATCCCTTCAAGCCAAAAGCCAACATTTATACTGCCTGGGCACATGTACCCTTAGGCTAGGGTTTAGGATTTAGGGTTTAAGCAGCCATGAACCCTCAAGTTAAATCCGCAAAGCGTCCGGAGAGCCTACAACCCTAAGCCCAAAACGCTAAGCTCTGAGCCTAAAGCTCGGCTATGTAATCCCAGGTGATGGGCGCAAGCGCTAGTGACCTTGATCGAACTAGTCTCGCCAAGGTCCGGAGCGGCAGAGTGCTGTGCTTAATGTAGGGTTTATGCAGTGTTTAGGAGTTTCTGCCAAGCCAGCTTTGTTATTGGTACTGGTGCATCTGAGGACTCTAGCAACGTGTTTCAGGGGTACATGGTTTGTCAGTCCCTAAGGCTCCATGTACCCATGTAGTAGGTACTTAGGCCTTAAAGGGGTCCCTATATGGGTACTTTAAGGCCCAAGTACCTACTATATGGGTACATGGAGTCTTTGGGAGTGGTTGTTTCGAGCTGCCATGCTGAGGTTTGCGTATAGGGCACGTACATGAGTTGCCAGTACTGGAATTTTTGAAGATCCTGTGCTTCGTCAGTACTCAGTAGGTTCAGGTTGAAGGCTTGTAGTGTTGGGGGGTCTGTGCCTGTAGAAAGTCGTTTTGAGTAAAAACACCTTTGGCAGATGTTATCAGGCAGGTCCACAGACAACCTAGTTTCAATGCTGGCAAGGGGCCTCTCAGCGTAGCGCTCTGGCAATTTGTACAAACCCTTTGTCTGTCCGATAAAGGAATCCCTATGGAACTTTACTCCAGGCTTTTCAGTGGTACACTTTTTTACTTTCAGGTTTGTGGGTTCCTATTATAAAACAAGAAGCCTAAAACAGTAGATACTTTTTCCCCGTGGTTACTGAACAGCCTAGTTTACTACAAGGTACTCCAGAACCCTAAACCCCAAACCCCCCTAAACTAAAACCCTGTTCTGCTTGTTTTGGGCCTCTACTTGGAAGGGCAGGGGACTTAGTAAGTAGGTTATAAGGAGAGTTATAAGTACCCTAAATGGAGATACCCCAATTATAACCCTACTCATAAGCTACTTACTAAGTCCCCTGCCCCTCCAAGTAGACCCTAAACCCTAAACCCCATATAGATCCCTTTAAGGAACCCTGTAGATCCATTTAAGGAGCCCTTTAAGAGCCCTTACTAAGTCCCCTGCCCTTCCAAGTAGAACATGGTGTCAGACAAGTGCTGGGAGCAGGGCCTACAGTGCACCTGTGTTGAAGGTTTAGGGTTTAGGGTTTAGGGTTTAGGTTCTACAACCCTAAGGCTCTAAGGACTCATATTTTAGATCTTTTGGGCCTATATGAGGCCTTTGGGCCATTTTGAGCCTTAGGGCAAGGATTTGCAGGATGCTACGGTAGGGTTTTTTAATTGAATAAGGGTCCTACGTAGTACGGTTGATGATGTAAATCCTGCATTACCTTAAGGACCCTAAACTATGGGAATTATGGTATATTCCTTATTATGGGTAATGCAGGATTTATATCATCAACCGTATAGGTCTTTTGTGCCTACAGGGGCTTCAGGGCTTATTTAGGCCCGGGACTCTTGAGAGGCGACAGTCTGGGAGCCAGACTTGCAACAACGAGAGGTTAATGAAGGGGCCTTGTTAATTAGAACAGGGTTTTGGGGTATATCATACTATAATGATAGTAGGAGTGAGACGCTAGAATCAGGGCTGAGGGCTTCGCTTCAAGCGTGAGTGTTTATTTATCGGTCGGGATTTAAATAGGTTCGTGTAACCATATATAGATGTCATGATGTAGGGTGCCCTACATCAACCCTAACATCAAGCTGAGACACGAACAACTAGAAGCCAAGAGCCAGGTGTCCTGGTCGCTGACGCAGCATGAGAGCAACAATCCTTGGTGCAACTACCTCATGTCGCGCTATGGTGCCTCGGCTCGGCCTTGACGATTTGACAAACAGGGCGGAATAATGAGTATATTCGGGGGACCTTAATATAGGGGTCTGGATAATTTGTAATGGTTAGTCATCTTATTCCTTAGAGTGACCTAGTGTACTTGTAGCAGCTGGACCCCACGACCCGATTCTAGTATTAGCGCTCTCATATTATATCCAGGTTCTCCTGATGGGTCTACTCTGGCCTACAGATGTTTTGCAATCTCCCGGTGGCTTAAGAGGGATCCTGAGTGCCAGAAGCATTCTTAGTAGTAGAATAATTAATATGGGGAGCCTAAACAATTACCAAGACAATTTTTGGGTTCCTGCTATAGTATATTATACCCCAAAACCCTAGCCTAATTATCAAGGCCTCTATATTATAAGGTAACGTTTGACCTCTTTGGGGTACTCTAATTTCCTATACAGTCTGTCAGCCCCGAGGATACTGGACAAGTAAGCATTCGAGTGGAAGTGGCGAAGCACTTCTGCTCCTTCTTGTACCCTCAAATAGGGATATATGCTTTCTAACATAGGGTTTAAGGGTCTGATGGAGTAGATGGAAGGTCTACGCATGTCTTGCTGTTTGGGACTTCAAACTGGGACAGTGTGTGTATCCTGCACTAGCAGCACAACCGCGTGAGTTTGGCCCTAAACTCCATGCACCTACATGTCAGCCATTACAGAGACTCCGTGGTGAGAAAGAAGTGTGTGTGTGTGTGTGTGTCTGTGTGTGTGTGTGTGTGTCGGATTTCGGTGTTTAACGGGGCGTAGGGTGCTAAGGTTCATATCAAGTCTGAATGTCTTGTGACTGACCCGTTGGGAGATATCTAAGCTTGGGAACCTGCGCTGCAGCAGCAGCAGTAGGTAACAGCACAATTTGTGGCCACGTCGCTTCGGTGATGATCGGTGAGCTGTACCGCGACTGGCGACTGGCAACCTTGACATCCTTGTGTACCGGTCTCCTGCAGCTGCTGATCACGATCGGTTGGAGCGGTACGGTACATTGTACATCTTCTTCATTGAGACGATTGGCTGCAACGTCATTGTGCTCTTGCTTCCGGGAGCTTTCTGACGCCCCGAGGACCGCCATGTGGGAGCCGAAATCGGGCTGAATCTCGCGACGTGTTCCCGAATCCCGAAGACTCTCCAGCGAATATGTGAGGTGCGAAACCCTGAAGGGGGAGACTCTATATCCTAAAAGATTGAACTCTACTACTGCTGTGGGGGATACTTCCCTGGATCATAATAGTAATTTCTAATATAGAAACCCTACACTCTACTATATAGGTACATAGGGCCCTTTGGGATATGGCCCTCAACCCTCAACTTCAATGTTGCGTTCAAGTTCAAGCCCTGAACATTCAATCCAGTCCTAAGTCGCAAAGCCCTTTGCAAACCTTAAGCTCTTTCAGCACTCAACAGAGACCCTAAACCCGACACCCCTAAACCTCTAAACCCTAAACCCCTAAACCCCTAAACCCTAAACCCTACACCCCTCAACTTTTAAACAGCTTAGGTTTCGGCTACTCCGTTACCGGGGTGGCAGCCTCGCTGGCGCTGCCAAGGCTCGGGGCCGTGTGGCTTCATTCTCGCATCTGTGTTTCCATCGTATAAATATAATCCCAGAGGGTCCAAGTACCCAAATAGTAGTGTTGCAGGTCCGAAAATCCATACTCTGAATGGTGTTTGGAGCTTGAAACCCTACTATTTAAGTGCTTGGACCCTCTGGGTATAATAGCTTCAGGGGCTCTTGGTTTAGCGTCGTTTGGGGTTTAGAGCTTGAGGCTTAGTGTGGTATCATCGATTTCGTGGTTCAAAGGATTCCACAAAGTCTATATGTTAATGTCGATGCTGATTCTGTGTAGTCTTTTGCGGGGGTTTGGGGTTTAGGCTCGTGGCAAAATACAGAGTAGCCCTAAAAATCCATGTACTCATATAGTAGATACATTGGCCTGAAAGTACTCCCTATATAGGTACATTGGGCCCAAAGTATATGCTATATGGGTACATGGACCCTTAGGGTAGTAGACCCTGACTTTCAGGGCTCCGGGGTATGCGGGGATGTGGGATGTGGAGGCATGGGCGCTGAGACCCCGAAAGCCAAAAACCGACTCCATCAACCCTGAGCTCATAAACCAGGATGCGGAAAGCACTAGGGGGCAGCAGGCATCAGCAGTAGTAGAACTGCTAAGAGTAGAACAGGTTCGTCATTAACCCCCACCCCCCCCCCCCCGAACCCTGAAAACATGCAAAAACCTGCAAAAACCCTGCGGTCATCCCTAACGCCGCAAGCATAAACCACAGGAAGGATGTGTGGAGTTCTTAGGTGCTGGTGTCCTGCATGGTAGGTTGTATGGTTTATAGAGTTTAGCATGTCTAGGGTGCTGCATTGTGAACTTTCAGGTGGGAGCAGAAATTTCAGCAATTTGAAACTCGATTCGCATCGAGTTTGAGATGCCGACCACTCCCAAACGAAAAACACAAACCTCAAGCCTTTGTAGCAATCGTATTATAGTACCCTTGCAGTACCCTAAGCCCTAGACCCTGAAACTCCCATCCCCCCAAGCCCCTGGGGTGTGGGGTTGTTTCAGGACCCACGAACCGCAAACCATGAGGAGAAGCCACTTCGGCCATGGGAGTTTCCGAAAACTAGGGGTACCTTGTTTTGGGGTCCTTCTTATAAGGATCCTACTGCCTACGGCCCCCTATTTCGGAAACTCCCATATCGAGTGTGCATGACCTGCACGCCAGGCTCATGAGGAAGCGGTTGCAGGACCCCATGCTGCCGGTACACACTCAACGTGTCTCTAACTGTGAGTTAGGTGAATGAGTGCTTGGGCTCAGGGCAGCTTAGGGCTTGCACATGCGGGGAACTAGGGCTTTTGGTGGTAGATTGGACACTGAAGGCTTGCACTCATGAGGAGTATTGTGGCCGTGGATTTCTGGGTCTGTGTGTATTCCACTACCTTGGTCGAGGGATGCTCTGTCCCAACTGACGGCACTTCCATCACAGTTATGGTCGTGGTGTCCGAAAGGGCATACTTAACGTAATGTAGGGGCCTCAATAATTACCAATACTATTTTGGGGTTCCTTATTGTAGTTACAGTACAATGGCCCCAAAACCTTATTTTAGTTATTAAGGCCTAGAACATAAGGTACACAGTGTAGAGGTTCCCCAAAGGCCCACATTGGACCTTGTTTCTGACTTGTTGGTGTTCGGCGAGCTTTGGTTTGTTGTTTGGCTCAGTGTGGTCATGTGTCCTATTCCCCGACGACCCAGTGCGACACCCCTCAGATGAGGAATCTCCGTTTAGATGGGTTCTGAACTCGGTTTGCAAGGCATTTGTTGCTTGATGGAGGGGCATAGGGGATCTTGTGTGTTTCATCGATAGCTGTACCGACTGCTGCACGGTAGGGTAAGCGGCTCGAGATTAGAAGCCACCACCGCTTGTTCCACACCTGCCGTTGGCATGATGCGCCTCCGGTCTTGTGGATTCGCCTTCTCATTAATGCAGCAGGAGAAGGAGACCCTCAACCACAAAGCTCGATTCCTACACCACACCGAAACCCCAAAATGCAGAACCCTCATCGCAACCCCACTAACCCCACGACCCTGAACCCTACGATACATGTATAGAATCCCTTATAGTACCCCTGAAATCATCTGAAACCCCATAATATAAGAATCAATGAACATCCGGAGGACTGGAAGGTGGATTCCTTCAGCTTTCACTTCGGTGAGAATTTCCTCTCTTTTGGCCGGGATCTCATCTCAACCCTAAACCCTAAACCCTAAACCCTAAACATCTCAAAGACCTGCACAAGGAGCAGAGTCTTCGGGCAGGGCGGGCGGAGGGGTGAAAAGTAGGGTTTCAACCGCACCGAGGCCCACTGCCCCGAGGTCCTTCGCACATTTCCGCAGGGCATTAAGCCCTAAGCCCTAAACCCTCAACTCAACCCCTAAACCCGAGACCCTAAACCCCACATACAACCACTTGAAGCAGCATGGTGTTATGCCCCAAAAAAACTCACAACGGCCGAGTCGACGGGTAGGCTTTGGGTTCAATCAAAGTTTCGGGTGCCTGCAGCTTTGGGATATTTTGGGATATCATGATATCGGATTTACTGTGTGGGTTTTGTGGTTGGTCTTGCTGTCTCAATGATGGTTCAGGTAGTTTAGGGATTCATTATGTGCATGTTTAGGCTTTATAAAGGCAAGACGTCGGAGTTTGTGGGGGCTCTCCTCTTCTGTTTAGGGTCTAGCATGTGCGGGGGGTTTATTGGAGGTTTAGGGTTTCGGCGTTTTTGCGAGGTCGAAGTTTGGGTTCAGAATAATTAGGGGTGTAGAATTAGGGTTTAGGCCCCTCGGGAGCAGGGGCAAGCTGATGTCATCGAGTTGTATGTGCCCGGGCTTTGTACGGTTTGCGGGATCCGATAACTTACCTTTAGCTAGTGGGGAATGGAAGAACAGTAGTAATAGTAGCTACCCTAAACCCTAAACCCTAAAACCATTCCTCCATTCCCTACTAACCCAAGGTAAGAGAAGTAATTCAGGACTGAGAGTTCCGATCTTCGGGGTTTAGACCGTGCAACACAAGACACACCCAGAGGCCCCATAGTAGTTCCTTTGTGGGATTACCTCATGAGATTCTAAATATGAACCTTATGAACCCCAAAAAGGGAACTACTTTGGGGCCTCTGGGTAGACAGAAGTTCTCTTTGCGTGGACCTTGTGCCAATCTGACTGCAATCTCATATAGCAGACCATCGGCCTCAATTGAGGCGCCTGCGAACACTCAACGCTCATATTCGAATGGCCCGAGACCCGTTGGATAATGAAAACTTTGTTTTCACATGCCTGTAGAATTAGACAGCCTGGCAGCCAAAGTTAGATCCTTCGAGACTGCTGGTAAGGTTCGGGAATCCATCTGGAACCTGAAATAACTTCTCCGAATAGTTTCCACCCTTCACAGCTCCACTCACCGACCATGACGTGCATTTTGCTGTATACCTTCAGGCCCTTCTCCCTCAGAGTGGTACATCGGTTAGGAATTATTGCTGCTCTTTGCGCTTTGCGCTACGATGGCTGTTATTGTTCTACAGCAGAGCTTGCCGCTTTTGCTCAGGTTTTCACAAATCAAACGAACCATCTAAACCTGAAGCCCGAAACCCTAAACCCTAAACCCTAAACCAAAACCCTAAACCTTAAACCCTAATCCCTAAACCCTAAACCCTAAACCAACACTCTAAACCCTAAACCCTAATAATCCCGAAACCCTAAACCCTAAACCAAAGCCCTAAACCCTAAACCCTAAACTGGAAGAACAAGTCTATCAGGCCGGAACCTGCGATCGATGTCGCGGGAGAGCTCTGTGATGTTCTACGGCGTGGGGACCTCAAGACAGGCCTTGGGTTTTAGGATTGCTTTAAAGGGTTTAGGGTTTAGGGTTTTGGGTTTAGGGTTTAGGGTTTAGGAATCTACTGTTGATCATATAAATCCTGCATTACCTTAAGGACCCTAAACTATGGAAATTATGGTATATTCCTTATTATGGGTAATGCAGGATTTATAGTATCTACCGTATATAGGGGTTGCTTGAAGGGATCTATAGGTTTAGGGTTGAGGATAGGGTCCAGGGGCTTGCGGGTGCAGCTGGATTGAAGGATGATGCTACCTAGCAGGCTACAGGTAAGGTTTGAAGTGCCCTAAACCCTATGTAAACCCTAAACCCAGAGCCCTAAACCCTAAACCCATAGCGCTAAATCCTAAACCCCGGGTGGGCACGAGATTTTTCATTGGCAGGTGCTTCAAGCCACGGCGCAAAACCAGAGGGAGCCGGGGTTTTCCCGAGGTTACCCTGCAGTACCCTTTACCTGTTGATTTCTGGGTTTCCTTATTGAAATTTAAAAGTTGGAACAGTATTCTTGTTATATCCTAGCACTAATCCTCCTAAACCCATGTTCCAACTTTCTGGGGTTCGCCATAGCAGAAAAAGAGTTACCCTCATTGTCAGGGGCTTTTGGGGAACTTACTTTCAATTTCGGAAACCCAGAATGACAAACTCTGGAACCCTTACCGTAGCTTGTAGATCCCGATTGACTAGGAGTTCTAGCGTGCAGCTTCGGGAACGATGCCTCCAACTCTGTGGACCCTCAAATGGCAGCTTCCTACCCAAAGGGTCCAAGCAGTAGTATAATCGGGGACAAGTATCTAGCAAGTACCTACAAAAAATGGTACTTGGACCCTTTGGGCTAAATATTCAACCACAAGGCTTCATCCAAGCTCCAAGAAGTAAAGCGTGAACGCCTGCAGCTTCAGTTTCAATGCACGGTCCTCAGGGTGTCAGGGGCTTGCACACATGAGACGCCCCCAGTCCTCAGCCCTCCAAGGTCCAGAATCCATAATCTCATGGGGTGTAGGGTTTAGGGTTTAGGGTTTAGGTCCAGAATCCATAATTTCACGGGATTTAGTGAATCTACTTACCTTTGGTTAGCAGGGAATGGAAGAATGGTAGTAATAGTAACTATAATTGTACCCCATTCCTCCATTCCCTACTAACCCAAGGTAAGTCTAGTGCCGAGGGCTTACGATTCCATAGATGGAGAAACCCTCAGCACAGCAGCTTATCCCCATGCAGAAGCGTATAGCCTCAGTCCGCACCTCAAAATCCGTCGGCCGTACGTCTTTCGTATGCCTTTGTCTTAAGAATCGCTGCTTTATAACCACATCTTATGCTAAACCCTAGACCCTAAACCCTAAACCCTGCACTAAGAAAGCCCTAAACCCTAAACCCTGCACTTTTTTTAAACAGACCCTAAACCCTAGGTGGACATGAAGTTCGGCAACCATGAGCCCGGCTCTCGCGGCAGGTTTCAGCGTCCAGGGTGCGAGTCTAGGAGCCAAGGTTGATTGTACTGCTGGGGAGGTATCGGGTTTTCGCTCATGCCCCAAAACCTTACCTAGACCCACTAAACCCTGCTTTTTGTAGGTTCTTATTAAAGACTCGAATATGGGATCTATAGGGATCCTAGAAAAAAAAAGTAGGACATCGGGTTTTTATTCATGCCCCTAAACCCTACCCAGAGGCCCCATAGGAGTACCTTATAGGATTCTATATATGAACCCCCAAAAGGAACTACTTTGGGGCCTCTGGGTGGACCCTACACCCTACCTGTAGTCTCCATTGTAGTTGCTTTTTTGGGGTTACCTTTTAGGATCAAATGGTACTGCCGGGAGATATCGGGCTTTCGTTCATACCCCTAAACCCTAGACTTTAGACTCTACACCCTAAACCCTAAATCCATGCCCATCATAGGCTTTTCTTTGTTGAGGGCTTACCCGGATCTCCTAAGTACCGTCTAGTGTAGCATCATGACTCACCGTGAAGCAAGGCGATCCGAAACCCTGAAACCCCAAACCGTAAGCCATAACACCAACAACACCAAGAGGGTGCAGCTGGTGTAAGCTTCTAAGGCTGACGGTATGCAACACTTACACGTGTAGCACTTTCGAATCTCTTTGCTGAGGGTGGGTGGAGAGCTGAACATCAATTCCGGGATCCTGATAGTTAGCATCCCGCGATTCAGGATTTATTTCGGGAACTGATACACTGTGACGCTCCCGAGGTAGTTCCTGGATTTTGGATCGCAGCTGTAAAGCCAGATAGGCTCTAGAGGTTTGTCCTAGGGGTGCTTGGGGGTAAGACGGGTTCAAGAGTGTGCAGGGGCTGCAACATGAGAGAGGTATCTAAACCCCCCTCACAGAAGAGTTGTAGTGCTTGCTAAATCCTAAACCCCAAACCCCACCAGAACCCTTAAAGGAACTATAAGCCCGAGGCCCGAGGCCTAAAGGATCGTTCGGAAATGATCAGTTTCCCGTTGTTCAGAGTTTGGGAGTTTTCGATTTCCTCATCGAACAACCCCCTGAAAGCAACGCATCCCTACCCAGTGTGTAGGTAACTGTGCTTCCAGGAAGAGTATATCCCCAAACCCCCACCCCCTAAACCTTAAACTATCCCAAAACCCCAAACTCCTGAAGCTTGAACTATTCCCAAACACCTAAACCTGAAACCTTAGACCCTACCTGAACCCTGAATCATGTACCTTTTTCGGGTTCCTTATTTTGATTTCCTTGCACAAATCCTTAAAGATGTAGGTAGCCCTAAACCCTAAACCTCAAACCCTATAGATCCCGTAAAGGAACCCCAGTACCCTTTAGAGGAACCCTAAACCCCAAAGAGCTACCTCAGGCCAAGCTGGTTCTACTGCAAGGTTTCCGAATGGTTGCCAGGCTCCCAGCTGGCCGAACCTCATACCGGCCCACAGAAGCAGTTTAGGCTTTGGGGCTGAAACTGTACACTTTAGAGTCGAGGATTGGGAGTTCAAGGTTTAGGGTTTAGATTTCATGAAATAGGGGTTTAGAGTTCCAGGTTTAGGGCTTACTGTCCCACACGGTCATATGAACATCAAGATCTCTTACACATGTATCAGCGTCAGTGAAATCCCCATTGCAAGGTCTATTCGTACCCCCCCCCCCCCCCCCCCACAACTTCGGATCTTCATGGCTTGTCTGTCCCTTGCAATGACCATAGGATGCTGCAAGCGGGTTCTTGTTAAGACATTTTATAAGTTTAAGTTACCATAAATAGGGATCTATAGTAGATAGTATGGCTTTTTTACGATGGTAACTTAAATTAAATCCTGTAACAAGAACCTAGGCAATGGCTTTCAGTATCGGGGAAAGATACCAGACGGCTTACAGCAAGCGGCTTTCACATGCGAGTCCAATTCATTGGTATGCAAACAGATAGAAGAAGGAGGTGAAGCAAGACAGTACGTGGGAGTCGAGTGACCACGGATTAAGTGTGTTCCCTGGCAGCCGCGTTTGCATTTATTTGTACCGTAATTAACATTCCCCGAAATCCTACTCTGTGGGTACAATTGTAGTTCAGAGTCACAGGCCCCTACCCTATATCCTGATCCCCAGCTCCTCTGCTAAACCCTCAACCCCAAATTGCAAACTCCAAGCCTTAAACACCAACCCCGAAGCCCTAAACCATCCTCAACCCTAAGACCCTAAACCCCGAATCATAACCCCTAAGCTCTAAACTATCCCAGACCCCTCAACTCTACACCGCAGACCTCAGCCCCTAAACCCTCAGCCTTAAATCCTAAACCCCTAAACCCCAGACCTTGAACCCTAAACCCTAGACCCTGAGCCCACAACCCTAATCTCTCCTGCCTTGCTTCGTCGTCTCTTTCGGCTCTTAGATCGCATGGACCTGGCAGCGTCCCGGAGTAGGGTGTATGAGGGTTGGGGTTTCATGGGGTGTAGGGCTTAGGGTGTTGTGTTGGAACGTCAAGGCTACATGTAACCAGGTACGTTTGTACCTCTATACACGAGTGCGGTTGCACAGATTGACACGTGCGCTACACCACACCCCGTTAGGAAATATGTGATGCAGTAGAACGCATGAAGATCGTGAAAGAGTGAGCACAGGCTTCGAGTACTCGGCTTTTAGAGCTTAAGATGCCCAGGCCCACTCCACATGTCAGAGTGCAGAAGCCGGTTCCGCCAGAGGGCTTCGGGCGTAGGATCGGCTGTCCGGCTAGCAGTAACTCGCGATGTCCATGTGGAGTCCGAAATTCTCACAGAAGGGGAGCGACGAAGGCTGGGGATTCCCGAGCCCGTTTGCTTTAGGATGCTTTAGGGTTTTGTGGTTTAGGGTTTAGGTTTAACCAGGTTTTAGGGTTTAGTGTTTTGGGTTTTAGGTGAGCCGCTGGCACATGTTTACAATTGTTCCTGCTCGGTCTTTAGGAACTTAGTCTTTTTGGACCGGGCTCGAACGGCCAACCCGGTGATGGTCGGCCTGATGCTAATGCCTCCTGATGCGATACTTATCTGGTCTGAGGTGGGTTTAGGATACTTGGAGGGTCGGGGGACTTAGTAAGTAGGTAGTAAGTAGACTTATAAGTACCCTAAATGGGACCATAATTGGGGTTATGGTACTTATAAGTCCCTAAAATAACCAGTTACTAAGTCCCCCGACCCTCCAAGTATGTCATCTTCATGAGCTAGACCTGTTTCTGTCGGATGCCGTCAGGGTCGAAGTTTTGATTCGCTTTTCCTCGCGGCAGCAAAGTCCCAAAGCTTAATATAGAAGCCGAAACAATTGCCTTCATTAATCCTTAGGGTTACTTGTTATACCTACACATAAGACAGCCCAAACCGCTGTTCTAATGGTTAATTTAGTAGCTGAGTGGATACACTTTACACTTCCTTGGGGTAATATTACCCACTGTAGAACTGAAAGTGTGCACCTTTGGGGGCTTACGAACTCAGCTCCTAAGATTAAGGTCCCTAATCTAGGGGTACCTTATTTGTGGGTCCTTATAATAAGGATCCTACTCTTTAGAGTACTATACTAGGGTCCCCGGCCCCGATTTTCGGAAACTCCCACAGTCGCGAGGAACTTGCTTCAACCCACTTGGAAGGGCAGGGGACTTAGTAAGTAGGTTATAAGTAGAGTTATAAGTACCCTAAATGGAGATACCCCAATTATAACCCTACTTATAAGCTACTTACTGAGTCCCCTGCCCTTCCAAGCCACGTCCCTCAGTCACCAGCTCTAGCCCAATACCCCTTAATTAAGGAATATACCTTAAATCATAATAATGAGGCCCCTATAATTTATGGTATATTCCTTAATTCCCTTATAGAACCCTTAGAGATCTCTTTAAGGAGCCCGTTAAGGAACCCTAAGGGTAGTCCTTAATTAAGGGGTATTGGGTTCTCAACCCACGTCCCTCAGTCATCGGCTCTGGGCCCTGCTTTATTCCAGCGGGGATGTTGCTGCTGATGCCCTTCCCAGAGCCTCCAAAACCCCTTAATTAGGGAATATACCTTAAATCATATAAGGGATCCTAGTATATTTTAAGGTATATTCCTTAATTAAGGGATGTTGCTGCTGATGCCCTTGCTGTAGCTCCAGATCCGACATGGTACGGTTGATAGTACCTTTAAGGGGTTCCTTTTAAGGGGATCTATAAGGGTACCCTTAAGAGGTTCCTTTAAGGGATCTATGGGGGGTTTAGGGTTTAGGGTTGATGGTTCCTTTTAAAGGGATCTATAAGGGTTCCTTTAATGGATCTATAGGGTTTTTAGGGTTTAGGATGATATAAATCCTGCATTACCCTTAACAAGGAATATACCATGATTCCCGTAGCTTAGGGTCATTAAGGTATTGCAGGGTTTATATCGTGAACAGTAGGTTAGGGCCCCCTAGATCATACTTTATAGGGTAGAGCCATTGAAACACAAGGTTTCCCCAGGTATTTCTTCCCTGAACACTTGGTCCTTGTGATTTAGGTAATTATATCTATCCCTAAACCCTATGCCCCCCATAGATCCCTTAAAGGAACCCCTTAAGGGTACCCTTATAGATCCCTTTAAAAGGAACCCAGTCTCTTAGCTGTCTCGTGACCTTCAGTTAGCCATTCAGGCATCAAGCTCAACCCCTCGGCTACTGGACAAGTAATTTTGTGGCCTTAATACTTAGAATAGGGCTCCTTTAAAGGGTTCCTTAAAGGGTCTATAAGGGATCTATAGTAGGGTCTCATAAAATAGGGGCCTGAATAATTAGAATGGGCTTGTTGGGGCCATTATGCTTTAAATATAAAAAGGAACCCACCAGAGTATTTTTTGTACTTATTCAGGCCCCTTATAGTAAATACGGTAAGCGAGGTTTGAGGTTGGGGATCCGGGTTCAGAGTACCGGATTCAGGGTTCAGGGTTTAGGGTTTAGGGTTTAGGGTTTAGGGTTTAGGGTTTAGGGTTTAGGGTATGGTAAAGCCTTTTGTGTTACAGTCTCAGGGCCCTGTATACTCTGTACTGTATACTTGGGCAGATCACGGCACCCTGAACCGTAAACCATGCCCTCTGGGATAAGTCCTTTATAACTGCTCTGAGGACCGGTTCCCTCGACGAGTAAGTGGCAAGAGTGCAAGCGTTTAGATTTAAGCTGAATATGGGTGTAGGGTTTTGGGTGTAAGGTTTATAGGGGTTAGCGAGTTTAGGATGCAGGGCGTAGGGTGTAGGTTGTGGGGTGTAGGGAGGTGTAGTCTGTTGGGTTTAGGGTTTCATGGTCAGTCAGTTCGTTCTTGGCGTTAAAACATAAATTTGGGTTTAGAGTTTGGCAGGTGTAGGAGTTAGGAGTAGGGTTCTACAGGCCAAAGGTTGAGAAGTTGGGGTTATACGGGTCTCGGCCACTGTAGAGTTCTACGGTTCTGCCGGACTCTGTCTCTTGTAGGATAGCCGAGAACTTGACAGGCAAGACTATGACCCTCGAGAAGTTGCACCGAGAGCTCGTCAACGATATGCAGCTCGGAATGGATAGAGCTTGCATTGTGTAAGCCCTCGAGGCATTAATCCGGGCTACGGCTTGGGCCTGCAAGAATAAGCATGCCAAACCTTGATCCCTTAAAGCTCTTGAAGCTAGCGCAAGCCCTCGACCCCAAAACCCTAAACCTAAACCCCCCACCCCTAAACTCTGAAGCCCCAATCAACTCCATCAAGCCTCCCACAACCTGCCGTTGGTGCCATTTTTAACTAAGCCGGCCTTTGGGCCATTTTATGTTTCCTTTTTGGGCCTATCAAGATCTTATTTATGAACATGTTCGAAGGCTTTAAACGGCCAATCTATTTATTGGTGGCCGCTGAACATCATTACGAGCGCTATTCTGATCCTTTCGCAGGTAGCAGTAGGTGTATGGATCAGGTGTGGAAGCTGTATGCTTCGATAGCGACAGACAAAGTTCAGTAATACTCAACGAAAACAAGAGAACCATGACAAACCTATCTATGGTGGATTTCAATTGTAGTATTCCTAAGCAAGAATATCGTGATATACTATAGATCATAACACTGCACCAGACGGTCGACAAAAAGCAAAGGTAATGCCAGAACACTAGACTCTCTGAGCCGTCACCCCTACACCCTGAACGCCATATGCTACACCCTAAACGCCGAATCCTAAACTCTGAACCTCACACCCTAAACCCCACAGTCTAATCCCCAAACCCTAAACCCTAAACCCTGAACGCAAAACCCTAAACCCTGATCCCCACACCATCAACCCTAGACCATGCCTAAACGATGCACTCAGGCAGCTCCAACTCAACAACTTGCGCAATGACATCGTGCAGGACTCTGCACAGAGGGCCCATAATTAGGGTTGTCCGGGTTTGGGTTTCTCGGGTTTAGGGTTTAGGGGTTTGGGTTAAGGGTTTCCGAATTTCCCGGTTTTGGGTTGAGGGTATTGGGTTTAGGGGTGTGGGCGCTCTGGCAACCCGTGACGTCGCTTGGAGCGTCGAGTTGCTGGAGTTTCCACTTCCTGCCTTGGCAATGCTTACCTGCAGTGGCAAATCAACAGACTTTTCTGGCAGCGATAACCATGCATGGAGGCAGATGCCCATGTAATTGCGGTGCTTCCCTCTGATGAGCAAGCACGAGCCATTCGCGACTGCATGCGAGACAAGCCATGCACCCGGGATCCAAGGGCTACTTCGACAAGAAGAGTGGCGCTGCGGACGGCTGGGACAGGTTCTTCCTCCATGGCGAACAGCGGCCTGAGAATTGGAGGGAAAAGGTAGTTACCACTATGGGCTATTAGACCAAAAAATCCCTATTAGGACCCTGTTAAGGGTAGATTCAGGTACCCTTAAGGTCTAATAGCCCATAGTGGTACGTGAGTTGTGATCTTCAGGGTTTTCGGGATCAGTTTCGGCGTGAGTTTTGAGGCTCAGCTTCGGGACAAGGGCCCCGACATGAACTCTGAGCTCTAAGTCTAAAGCACCTGGAATCCTATGAACATTAAGACCCCTAGCGTAGAGGCCTGAAGAAGTAACAGCAAAATGCCCTTACTGTCCCTCTTTAGTTATAGGCAGCTACAGTATAGTTACCTCAAATCATGTAGACTCTGTAGACTCTTAAAATCCGCTAACCCGACATCCTAAAGCCTTAAACGCTGAAACCCTCAAGCAGCAACAGCAGTTCAGACGCCTTAACTAGTGATCAGTAGTTCCCTTACTCCCTTTTTGTAGTTCTAGGTTCCTTATAAAGTTACCCAATACCAAAAAGGGGGCCCTTTGTATTCCTAGGGTACTGGGCATCCTAGTTTAGGAACCCTTTAAGCGAAACTTAACCGGGGCCAGAGCCCCTTAGCCCTTATAGATCCCATTAACGGACCTTTTACGGGAGCCCAATGAGGTCAACCCTCAAAAGAACGTCGTCCAAAGGACACAAGAACTAGGTACTCGGCTTTAGGATAATAGTTATGTATGTCATGATTTTGGAGAGTATATGATTATTGGGTACTTGGACCCTTGGGGTTAGAGTCACCCTTAAAGGCACCCCTAAAGGAGCCCTGCTTGGAAGGGCAGGGGACTTAGTAAGTAGGTTAGTTATAAGTACCCTAAATGGAGATACCCCAATTATAACCCTACTTATAAGCTACTTACTAAGTCCCCTACCCTTCCAAGTAGGGACCCTATCGGGGCTCCGAGCCAGGACCTGATGTCACGGCTCTCAAACACTCCGGCACGTGTAGCCCGGAGCCAGGTGGCGGACTGAAGACTGGGGGTCTTCATTCATATGGGTGTTTGTCAAAATTATGGTCAAATTTTGGGTACACCAAATAATAGGTGCCGTATGAAATTCGGGATCCCAAAAGGGACCATAATTTTGACAACCACCCACATGTTTGTAGTGTTGGGGCTTTTTGCAATGGCGTGCTTTGGATAGTATGTGTTTGTGTCTGTGTTTTCATAGGGGTTGCTTTTTGGGTGTATTTAGTCAGGTCGAAATGGGGCTACAGAAGTCTAGGAATCTGGGGGTTCCTTCGTGCTCCTCTCATTAAGGAAAGACCGAGCTGCAGAAGAATGGCTTGATGAACGTAGTTTCTGTTTCCAAGAAGCAAAAATTGAGAAAACAAAATGCACCCTATACTGCACCCTAAACCCTAAATCTTGAATTACGAGCGACCGATCCTTTTGCTAACTTTATACTTCAAGTTAAGGCGTATCGCTGATGATTAAGGATGTTGGAGGAGCTGGGCGACCGTTCATCGGCCTAAACTAGGGGCGGGGTCTGAATAAGTAGGGATAAGTCGGGCCCCAAAAAAGCACATAAGCAAAAATCAGGACAGGGATATCCCATATAAATCCCCTTATAATGAAGCCCAATAAGGTAGGGATATCACTAAACAATTCTTATGCTTATGTGCTTTTGGGGGTTCCTAATAAGACCTCCTTCTAGTCCCAAATATGGCTGGAACCTATCACCCCTGTTTTGGTTATGAATGCTCCTTTCTATATTGCACTGTAGCTCTGGACTAGATAATGCTGACGATGAGAATGATGATGCTGGTGATACTGGTGATGATAATGATGATGGTGATGATGATGATGATGATGATGTCGAGGACGGTTATCATGTTGCCGGTCGCTGCTAGATAGGACTATTCGGAGGTTCATGGGTAGTTATATGTAGGGTTATAAGTAGGGTAACTAAGAATATAACTCCGATTAGGGGACTTATAGCTCCACTTATATCCAAGGGTAAAAGGAGGGGCCCTTAATAAGGACCCCTACCTAGGTATATACCCATAATATAGGCACGATATACCCATTATGTAGCCCATTATAGGGTAGGGGTCCCCATTAAGGGTCCTTCCTTTTCAACTTTGATTATAACTACCCATGAACCTCCTAGTCGGCCCTAAACCCTACACCCCTATAGAATCCCTGTAGATCCCTCTAAAGGGGCCCTTATACAGTAGAAGCCAACAAGTTGGAAACCCCATAGCCTCAATCCTTAAGAGCAATGTACGTGGAATCCCAGCACTATTTGGCCTTAATCAGGTTTCCAACTTTATGGGGTTGACTATAACTACCCATGAACCTCCAAGTAGGGTATGACCCGCAGGAGGAGTCCTCAACCGGGACAGCACACAGAGACGAGGTTTGGGCAGCTTGGCAAGATTTTCCAGAACCTGATTCCCAGACGCAACCCTCAGGGTTTAGGGCTTAGGGTTTAGGATTCAAAATTTAGGATTTAGGGTTTAAGGTTTTGTCGTAGAGTAGGTAGGCAATCTTTAACTTCTGTGGGGGACTATGCCCCCAAGTCACCTAACGGTTAGCCTTCAGTTCCCCGGGGATGCTGGCCAAGCAATTAGCAAATCCCCAAACCCCAGAAGCTCGAATCCAAGGAGAGCGAAAATCAATCGAACATCAGCGCATCCAAGTTCGACGAACCCGTTCTTCGGCTGCAACCAAGGAAATGGCTCGTCTGGGTTCCGGGTCTTAGGGGCTGTAGGGTTCAGGCTTCTGGCTTTTAAGGCTCGGAGATAGGGTTTCGGGCTTAGATTTAGGCTTCAGAAGCTCAAGTCCCGGGTGGTCGAAGGACTATGAGACTTAGGAGGTTAAATGTAGGGTCATCATGTTGCGTTTTAGTGTTTAGATATGTTTAGGATTGAGCTGTAGGGTTGCAGAGGATAGGTGTAGATATCGAGCTGGCATGCAGGGCTTTGGCCCGGTTTAAGTTCGCGCTTTGGGTCCTTAAGGTTTAAGGTTTGGGGTTTGGGTTTGTTTGGTGCGCACCCTGAACCCTAAACCAGAACAAAACCCAAAATCCTAAACTCTAATCAAACCGTAAACCCTGAGCCCTAAGGCCTAGCGTAGTGGATGTCCAAAGCCTTCCAGCCATGTTTCCAGCCTTTTGACTCTCAACGAATCCTCAACCCACTGCCACAACATCCATTCCAGATCTCTGGAACCCTTGTAGAACCCTTTAGGCCCACGGAGGAGTTTTACGGAACCCTCAACCCTAAGCCTGAAATTCACAGCATGTACGCATGTATGCATGTATGTTTTGCTATGTTATGCTATGCTATGTCATGTTATGTTATGTTATGTATATATGTATGTAATTATGTATGTACGTATGTATGTATGTCTCTATGCATGCATGTATGTATGTATGTATGTCTTTATGTATGTATATATAACAAGGAGGTTTTAGGCTTTATTTAGGGTTAACCCATCATCCAAGCTGGATCTCTGAACTTTAAGCGCAAAGGCACAACGGGCAAGCCGTGGCAGCAGCAGCTCAGCGTGCCGTGACTGCAGAGAGTCTTCTGTGACTGAGGAGTCTTCCTAAGTCTTAAATTAGCCCAAACGGCTTTAGTCAGCGTTGGGGGTAGTAATTGAAGAGTCATGAGACATATCATCCAAACGACTGAGCTATTGGGTATTATTGGGTATTGGTTACGCAGGATATCGGTATTGTAAGTTAGTACTTGGAGCATTGCGCATTTGGGCCGTCCGGGCAAGCATGTAGGTTCTCATGGCCCCTTTGAGGACGTGATTCTGGTAGCCTTATCGTGAAGAAACCTTTACATATTTCCGCAGTCACGTCGACCCTAACCGTCTAACCCCTCTTCAAAACATAGCGGGTAACTAGTGACAATGCTCATTATACCTGACCCCAAATTGGTGCACGTCAGTACCAGCTCCAAACCCTTCGCCCAAGCTTTGCGGGCTGTTGAAGGCGAGAGAGCAAGGGCCAGTCAGCTGAACTACCCACGGTGTCCTCCCGTGAGACCCTAAAGCTCCATGTACCCATATGGGAGTTTCCGAAAATTAGGGGTACCTAATTTGGGGACCTGATAATAAGGATCCTACTATTTAGGGTGCTGGATTAGGGTCCCCTGTTTTCGGAAACTCCCATATAGTATATACTTAGGCCTCAAAGCACCTCTATGGGGACCTCTTTAAACCCTAAGTATCTACTATAAAGGTGCATGGAGCCTTTGGGAGAGGCACTGGTAGACTCTAGCGGCGAGCTCCTGAAACCATGGCCGCTGCTCCGGCAGATCGCGCAGCTTCGCACTCGGGTATACTCGGAGGTTCATGGTAGTTATAAGTGGGGTTATAAGTAGGGTAACTCTAATTATATCCCTTATCAGGAGACTTATAACACCACTTATAACCTCCCATGAACCTCCAAGTAGTGGTTTCAGACGGCTCGGCTGCCGCAGACTTTGAACAATCGGCGGAGTGTCTGGCTGGCACCGAAGCAATGCGAGCACGAATGGAAGCCTGGGGGAGAGATCCATGCTTGGCAATCCCACAGGGTCCAAAGTACCGATATAGTAGATTGTAGGGTTTCTATATTAGGAATTACTATTATGATTTTGGGAAGCGATGGACAGGGTACCCAACAATGGTGGGTTATTGGGTGTTCTCTCCTGCATACTTGGAGGTTCATGGGTACTTATAAGTGGGGTTATAGGTAGGGTAACTAAGACTATAAATTTATAACTCTCATTAGGGGGCTCATAACCCCAGTTTTAACTACCCATGAACCTACAAGTACAGCCTACCGATCTTCCACATAGCAGACAGATTGTGGCAGGCAAGTGCCCGTTTCACCATGCCATCTGCAGCAGCGCTAAGCCCCCATAAACCTTATGTAAGCCCCGTGCAAATCCAAAGATCCTCGCTTCATAGCCCCGGCGCATATGGTTCAACATGTACTCCGGATACAGTTAGTCAGTGTAATTATTGGCACCGTCTTTTTCGGACTCGAAAGGCTTAGGCTTGGGGGGGCTTTTCGGCTGCAGCTTCAGGTCAGGGGGCTGTTGGATTGTGGAGTTACTATAGGGGCCTACATAATTACCGACACTATATTTTGGCGGTTCCTAAATACAATTATAGTATAATGGGCCCCGAAACCCTATTCCAATATTTTTTGAAGGCCCCTAGAGTATTGATGTTGTCTTTGTTTGGTTTCTCAGTTCCTCTGAGGTTGATGACTTCGCTTCGGGCCGCTGGCGTTTAAATTGCTTGATCTACGGCGTTTCCGCTTGAGGCGTTTAGGAGATCTATAAGGCAGTTTACAATTTAAAGTTGTATTCCTGGACCCTGAAATCTATAAGTCGTATGCCGAAGCCCTCCAAATTCTAAGACCTGAGCAGTCAGTGGTTATAAGCAGTAATCAGATTAAAACTTACATCAGTCCCTGTAAAAGTAAAGTACAGTAACCCTACGCCCTAAAGCCCCAAACCCTGGCCCTAAACCCCGGGGCTGCATTCGGAATTCCGGATGTTAAGAAGTGGAGGCCAACGAAGCGACAGAAGCTGTTGATGCTGCCGTCCAGCGATGCAGGCGCAGCATGCTTCATTTGGGATTAACACGGCTCATACCTCTATCTTAGGTGGTTGTTCAAGGTCCAGCGTCTAGTTACTAGTTACAATTCTGAAACCATGGTAATTGCAGCAGTGTTTGCAGTGTTTGTAGCCTTGGTACAGGCCCGGTACTGCTTGAGGACTCTGACAGAGCAGCCGGACTTTTCTTCTAATCGAGCTTTGTTTCTAGCCGCACGTCGTCATTCAGGGTTCAGCAGAAGTCGAAGTTTAGGGTTGAGGGTTTAGCGTAGAGAAGGCGTTCATTTGATGCCCTAAGAGTCCATGTACCCAAATAGTTTATCCTTTAGCCCCAAAGTGCCTACCCAGAGTAGTTCCTTTTTTGGGAAAACCTCACAAGATTCTAAACATAAAAAGGAACTACTTTGGGGCCTTATGGTATAGAGTACTTTAAGGGCAAAGTATTTTTACTATTTGGGTAGATCGATCCTTAAACCTTATACGCTATAGACCCCTCAAGGGAACCCTCACGGTAAGCCTTAAAGGATCCCTATTTATGTACAATACTAGCATTTTATAGGTTTTGGGCCATTATTTTACCTACTTTTGAGGGTCTAAGTAGGGTTCAGGGTGCTACAGTCTCCTCAGGAATCAGTTTTCAAATTCTGCTTGGTATAGAATGCAAGCGAATGTTAGAAATGTTGCATTTGGTTAGGTGTATTATGGTTCTATGGGGGGTATAGATTTTTGCGAATAGGCCCTGAAGAAAGAGCAATGGTATCTCCTTACAGTTCCCTTCATTTGATTACCCCGAATCTCTATTCTAACCATCATCCCCTTCTATTAGCTACCCAGACCCCTGGCAGGATCTAGAAAGTAGATCCACTAATTTGGGGCCCTATACTACTAGGAGTACTTTATAGGAACCCCCCTTAAAGGATCTACGTTTTGGATCCTCCCGGGGGTCTGGGTAAGTGCTGCAATGCAGGTGCTCCTGCTGAGCGCTTTACTCAGTTTTAGACTGCCAAACCCAAAGGCTCCATGTGCCTTTATAGTAGATATTTAGGCCTTAGGGGGGTTCCAATATATGTGGCCTAAGGCCTAAGAATATACTATATGGGTACATGGAGCTTTAGGGAAAGGAGATGAACGGCGAATCTCTAAAACTGAAGTCCGTCTGGGGAGCCCAAATGCTTTAGGCAGGGAGAGAGAGAGAGTGAGAGAGCGGGGGAGAGAGAAAAGCCAGATAACAAAGACACGCAGGCAAGAACAAAACAAAAACCATTGCCTGTGGTTGCAGGGGGAGACTCCGATGCTCGGAAACTTGCCGGCCCAGGGCAGGATTTTAGCGTCGGGGTGGGGCTTGAGGGCTTTCGGGATACATGAGTTCGGTCTTGCAGAGGCCTGGTAGGTTTGGGCTTTCGCGTGCTTCCTTCTCGGCATCTCTTGCACGTCCCGATCTTGACGGGTGTTCAGACCCGGAAACCCCAACCGAAAGTTGTTCACACAATCAGCACCATTGTATGGTATGGTATAGACCCCACTGAAACACTATCCAGGCACCAGGAGTTCAGGAGCCCAACAAACCCTAAACCCCAAACCCCAACCTCTAGGCCTGGAGACCGTGAACGTTACGATCCAAATCCTAAAACACTGTCTGTTCTTGTTCTGTCGGGGATGTAGAGGGCACTTGCAATATGGCTTGATGGGCTTCAGGCTTCAACAATAGCTGTTTTTTGGGTTGGAGCGGAAGGCGAGGCGGGTGAGTTGAGGCGTTGCGGGTGTGCTTCAAGGGTGGTTTAGGGTTTAAGGTTTAGTGTTTAGGGCTCAGGGTCATGTGGGTCAGGAGTTGAATGTGCTTGTAGTGTGTGTGTGTGTGTGCGCACGTGAGGTACTGCCATATCAAAAGCCCTGCGCATGACCAACACTCCACACTCGCACAGCTAATTGTTGAAGCAGCTGTCATCGTTGTACGGTGTGAGGTTTCGCTTCAACATCTACCTCTGCATGCAGTGGCGGTTTGTACGACACCTATCCCGCATACCCCAACTGCACGAACCCCGAAACCCCGTGAGTAGAAACAGCAAGGTCATACCGTCTTTATTACAGAAGCGAAATAAAGCTCCATGCGCTTTATGTGGCTGCATCATTAACAGTAGTTCATCTCAGTAGCTGAGTAGGTAACCTTTAATCTGTTGGGTTTTTGTATTATTTGAATAGGTTAACCTGTTTGGAGCTGGGGTACCCAGCCCCTAAACCCTAGATCCTGAACCCTAAACCCCTAAACCCTAAACTCTTAAACCCTAAACCCTGAGCCCTAAGCCCCTAAACTCTAAATCCCTACCTAAGTGATTGCGCTGCTGATTCTCAGGAAGTCCCTACTTGAGAGTGACGACGTATCCGTGGGCGGAGCCAGCGGAACTAGCCGGGAGCTTGGTGGGGCTTAGGGCTTATGGGGATTTACAGTAGGAGCCAAAAAGTTGGAAACACAATAGCCTCTATCCTTAAGAGTAATGAAAAGGGAATCCCAGCACAATTTGACCTTATTTCCAACTTTATGGGGTTTACTTTAGGGGATTTAGGGTTTAATTGGGGCTTAGGGCTTAGGATTAGTCGCTGCTCCGCGCACACCACCACGCGAGAGGTGTGTTGTGGTGTGCACTTAGGTTCACGTTCCCCCGCAAGCCGGGTTGCGGTGGCCGGGTCTGGGGGCATCGCAAATCCTCAACCTTGGTTTCTAAATCTCAAACCCTAGATCCTACATCCTAAACCCAGGATCCTAAATCCTAAATCTGGTTCCTAAATCCTAAACCCTGGATCCTAAATCCTAAACGCGGTTCCTCAACCTTGGTTCCTAAATCCTAAATCCCTGGATCCTAAATCTCCTTATCATGATGTCATTATGGTCCTTAAAAGGTTGGTTATCTCGGCCTTACTTGGTGGGTCGCGGGACTTAGTAAGTAGGTTATAAGTAGACTTATAAGTGCCTTAAAAGGGACCCTAATTGGGGTTATGGTACTTCTACGTCTCTAAAATAACTACTTACTAAGTCCCCCGACCCTCCAAGTAGGCAGCCCCACTGATTTTATCGTTCTAGTCTAAAGCCCGTAGAGACAGTGCTTCGGGCAACAAGACTTAGCAGGTTTAGGGTTTAGGGTGATGATATGTCGGATCTCGTCTCTTATAGGGCTTACGGATTTGAAGGTTCTGGATTGGGTTTTTGGGGTGGTTAGAGCTTCGCCGATCAAAGAGTTCAGCGAGCCTGTCGCCTAGAACCCTAAACCGTCAACCGTAACGCATCACCGAAAGTCCTGAGCAACCCTTGGAACCCTGAACACACCCTTTGAACCATGAGAACCCAAAGCAAGCCCTTGCCGGCCGCATAGAATCCTGGCGTACAGCACTTGTGGAACCCTTCATGAAACCCTTCGAGAACCCCACAAGAACCCGTTACAATTACCATACTTGATCCTTATAGATCCCCACCCCTCAACGACGCCGGAGCTCCTCCAAAAAGGCCGAGAGCTCATGAAACTCGAGCACGAGGCTTCAAGCACGCGAGGCCGGGGCTATAGAATTTAGGGTTTAGGGGTTTAGGCTTTAGGGGTCGAGGGTTTTGCGGTTCGGGTTTAGGGGTTTAGGTCTTAGGGTTGAAGGCGACCTTCCAAAGCCTTATGCTAACGGAGACAGAACTGACCCCTCCCGCAGCACTTGAGGAGGTCTTGCGGAAGATCCCATCCACTGACTGGGCCACGGCGACACTATGGAAGTCGATGGCTAACGACGATTTGATGCGGCTACGTGATCGAGAAATTCTGCTGTCAGAGTCGTTGCCTTCTCAGTCCAGCTTGAGAGTCCACGAGGCGGACCGGACCGCCAAGCTCTTGACCCCTAAAGATGTGCAGAAACGCATCTTCTCAGGCTTTAGCTTTGACGCTACCCTAAGGCCCCAAAGTAGTTCCTTTTGGGGATATGAATTCTATGAGGTAATACCGAAAAGGAACTACTATGGGGCCTCTGGGGAGCGGTTCGGGGTTAGAGGTTTGCCTATAAGGGTTTGCTGCGACTTTTCAATTTGCAAGAACCACAATACCTTCAAACTTAGTTGTTAATAGGGTGTTATATGTCTATGCATTTCAGGTTCCTACAGGGTTTGATGGAGTTTTACAGGGTCTGAGTACGGTTCTATGGGGTTCAGGGTTTTGGCATGTTTGGCTTCCCGTATACTAGGTCTTATATTGTGAGAACCCCTACATGGCAATTGAGGTTGATAAGTGTGGGCTTGAAGGATGTTCGCTTCTCCAAGGTGAAGGTAATACAGGGGTCTTAATTCTTACCTATACTACTTTCGGTGTTCCTGATTTAAATATAATGGGCCCCAAAACCGTAATTGTAATTATTAAGGCACCTCAGACTTTTCAGCATTCTGCAGGGTCTTATCAGGCTGTATGGGATTCTGTTTGTGGCTTTAGAGCATTAGAGAGGTTCCTATACAGTACCTGTAGGCCCAACATGTACTCTGCAGTATACGGGTAGTTAAAACTCTAACAAGATGCTTACGGCCACGCCCTGAACTCAGTATTTGGGGCTGGTTCTAGCATCTTATCCTCAAGGGAGGGATCATCGCCTGCTGTTTTCCAGCCCTTGGGGTTTTACATTTTACACGTACATGGTTGCTACTTCAGCCTGCGTGTCTGTGCGTCTGTTACACAGGGCTGCCCTTTGAGACGAGAAGAATTATGGCAGCAGGAGCAGACAAACCGACAGAGGGATGGAGCCCCAGAGCTCGAAACCCTATCCAAATGTCTCTCGAACGGATGCCAAGGCTCAAGGTTGAGGGATTACTGGGCTTAGGGGCTCGGGATTGAGACAATCGGGTCGTTCCGGAAAACAGCCCAAGCCCTAAGGCTAAGCCATAAACTACATGCCACACCCGCCTACTTTCTACTCTGCAGGCTTGCTCTACCAGATGATGTCGGGAACCCCAGAAGAGCATGCGTGGGTTTAGCTGAAAGCTTTTCAGGCTTGAGAGCATGAAGGCTTGGGACCATCCCTAAGTATTGGCTGTCTCGAGTAGATACAGAATGAGGCGTCACCGCGGATCGGTTGTCAACATACAATTTCGAGATGCTGCCCCAAGAGCTCCGTACTGAGGGCTCTGTAGGTGCGTCTTTGTCTTCGGGGGAAGGGCAGGAGACGGGTATAGGACACCGCCGTTACTCGAAGCTTTCAGCTCTAGCTTTGTGAGGTTTCAGTATGTTTTATCAATGCATCGTGCATGTGAGTGCTTGTCAAAATTATGGTCCCTTTTTGGGAACCCAAAATAATAGGTGTCGTATTATAATAGGGAACCAAAACCCACTAAGGGTTTAGGGTTTAGGTCCAATATGCCCTGAATACCCACTATCAGGGACCAACAGGGCTCCAATTGGGGTGGTCCTGGCTTTCCCCAGACCCTGAAAGTGAAACTCTTTTTAGTCTGTGGGTGTTGAATGCTTACATGTGGGAGCTCTGTTTAAACTCGCCATGAGTCATCTTCGAAGAGCAACTTGTGACCGTATGCCTCAGCCCCAAACGGTTTTGGGGTATATCATGCTATAAGTGGACAACAATACAAGGAATCCTGAAGAATTACACTAGCAACTATTCAAGCTATGATTACACTCCGCAAACCTTGCTGGACCATTGGGGCGAGGGTCTTGGGACAACCCTAAACGCTAAAGTACCACCCCCCCAGCCCCGAAACCCCAAACCTTAATCAAACCCTAAACACCTAAACCCTAAACCCCTAAGCCTTGAACCCCAAACCTTAAACCCTATCCAACCCTAAACACCTACAACCCTAAACCCCTAAACCTTGAACCCCAAACCTTATAAACCCTAAACCCTAAACACTTAAACCCTAAACCCCTAAACCTTGAACCCTAAACCTTACAAACCCCAAACCTTGAACCCTAAACCTTAAACCCTAAACTCGTGCTGCTGCCCAGAAACAGCAACACCTTCAGCTACGGAGCAGCATGGCTGGCACGAGGGGTCTCTACCCTAAGGCCCCAAAGTAGTTATTTTTTGGGGGTTGGGGGTTGAGAATCTTATGAGGTAATCCCAAAAAAGAACACTACATACTTTGGAGCCTCTGGGTAGAGCTATAAGTTCAGGTTTCAGGGTGCGGGATGGGTATTAATAGGGATTTAGATATGAGAGGGTTTAGGGTTTAGGGGCGGGATAGGAACTGGGGATTTAGGGATAGGATTTCGGGTTTACTCGGAGCATCCCCAAACAATCTCAACACCCATTAAGTTCCTGAGGAGACGACTGCGCTAGCTTGAACTCAGGTTGTGGATAACCACACCGTGCACATTTTGTTGAAGAAACTCTACTGTATCATCCAACTCAGTCGGCAAGAAAGTCCATGTAAGAATGAGCGTATGGTCATACTCCGTATGTAGGTAACTTACACGAATATCAACGTATGGTCATATGTGTGTACACACATGTTTTGTATGTGCCTGTTTTTATACATATATATATATACAGATATATAATTATACACATATGCATGTGTACGTATATATATATATATACACACACATATATGTGTGACTCTATGAAGTTACGAGTGTAGGTCTTGTATCATACACAGCTGCATATATATATATATATACACATATATATATATATATACATACATGCCCTGTAGCCCCAAACCCTAAACCTTAAAGCCATATCTTAAGGGTCCCTTTAGAAGGAACTTGAATAGGAGATCGTTTAAAGTGTACCTCAAAGGCTCCTTTCAAGGGTACCCTACAGGGTTCCTTCCAGGGGTAGCTTAACGGTTCCTTTATAGGGTACCTCAAGGGTACCTCAAGGGTTCGGTACCTTAGAGGGGGTTTACGAAGAGTACCCGACAGGTTACTTTGATGGGTACCTTAAGGGTTTCTTTAAAGGGTGAGCGAGCAAGATCGGCAGCAGCCGCAAGGAGCTATGGGCCCTGGTGGCTCATCAGGAAGAAGTGGGGGTGAGGGCCATGAAAGACTGGACGAAGGATCGCAACCTCCATATAGCAGTGGAGGAAAATTGCACTTAGTCACAGGATGGGGCCAGAGCCAGAAGAGGGTGGAACCCCTGGAAGCTCACCCATGATGGGTCGTACCTGAAACTGACAGTGGGGAGCAAGCAGACCAAGCTGCACAGGCAGCTTTACAAGGACTACATCCACCACAGAGATGACGACCCTCGCAACAACAAGGCAGACAACCAGGTCTGAAGCGTCTGTTTGAGGCCTTGAGTTTACGGCCCTTGTCAGAAGGAGGGCTTTAGTTCAGGGTTTGAGAATGATGGATTGCGGGCTTGCTTGTAAGCTACTACGACAGGCTCTAGGCTTTCTAATTTTCGAGGCTTGAGACCCCTCGCCGCCCCCCTCAAGTCCCTGCCTTTTTCAGGTCAGATAAGCAGGAGCCCGGCTAGCGAGCTTCAGTGTTTCATATGATAGTTGAACGGACCGTCTGTTTCTGCTTGACCTTCAGGGCATGAGGGTAATGTTTTGTTGCTAATTTCTGGCCTTTAAACTTTGAAGAGCCCAAATCAAACCCTAAATGCAGACCCCGATCCTCCTGCCCTGATATCCCACAAGCAGCCTGGAACGTCTCAGGTATCTTTGCTCGTCTTTCTGAACGCCATTGTGATCGGAGCACAGACCGATTACTCCGCTCAGCACCGCGGCCAGCGTGCCTCGGGATTCCACTGAGCTTTGGCATTTCGGGCTAGTAGGGTTTAGGGTTTAGCTCAATTATCGGGGCCTTCCTAATCGGAATCATTATGGCTTTGCAGGACATTATACCAAAAGTATTGTAAGGAACCCCCAAGATAGTATTGGCGATGGGTTCGATCCCTACGATACGTAAACCCAGGTGCTGGGTGTGGGAGGGGAAAGTCGTGGTCCAGGGCTTGTACTTGGGGATTAGTCAGCCGCCTTCCAAAGTCTACCTGGCTCATGGCTGGCGGAATTTATTGCGGGAGCCTTCGTCATATGCTGACTTAAGTATCACCGTCATGACGCGTCGTTGGCATGAATTCGATTAGTGTTCTCTGTTGTCATCATCATATCAACTGTTGCCGCTCCGGCTAGCTGGTTATTATCGCTTAAAATCCCCGGCCTCCTTCGCCGCTAACCATCACAACGCCGCTTCTGCTACTCGCTTCTGCTTCCTGTGAGCCTTCAATTTCGTCTGAACCCTAAACCCTAAGCCCTAATTAAACCCTAAACCCTATAATTAAACCCTAAACCCCTAAACCCTAAACCCTAATGTGTCACTCCCTGTCATCCTGTGCAGGCATCTTGGAATTCTAGGGGTCCCAACCTAGGTATCCTCACAATAAGCATTCTGGCTTGTAGGGAATGGGCAGCGGAGTCACCGCAACAGGACACCCAAAGCCTTTTCCCGGGTGCTCACGGTTTAGGGTTCCAAGGGTAAAAGGAGGGACCCCTAATAAGGACCCTTAGGTAGATACCCTTAATATAGCTAATTATTATATACCCATTATATAGCCCATTATAGGGTAGGGGTCCCCATTAAGGGTCCCTCCTTTTCTCCTTTGAAGGGTTGGTTCTTGTGCAATGCAATGCAAGGTGCCATGCCTGGCGCAGACTTTTTGAATCACGTCTTTTGCCCCTTGCCGGCAGAGAGTCGGACCCCAACAAAGGTTATGGACGCTTTATGCTGTTTGGTTGGTGAAGTCTAAAAGAATTGCAGGTTGAACGTCTGACCCTCGAATATCGTCTCAAGTTTCTGAGTCTTTGAGACTGGCAGCGGGGTATGTGGCTACAGCTACACCCCTACCCTAGCGCGCCCCTCCCGAATAGTGGCTGGGGCCACAGGGCAGGTTTCTAAGACCCCAAACCGTCAACCCAAAGCCAACCTGCATCCATCGAAGTGGCACTGCTGAAGAGCTGCTTTTCTGGGTAGTGGAACCTCATTTCAAGGCGTATCTGAACCTTACTGTAATTTACTTTGAGGGCAGGGTGCTAGTATGGCTGTTTACGGGTAAGGGCTTTGATGTGGGTTTCAGGCATAAAGGTTTCGACAGTCTACTGAAGGGCTAAGGTTGCTGTAAGTTTTGATGGAATCCTCCCAGCAGGAAAAAACAGAAACAACAGAAGTGACGGCTTCCTTAATGCTTCGACCTCTGCCGACTTGTTTTGAATCCCTCAGACCCAGATGGAGGCTCTGAGTAAAGTAGGAACCATAAAGTTGGAACATCATAATCCTCATAACCTTACTGTAGAGTATAAGGAATCCCCGCACCAATCATCCAAAGTCCACGTTCCAACTTACCCTAAACCCTAAACCCTAAACCCTAGCCATTTTGGCTCAAGGCCCCGTAGTGCCAGGTGGTTGTCGGCCGTGTGTGGGCCCAGGTCATTGGGGTGCGGCTCGTTACGGTCGAGGGCTCGATCCGCCGGGTCCTGACGACGGTGTGCGGGTTGTGAGCGTGCTGGTGTGCCTGGGTTACACGATTCACCGCTACCTCACGAGGGTCTGGTGGTAAATGGCGATGCAGTTAGGGCGTGGAGAGGGCGGGCTTGATCGGCCGATGCCCCCCGTCCCTGATTCCAGTGACGAAGACAAGGATGCCAGTCCCAAGCGCCGGCGAGATGGGGCAGAGGTCCGAGGGGCTCCCTCGAGCCGTGCCAAGAAGAACAAGGTTCCGGATAGATTCGATTGGGACACGCTCCGTGGGATGCTGTCCGATCACCGGAACGACATCGTGGACAGCAATCGTCGGCATGTGGAGAAGGTGTGCCAGGCCTTGGAAGCGAAGATGGATAACAGGATCATTGAGGTTGAGGGGACGGTCCGCACCATGGGGGATCGTTTGCAAGGGATGGAAGCCAAGGTCGAGAGGCTGGAGGGCTTGCTCAAAGGGGGGGGCATGGCACCCAATGACCCCTCTTTGGATGAAAAGCGTAAGGGGACGCTCGTGATCGGTGGCTGGAACACAGACACAAAAAGGGGGGTCATCCTGGATGAGGTCACCGAGGCACTGGATCGGCTTCGTCTCAAGGAACATACGGATCGAGCACCCTTCACAACGGGACCACGGAGGAGCATCGCCTTGTTGCCCTTCGACCTCCGCGAGGGTGAGACGGAAGGGGGCCGACGAGCAAGGATGCAGTTGGTCCTCACAGGCATTGTGGAGGCGAAGCCCCAGACGTCTCATGGCAAGAGGATGTGGGCCGGGTTCAGCAAGTCCAAAGCCCAGCGAGACATCTCGGGGCACTGCACCTGGGTCAAGAGGGCACTCTCTAGTTTCAACCAAGAATTGCTCAACCACCTGGACCTAGAGTACGGGAGTGGGACTGCATGGCTAGGGGACCATATGGTGGCAAGCGCCTTGAAGACGGCACCGGCAGGGTTCGACGAGGACGAGATGCTTTGGGACGATCGCCTGGTCGCTCGGCCGTGGGTACATCTGGGGGCCATTGCTCGCTTCAGTGGAGTGTCGTCGGTTGATCTCAAGGCGGCTTTCCAGGAGTTCAAGCGATGACCGATACGACAGGGGCTGGGGGCCCTGAACCTAATTGCTGCCGAGGTTAGTGGGGATGGGAAAAATCCGACTTCGCAAACTTCGGGGGCGACCATGCATGTTCTCAAGATATTGACCTTTGGCTGGAACATCGGTGGTGCTCCGTTGGAGCAGGTGCCGGAGGCAGTGAAGCTCAGTACAGGCGAGCCTCCCAAGGAGTCTCTCGTTTTGCTTCAAGAATGCCCTAGAGTCAGGCCAGGCTGGAAAAGTGACAGGGTTTCAGGGATGACGATTCTTTCGCACAGGCAGGATGATCAGTGGCGAGGTTGTGGACTCATGTACGATTCCAAAGTTTGGGCGAATGTTGCCAAGAGGGTTGCTGGCAAAGGGGTCTGGTTTGCAATGAAGCATCTACCCACGAGTGAAACTGTCTTGCTTGGTTCTCTTCATATACCTCCTGGACTGCCTCAGCCTGACTATGTCGAGGTAATCCAAGAGTTCCTTCACAAGCAGCCAAAAAATCACAGGCGAGTTATCATCCAAGGGGATTTTAATGCGCCTATCTCCAGCCACTGGCACCTCTGAGGCGCGAACAATGCCTGCCCACGAGCCGCCCCCGACAAGTAGGGCGCGAGGGGTCCAGGATCGACTTCTTTGCGAGCAAAGGCCTACTTCACTCTGAGGGCAGAGTTTTTGGAGGGTCGTGCTTTCATATTAACACCGACCATGAGCTTGTGCAGGGCATCTTCGCGATAAGGGCAGGGCGAACATTTACCAGGCCAAGCACAGGCCCACGTGTTTGGGTGGGGCAACTTCCGAGGGTTGATGGGATGTCTTTGGAGATATTGGGAGAGCTGGTGGCCACTCACACTCGACCCAGGCCGTCTCGTGCATACCGTGACAGCACCGAGGTTAAGCGTGCCTTCCGAACAGCTAAGGTGACAAAAACCCGGGAAGCCTGGAAGGCAGCACTTTCCCTGCGTCGGCAGGAGCGGCGCGCATGGGAACGAGATCGACTTCATCGTGCATCACAATGCGACTGGCAGGCGGTCAAGGACATCCGTCTTGAAGGGCAGCGATCATGGGATTCGGATTTCGCAGACAGGCAAACCGAAGATCCACATGAGGTGGTGGCGCGGCACTTCCAAGGGCTTTACAAAGGGGTGCCAACCCAAAGGGTGATAGGTACAGAGGGGCCCGTCACAGCTTTCAACACGGAGGAAATCCAGAGGGCAGTGGGCCAAATGAAGAATGGCAAATCAGTGGGACTTGATGGTACTTGCAAAGAGCTTTTTCAGGGTATCTTGAATGCTGAGGGTGGGGCTTCTCACTTGGCGGAATTCTTCACATCTATCTTGGTTAGCAAGCAGGTGCCCAAGGACTGGAACCATGTCATTCTCATCCTCCTTGCAAAAGTGTCGATGCCGGCTACTGCAGGGGATCTTCGCCCTATCGCACTAGGGAGTGGGGCATCCAAGCTCTTCGCCCGGCTGTTGCTTAATCGCTGCTTACCGCTACTTGGGGCCCATTCACCGGCACAATGTGCACGTAAACACCGACAAACGACGGACTATGTGTTCAGCATTTGGAGGGTTTTGGAACTTTGCCGTGAATGGCACCGCCCCATTGTTTGCGTAAAGATCGACGTGCGAAAGGCCTTCGATAGTGTGATCAAATCGAGGCTTATCGCTAAGCTCAGAGCACGGTTAGGGGATTCAGCCGAAATGTGCTGCTTTGAACGACTATTGCTGGACACGACTGCGACCCTCCTCTCCCCTTGGGGAATGTCACAGTTTGAAATGTTTACAGGCATAAAGCAGGGGTCGGTTGAGTCACCAAGCTTCTTTGGCTTACTGATGGAGGAGGCACTGGAAGAGACGGCGGCGAAGTTCAACTGGGATTCTCACCCGAGGATCTTCCAGGACTTCGGACACGAGAATGCCTTGTTCATGGATGATGGCTTGATTTGGGGGCCGACAACACACATTGTTGCAAGGAAACTTGAACAGTTTGTCTCGGTGCTCGCAGGGTACGGTCTCGTCATCAATCTGTCCAAGTGCCAGCTCTACTGTTCCAAGGATGTGACAGGGAATAGGGATATCAGGGTGCAGGGATCGATTCTCAAGGGAGTGGATGCGATCGAGATCATGGGCCTCAGCCTTCGTAAGGGAATGACGGCATGCGAACTGGTGCAACCCTTGATCGCGCGGGCTAAGAGCAAGTTCTGGGGCATTAAACACCTTCTAAGATGCAAGTCATCGGTGCCTGGACGGCTGGCTCTCTTTGAACGGGTGGTGGCAGGAGCGGGGCTATGGTGCCTGGCGGCTTTGCCGCCGGATCGGGCCGCGATGGGGCTCTTGAACTCGGTCCAGATGATGCTGATTGGCTGGATGCTCAGACACAGTAAACATCCGCACGAATCGTGGTTGGACTTCAGGAAACGTTCAGTTCGGTGCTCCAAGTACATGCTTTGCCGTTGGGGGTTCCAGAGGTGGAGCACGGTGTGGCTCGTCAAATGGTGGAATTATGCAGGTCACCGAACCCGCGCCTCGTTGTCTGAATCTCCACCACTCAGTACTCTGATAGACCAATTCAGAACTTTAGCCTGGTGGCGTCATCAACAATCGAATCCGAACGGCATCTCTCATGGAGGGCACCATTTCGCCAGATTGACATGCCTAGAGGAACGCATGAACAAGCCGTGCGGAGGGTTCTGGAGGGATTCGGCCCACGACAGGGATCGTTGGCGGGGTCTCAGGGATGAATGGGTTCGTCAAAACGATTTACCATGGGCCTCGGGACGTCAGGTGGCACTGCCGAGCTTCTCGTGAAAGGGCTAGGGTTGCAAACTGTGAAGATGTGAAATATCTGAGTGCGTGCAGCCTGGGCTCGACCTGAGTGCCTGACTCCTTGAGGGCATTTCACGCTTTCTACATGATGGCTTTCGCCTTACAGCTACGGGCGGGGCTAATGGTTTTCACGGCCGGCGTCTTCGTGATGATGGCTCGGCTTCTTCCTCATCGTTTGGATACTCCGAACACGCCGGTGTCGATGTTGGTGCACAAGGGTGTGGAGAGCACTGGTCAGAAAGACAAGTGGTTCGGCGACAGGGTGCTCCTTGGGATGGTGGCAGGTGCCCACAGGCACACATCCCTCTCGTTGGGGCTGCTCGCTGCGACCCTTCCAGTAGGACAAGGGCAGCCAGGGAATGCCTTCGACGAGGACCCTCCTTTCTGGTACTATTTCGCCCGCCAAGGCTTTCAGCGGATTGCTGAAGAGGCAACGATTGGAGGGGAAGCGCTGTCCTACCTGCAGTTTGTCATCGCTTCCAGGAATGACATGGAGTTCTTCAACTGGTGTCTCCCTGTCCTGGATGACTTGATGGGGATGGGAATTGATTACGACCCGGGGGCCTACATCCCTCTTGTTGTGCCGGAGTCAGTGCAGACCTGGTGCCGGTACCTGGACCAAAACCTCCACCAGGAGTTCATGGCACTGAGGTACCCTGAGGAACAGGCTGAGCTGCTCGGCATTGTGGGTGACAGGGACGAATTCGAGGTTCAACTGCCACTGAATGCTACCATGAGCAGACAGGAAGTGGTTCGAAGGGATTGCTTCAACATCCGCAGAATGTTGTCGCCCCTTCATGCCCAACTACATGGACTCGGCGAGGTGGCCTCCTCGAGCTCTTCGCGACCGTCCAGCCCGAGTACCTGTTCCGGCAAGGTGCACGACATGGGAGTGGTGGGTGGCGGACGCTCAAGTTGATGTGGAAGGATGGCACCGCGCGGGATATGACACGTCCGTGCTGTACGAACTGCTGAGGGAGAGGGTGCTTGAAAGGAACCTGGCGGCGTATGAGAGACATGCCCTTGCTACCATTGCCGACCTCCAGGCCATGACAGCTTGGTGTTCGGGAACAGCGGGTGTGCCACCTGGGGCCAGGGCCTGGGCTGAGCACATGGAGATGGAAATGTTCTGGTGCTGCTCAGGGATGGTGAGGGATCGACCTCGTACACCCAGCCTCTCTGGCTCGGACCGTAGTGGCGCTGCAGAGGAGGACACTGCCCTCTTCCAAGTTGTGATCCAGGCTGACTACCAGCACAACGGCAGGGAGGGCAAGACGATTGAGAGCGATGAGGTGTGCAATGTGCAGCATGGGGTTCCCAAAAAATGGCTAAAGACCTCGGCACGAAGGAGGAGTCGCAGGAGACAACCGGAGGGCGGCAACAGAGGGGCCAGTCGCTCAACACGTGCTACCTCCGAGGTTCGGAATTTGGTTCCTCGGAATGCCCGGCCTCAACCTAAAAAGCGACCTGAGCAAGGACCTCCGGTGGCTCGCAAATGCCCTCTTCCCCCTCCTGTGAGATCCCCGCAAACTCCGCCAACTACCACGGGTGAAGCAGCATCCTCGAGCACTCCACGGCCTATGTCACTACAGGAGGCGGTCGACATCTGGGTCATGATGCTCGGGCTTGCAGGCAGTGATGATCTGGAACGGAGACCGGGTACGATCCTCCCTACGTATACCACCAATAGCATCGCCGACACCCTCCTCTCCTACGACGCGCGGGACAGGCTGACGCTTGTGTTGGCGTTCACCCAGCTAATCCAGCGTCTGTTGGTTGTGGTGGGTAAGACGTTGGAGTTGGCGGTGGATACGGAAAGCCGAACAAGAGAAGGCCACGTGGACGTTGAGGTGGACGACGAGGAGGCGAACCTCCTTCAGGGAAGTATGACGAAGCATGGGAGCAAGGTGGACGCAGCGAGGGAAGCGGACCACACATCCTTTATGATGACCAACACCTTCAAGGGTCTTCAGTTCCAGGCCAGCAAGTACACGGACGAAGATTGGCAGGAATGCCTCAAGTTCCTCCAGGAAGCCTTCAGTGTTCAAACTGCTGGGGCGCAAAGGGCCAATGCGCGATGGCTGATGCGCCGCTTGCATCATCGAACAACGAATGTACGGCGTGGCCATCTGTTGGGTCATGCTGTTGGCAGGGCGGCGGACCTCCTGGCTCTCCTGACTGTGGTGCTGCAGGATACCCTGGAGGCGGAAGACGTGGAGCCCGGTGAGTTGTGGTGTCTTGAAAGATGGCAACAGTTAGAGGTCTACCTGGGCATCCACATTGGGTCTATGGCAGCACAGGGTTTGCAGGTCCCACTTTGCGATCCTCAGCCGATGTTATTTATGAGACCTCTTCCGGACAACAGTCCGAGCTCCCGCTCGGGTGACTCGCCACTCGCGGAACATGATCATGGACCTCGCGGACCACCGATGCCAATGCCAGTTAACACGGACACGGCCCTTGACGATGCAATGTCCGATTTGTTGGCTGATGAGCGGGAGGCGGACTTGGAAAAGGAACGCATGAGGGCAGAGGAGAAGTGGATGGACGAGATCAATGAGAGGGAGACTCGTGAGGCCATGCGTCGAGAGGAACTGGCATTGGAGTGGCACAACACGCTGCGTGCCAGGGAGTGGGATGACTGGGCGATGTGGAGCGAGATGCACCGGGAATCCGGTCCAGGGCTACGCAAACGGCAAGTTCTCACTATGGAGCTTTCTTCGGGCAGTACGGATCAACCCCGAGTTGCAAAGCAGATGAAACTCCCGCTGATGCATGGCGAGGTCCAAATCCACTTCAACCTCAAGGTCGATGAGGAGCAGTGTGAAGAGGACCAGCCCACTCCGGTCAACGCCAAGGTGGTGAAGCACGATGGGGAACCTGAAGGGCATGGAAGTCCGAGTACGTCACTACCGGCAGGTGGAGGGGATGTACAAGCAAGTGAAGCGACCACGGTGCTGCTGGAAGGGAGGGATGAACACTCTCGCTTCAGGTCTGACATCCCGGAGGAGTTAACCATGGATGATTATGGGAGGTTGTATGCTGAATGGGTACATGATGACCTTACATCTACGCAGGTGGTCAACCGCTATGGAAAGGCTCTCCTCGAACTCTTCGAAGCACAATTCCTGGTGTACATGTCTCAAGGAGAAACCATGGGACCTGACTTACTTGGTCTTCAGGCGATGATGGGTGAAGATGTACCAGCAGGGGAACCAGTGGAGGGAGTGAGGGATGCACCAACCGGTGGGACAGAGGGCAAGACGGAATCGGCGGATGAGGGCGATGAGGGCAACAACTGAGGGTTTTCGATGGCCGATATAGTCGGCTGAACCTCCTGGTCCACGGGGCCTTGGTGTAGCAAACTGGATTGCAGGCATCAAAAAGGAGCTCAAAAAAAAAAAAACCCTAAACCCTAAACCCTAAACCGTGGTTAACTGTAAAGGTGGTCATACTTTCCACCAGTCTTTTCCGAGACTGTCTCGGTCACTGCTCTTCCATGCCCCCTTGGGCTCCAGTCACCTAAATCGTGGATTACTAACCATATGGGAGTTTCCGAAAACAGGGGAACCTAATATGGTACCCTAAATAGTAGGATCCTTATTATAAGGACCCCAAAATATGGTACCCCTATTTTCGGAAACTCCCATATATTATATACCCCAGTAACCTGCTCTTTAGGCCCCCTAAACCCTAAACAGTAAGCCCTAGGGTACGAGAGGTCTTCGAGAATCCTTCCGCAAGGCCCTGCCTAAAGAACTTTAAGGACACCCCAAGCCTCGCCGCCCCAGGCCACCCAAACCTGACACTTCAACATGAGACAGAAATTCAGTGGTTATCTAGGTAGGGCTTTGGGACATTTCATATTTTCCGTTATTGGGCTTAAGAGGATCTTATGTACTAATATTTTTCAAAGGCTTCAAAAGCCCCACCTAGTTATCGGTCTGCTGTGTACATCCATCCATCCCTCCATACATCCACACACCGAAACGCAGCTACACACACACGTACACACACACACACAGAGACACACGAACACACGCGTACACACATACCCACCATTATGTCATTCGGCTCCAAATGCAAGTCTTACTATGATTTAGGGACCTAATTCTTTAATGCTAGTCTATATACATCTATACATATATATATATAGACAGACAGATAGATGCACATACATATTTTGTATGTGAATATGTGCGCGTGAGATTGTTTGTGGATGTATTCACATGTACACATACATGCGTACACACACACACACATATACCCAGAGGGTCCAATTACCCAAATAGTAGGGGTTCAAGGTCCAAAAACCATTCAGAGTGTGGATTTTAGTACCTGAAACCCTACTATTTGGGTACTTGGACCCTCTGGGATATATATATATATATATATATATATATATATATATATATGGGTACCCCCCTATATGGGGTCCCCTGGGTTTTTGCACACCTAAACCATTAAACCATTAAACCAATCCTTTCCCCCAATGGACCCAAACCAATAAACCATTAAACCAATCCTTTCCCCCAATGGACCCAAACCAATAAACCATTAAACCATTAAACCAATCTCTTCCCCCAATGGACCCAAACCAATAAACCATTAAACCATTAAACCAATCCTTTTGCCCCATACCACTAAACCATTAAACCATTAAACCAATCATTTCCCCTATAGAGAGAGACACATCCCTGTATGGGCCGAAAGCATTGGTTTAATGGCTTAATGGTTTAATGGTTTAGTGGTTTAGTGGTTTAGGGGCATTGGGGGAAAGGATTGGTTTAATGGTTTAATGGTTTAGTGGTTTAGCTCTATAGGTTCAAATGATTGGTTTAATGGTTTAATGGTTTAGTGGTATGGGGCAAAAGGATCGGTTTAATGGTTTAATGGTTAATTGGTATGGGTCCATTGGGGGAAAGGATTGGTTTAACGGTGTACTAATTTAATGGTTTGTTGATGGTTTAATGGTTTAGTGATGGGTCTAGGGCTGTCTACTACGCAGGTGTCCTGGTTATAACCGGGGACAGAGGTTATAACCAGGCCTGTGCCACCGCTACTTCATCAACACCTAAATCCAAACGTTCGAACGTTTCGGTGTTTCAGTGAATGTAACCGCAATGAAAGTAAACAAGGACTAGAAGAATAGAGGTCCCAGGTAATTGGCATGTATTCGGTTGCTGAGGCATGATGCAGTGCTCTGTAACAAACATAATTCCGGGGACCATGTGCGCATTCCCCAACTTTAGCGGAAAGGCTATATGGCGGACTTTACATAATGGTCTGTCCGTTCCAGTACATCGGGTTTATGAGATCAGTGTACACATTGACAGAATAGCCGCTAACATGTCACTCACCCAGGAATCAAAATGCGCAATATGAAGGGGCTCTATCGGGATTAAAGTAGGTCAGTAAGTGTTGTCAACATTGGAATATCACGGTACACAGAAAGTTGAGATACGACTGATACGACGTCATTGTAGGGGAGAGACAGTATTTCAAAGTTTACAGCGTGGTCAGGTTTCATCACTTCGTACATAGGCAAACTGGTTGCAATGTTATGTTCAAACATCGTTCCAAGGAAGCCGGATTTCGACGAGACAAAACTGATAAGAATATGTGTGGTGAGCGAAACAAAATTTGCAACTTGCAAATTGTTAGGTTTCCTCGCTCGGTACGTAGAAAATTCCTAGCACTGCTATTTCCAACTGCATGGATGAACCTCTTTCGAGGAGTGATTCGGTGTGTGGTTACCACTTTTTCTAACACGAGGATCACGTTCTGGACTGGGAACAATGGCTTCTATTCGACCTTCAGTGTATATTCACAAGAACACAAACAGAAATTCGGACAAGCTAGATGTAGCCTTATGGTTTTCAGTCGGCTTTACGTGATGGTTAAATTATGCTGATACAAAAAAACACAGGCTTCATCACTCAGCATATAGAGACAGTGCGCGTCCTAAGAAGCGACGCTTCATGTCGTCCCCCAGGAAAAACACTACACAACGTTTGCTAAGCTTGTAGTATGCAAGTTATCAATTTTGGCTTGGGGCAGCCGTCATACAGAATTAAGGAATGCACCACTCAAATACACCTACCGGATATACCAGTGTTTAAAAGCAATCACATAGGGGCACAGGGATATGTCATTGAATGCTCTCAGTTTGCCAAAACGTCATAGCAATGCGTCCAACAACAGAGACTTTGGTGGGATTGCGGCATTACAGTACAAAGATGGAGAACTTTTCGTTCCAAAATCTAGTTCGCGACAAGGAATGACTGAAGCAGACTCATGACTACAGCGCGCTTGTTGGAAAAACTGAAATACAGCGGTTTAGATACAGTAACACAAAGATGAACTACGAAGATATATCGACGGCTTCAAGGCAAGGATTTTAGCACATTGTAACAGGGTTTCGACGAGGGTGTCATAGAATTCTTAGCGTTGTGCGGGTTTCAGCATTCTGAAAGCATGGGTTGTTGCAACTTCCCGGGTTAGTCTTCAAACCGGATATAATACTGTAGTCGATGACGTACACCTGATTATAACCTAGTCGGCTGGTTATAACCTAGTCTGGTGGTTATAACCGAGTCATTTGGTATAGCGAAAAACGTAGGGGACCCCAAATAGGGGTGCGCCCATATATATATATATACATACACACACACACACACACATGTCTTGGTACAGTATGGTTACACAAGGACTGTATCCCACTGCCGCAAGCACGTGCGCGGCCCGACCCCAAACCCAAGATGCCAAGGAGGTAACCTCAAACCTTCTCGGTGCTTGGTTAAAGGAGTATAACCCCCAAATGAGCAATGCTAAAGATTGTCCTGTAGCATGTAGTAACCGTAGGATTTTGGACAAGTGCCCAAACATCCCTGTAGATTGCTTCGAGGCTTCATCTTTACCGCCGAAGTCTGCGTGAAACTCTACGTGTACGGCTGCAGGGGTTCTCAGCGCGGGTTGCAGGTCTCAGGGCCTCCCTGCCCCAAAGGGGATCTTTAAAGGGAGCCATAAGGGTTCCTTTAAGGGGATCTATAAGGGTTCTATAAAGGGTTTAGGGTTTGGGAGTTTCCGAAAAAGGGGTACCATATTTTGTAGTCCTTATACAAAGGATCCTACTATTTAGGGTACCATATTAGGGTCCCCGATTTTCCGAAACTCCCATGTGGGTGATACTCTTCCAAATCACGCCAGTAACTCCTATTATCGGCCCTACATTCTAATATATAGGCACTTAGGACTTTTCGGGTTCTTAAGTTTGTCGGTTTCACGACTCGTACTTATGCCCTTATGCCTTCGATGCAGGCGGCCGAAAATCCTGGAAAGCATAATGTATTGCTGTTGACTATGTTGATATGGCGTCCACGGAGGATCCCTGTAACGGTAGTATAATAGGAATATAATAGGGCCCTAATAGAATCCTTATAGTGACTATGACAGGGTGGGGGCCCCTTCTAACATACTCGGGACTAGAAGGAGGCCTTATCCCTACTTATTCACACCCCGCCCCTTGTTTAGGCCGATGAACGGTCGCCCAGCTCCTCCAAAATCCTTAATCAGCGATACGCCTTAACTTGAAGTATAGAATTAGCAAAGGGATCGGTCGCCCTTAACTCAAGATTTAGGGTTTAGGGTGCAGTATGGCTTCTCCTCATTCTGACCAGACCTTCAAAATTTCAGCGCCATCATAGCCGACTCTCGGTGTGTTGGATAGTTGGATAAGAGACATTGCATATAATGGACAAGTAGAACCCGATTCTCCACAACATCTCGAACCCCTTGCGGGTTTTTGGAGGGTGAGTAGCATCCGCCTTACATGGAAGGGCGAACCCAAAATTTCAAGATCAGGAACCTCCCAAACCTTGTACTCCTGAGTCTGAAATCCTCCTAAAACCCTGCATGGATCCGCAGCCGCTGAAACCCCTACCTTTGGTTAGTAGGGAATGGAAGAATGGTATACAATTATAGCTACTATTACTACCAGTCTTCCATTCCCTACTAACCAAACTAGGACCTAGAGTAGACCCTTATTCCCTTTTTTAGGGTTCAGGTTCCCTTTTAAGCCCCTTTAAACCAAAAAGGGCACCCTTTTTATTCCTAGGCTACTCTTGGGTCTAGCAAAGGTAAGAACTCGGACCCCTTCAACCTCAGGTCTTCAGATCCAACAAAGCGTTCTAGTGGGCCTTTTCAGGACTGTACCCATAGGCTCCATAGTAGATCCTTTTTGGGATTACCTTGTAGGATTCTACATATGAACCCCAAAAACAAAAAGGAACTACTATGGAGCCTCTAGGTAGGGGGATTCGATAATAAGGGTTCCATAACTAGCTGTCCGAGGTGTTCATTTCTTCGCGCGGGAGGAAGACTGGTCGTCACCTCAGCGTCGGGTTTGAGGGTTTCTCTCAAGTATACCGCACCGTATCCGTATTCGTATTAGTATTAAGATTGCGTCCTTGAGGTCAAAATCCTGGACCGAACCACAAAGCGTATGTTCTGAATGTTCCGACTGGGCCCCGTCCAGGCCGCTGTGAGCCTGAATGCAAGAATTTCCTAGCTTCTCAGTGCGCGACTGACGACCGGAAGAGCTTTCATTTTTTTGGCCTTACATGTTTGGTCTATCTTAAACAGCTAAGCCAGGTTATTGAAGAAGAGAGCATTCAGTATGCCATAATATACCCGAAACACCTGTTCCAGTTATGCAGGCCCCTATATCAGTCCTAAAAGGGAACGACAATGGAGACTACAGGTATACCACGGCCGGGTTAAGGGTTTACGGCGCATCAGTTGTTCGTGCTTTGCACAGAGCCCCGAAAACAAAAAGCACGGCCCGTCTGCAGCCAGTATCCTCAGTCATACAGTAACCAAATGACTAGTGATAGGTCTTATTAGCATTCCTGGTTGGTTAAAGTCATGGTATGACACACCCCAAAACCCTCATCGAACTCTTCGTGCCCCTATGGGGTTCTTAGCAGACTCTTTGTGGAAAAGAGTTCAACCCTCAGCCAAGTCCTGTTGAAGTTTAAGCCCGAAACCCAAACCGCAGATGTGCAGCTTCAGGAAGTGGAACTGCTTCGACACAGTGGTCGTGCTTCTGCAGCCACTCCGCTAGCAAAGACGGGCTTAGGGTTTGAGGTTAAGGTCGTGCTTAAGTTTGACTGTCCTTAACTCTGAACCCTAAACCTTCGATCTTTTCACGGATACCGGGTTAGGGTACTAAACCCTCGAAGCCCTGGAGCCCTAATTCCTGAAACCCTTGAAGCAAAAGCGCTGGCAACCTCAAGGCCCCAAGCCTCTACTTGGAGGATCATGGGCCTTGGTAAGTAACTGGGGATCCAAAAACCAGTGTTTTATGGACTATACCCCCATCAATAGGCAGGATATAGGGATACAGCTATGGCTATAAGTGCCCCTACTTCGGGTTAAACGTACATATGAGTATAGTTACCCCAACAACGACCTCAAACTCACCACGTCCCATGATCCTTTCAGTAGCCTTAGCGCAAGTCTAGGTCGCCCCCGTTGTTGCGTTTTGCATTTGATTCTGGGATCTCCTTGGGGAACTTGATGCGTGGGAAACAAGGGAACCGTTTCGTTTCGAGGGGGCTACCGGCGAGCTTAGAGAAGAACTACCAAGACCTTCAACCCTGAAACTGCATTCAGGAGCTGTATACACACTTCTACTACTACTACTACTACTACTACTACTACTACTACTACTACTGCTACTACTACTACTACTACTACTACTACTACTACTCCTACTGCTGCTGCTGCTGCTACTACTACTACTACTACCCCTAATTACTACTACTAGAGCCCTGCACAAGCCAAGGAACTCAACAACAAAACCACCCCCAAAAGCCCCAATCTCCCGAGCCCAGGAGAACCCTCTAAGCCCTAAACCATCCTAGACCCTCAAACCCTAAACCTTAACAATCTAAACCTTTAAACCCTAAACCCGAAAAAACCCAAACCCTGAACCTTTAAACCCTAAACCCTGAAAACCCCCCCAAAACCCTAACGCCAAAGCACTAGAACCCCCCAAACCCTGAAGCCCCAGGTGGGCGGACTATGCCGCCGAGGAGATCCCCGGGCACCTGATGCAGGGCGGGAACATCGGTAACCCGGCCGAGTCTCGAAGCCCCAGACTCCCAGGATCTAAACACTCATATGGGGTTCCTTTAAAGGGATCTATAAGGGGTCCTTTAAAGGGAACTATAAGGGGTCCTTTAAAGGGATCTATAAGGGGTCCTTTAAAGGGAACTATAGGGTTTAGGGATCTAAGGACTCATATATTAAGGCTTTTGGGCCCACAGACCATACTATATAAGGCCTTTGGGCTGTTTTGATCCCTATAGGGTAAGGGCTTAGGGCTTTAGGGGTTGAGAAGTTTTGGGTTTTGGGGTTTAGGGTCTAGTCCCTAAGGGCCCAAGTACCTAAACTATCATGTACTCTCCAAAACAGTAACCTACGGGGGAGTCAGAGAGGCTCCCTTGGGGGCTTTAACATGGGGTCCTGAAGAAATGAACCATAATGCTCCGTAGGGGTTCCTGAATGTCACGATACAAAAATGGACCCCCCTAAACCCTGCTCGAATCGTACATCTCCCCGCATAACTTGAGTTTTTGCAGGATTCCACCAGGCTGCTTCAGGGTGTTTAGGGCCTAGGGTTGAGGGTTTAGGGCTTTGGAGGTCTTGTTGCATGTGTCTCTGAAGGTGATGTGTTGTTGTTGGGGGTGGGGGGGCGTATAGGGGAAACCGGCTTCCAAAACGGTTAGACGGTCAGTGGTCATACAATAGTTGCAGAAGGGTCTTAGCTAGTGAACGGCGGAACTTTGAACTTTTTGGCCTTATATATTAGCTCTAAGTTAGAAAGTTTGAACTTTTGGGGGCCCGGTTGTTGAAGAAGAGAGGGGTTGTATGAGGCTTCTGCAAAGGTCAGGGGTTTGGGGGCTACTCAGATTCGAATTTTTAGCTGTTTGGTTTGAGTAACCAAGGTTCCTAAGTAGCAACACCTGTATCTTTTTTCTGATTATTTCTTCAAGTCTGAACACTCAGCGAAGGCGATCCATTTTCAGATGATGCTTCTTCACAACTCGGACATTCAGTTATGGTTAGGAACAAGACGATCAACAAGATGATATTCAAACTGAGGGTGTAGGCAGAATTCAGTCATGAGTTGTTTTATCGCCCCTTTGCTTTTTCCTTGGCTCCTGAGGATCTTGGGATTGTCTTGGCTGTATACTGTCGCCTAGGATCATGCGCGGTGAAGTCACGAATTGGCACAAGGTTGACAAGTACAGCCTTGAATTTACGCAATGCCATGGTAAAAGCCCCTTAGAGTGTATGGGCTTTAGGCCTAAACCCTATAAGGCCCTAGAGCGTCCACCCCTTTACAGATAAACAGCGGGGCTTCTGTGCTTTGAGTTTAGACCCGGAGCCTGCCCACTTCTCGTTTGTCTTTTTCCCGCAGCACGGATATAATGCACGCACACACACTCAAAGGTTTTCGTATACATATATATATACATATATATATATATATGTACACACACTTTATATCCGGCTCTAGAATTACAATACTTAGGGTTGACTGTGTAAGTGGTTTCAGTTTCTGAATTGCAATCTTACTTGTTTGGAAATACTAGACTCTCATAGTAGGACGCTTAGAAAGGATACGAAGGTGCTCCAGTGAGCTACACAGTGACCTACAACCCTATGAACCCTAAACCCTGACCCGGAAAACCCTAAACTTTAAACCCTAAGCTACCCAGAGGCCCCAAAGTAGTTCCTTTTTGGGATTACCCTAGAGGATTCTATAAACGAACCCCAAAAAGGAACTACTTTGGGGCCTTTGGGTAAACTTTGGTACAGTGGCGTTCGGCCAAGGCATGTGCCTTCGCATTCTCCGTTTGGCGCGCATCCTTCGTCTGGCACGCGCCGCCCAGCTTTTGTAGTATCCTTAAGGGAGGGGGGTCCAAGGGGGGTAAATAGCGCAGTGATCCCCAATTCTCCCAAGTGCTCCCTAAGGTTCCCTTACAGTCCCCTAAGGATTCCTTATACCCTCCCCCCTTGAACCACCCTCCCTTAAGGATCCTATAATTTGAGGAGCTTGCTTCGAAAACGACAAATAAAGGGGCCTGACATGCTTCTAGTACAATTTTTCAAGGGATCCTTATCAACAACTCTGTAAACATAACATATATATATATATACACATACTTACATATATATATATATATATATATATATATTATGTACGTATATGTATATATTATAGCAGAACCTACATTCTGCACGGAACAATCGAAAGGTGATTCTAAGCCTTGGAGTTTGAAGTTTAGGCTTTGGGCTCAGGCTTCACGATAAAGAGCTTATAAACTGCCTGAACTCTTGGCCCGAATGTGATGCATTCTTCAACAGGCCCTTGGGCAGAAGCATAGGCTGTGACGGGGGCTAGCCTGAATCTACTGCCTCACCTTGACATTCTCCTACACGGTGCAGGGCTTAGAATGTTACCGTTAGGTGGAGGATGGATGTTGTGCAGGGCTTGTTGCTGGTTGAGTTGTGTTCTTGGCATGGTCAGAAAGGAAGATGCAGAAAACAAGGTTGCCCAACATATTGACCCGAAAAAGTAGGTTCCGAATGGTAAGGACCGACGAGAAATGGCACCCCATTTTGAAACCTGCCAAACCTGACAATGGGTGTTCATCTCGCATTTCAATCGTCTTCAGTAGCTTGGTCAGAGCTGAGACCTTAAGCCTAAATCCTATATCTGAAACGAGTCGAACCGATTGTGTTCCTGCCCAAGAAACTCATTAGATTCCTATCCTCCCGAGTCTTCCCCAAAGTACCTGAAGTCGAGTAGACTTTGAAGCCAACCATGGTAAGTAATTGCTTGAAGCCGCTTGGGACAAGTCCCAAACATGTAGGGGCCTGATAGTGTGAGCAGCGTTTTGGGGTTCTGATATAAAGAGTTCGGTAAGCTTCTTGTTTACAAGGGTTTCTGGGGCTATAGCGGTGCCTTAAACAAGTAGAACAGGGGCTTTGGGTAGATTCATATCATGTTCAGCTATTAACCTGACAGCATAGCGTGTTTTCAAGTTTTGTGGCAATGAAGAGTTCAGTTAGTATCCCAAATCACATCTTATACGTCGCAGACGAATCTGAGGTGATCCACCTGATGGTAGAGCTCCGGACGATGGTCGCCTCGATCGTTGCCACATGGCACAGCACCCTAAAGCCCACGCCTTCGCTGTAAGTAAGGTTTGGTTCACGCACCTTACTGGTTTGAACAGGGCTTGGCAACCCTAGACCCTAAATGTTTGCATTCTGGACGCCTCGGTTTATCATGTCGCTAAGTCTCGCTAACAACTCGGGCTTGCATATTGCATTGGGCTTAGGTTTCGGTGCCAATTTCAATGAAGCAAAGATGGTCGGTACTAAGAACTTACTTACTATGCCCATGCCCTAGTTTCATCTACATTCTTGTATTTATTGGTCCTTCTTACCTTTCCCCAATGCTTTTCTTGGGACTTAATGTTATGCGAAGAAGAATCTCATCCTTTTCAGCTGCTTCAAAATTTCCTGGAATTGACTGAGTCATCTGTCGGATCAGTCGGATCAGGAATAACGTTCCTTTGGGTTTCTTGTTCGTTCTGTGGATCGTGTGTTTTAGGCAACTAATGTCAATTGGTGCTTGCATTATATACGTTTCTTTCAATTAAACCACTCGTCCCACCTCTCTGACATCCGCGTCGCTCCTCAACAGCCACTCACTGTATCTCTAGGTGATGTCATGATTGCACGGATGACTTAGGATTTAATGATAGAGCTGCAAAACCATGACATCACCACGAAATACATTGTTTTATCTTAACTAATGCTATGATTCTACCACATGATCCTAACTGTACGCCAGGTTCCCATTACAATAATCTAGGACCTAGAGTAGACCCTTATTCCCTTTTTTAGGGTTCAGGTTCCCTTATAAGCCCCTTTAAACCAAAAAGGGCACCCTTTTTATTCCTAGGTTACTCTTGGGTCTAGTAATTGAAGGATCCCAGAAGACGAAGGGTCCCAGGGCGCCAGCTCAACTTTGTCTTTTTCCCTAAAACCCTAAACCCTAAACCGGTTTAGGGTTTGGGGTTTAGGGTTTAGGGTTTGGGGTTTAGGGTTTAGGGTGAGAACTCTCGAATGCGCTACACAGCAATCCAGCACTTGCAAGCTCGAACGCTGGCCCACAGCAACTAACCCGTGCAGGTCTTTGGGCTCAGGGCCTTGCCCTAAGGCTCCGTGCGCCCATATAGTATATATTTTAATATACTTAAGCTTTAGTGAGGTTTGCACATAGATACTTTAACGCTTAAATCACACTACATAGCTACATGGAGCCTTATAGGTAACTCTTATTGCAACCTAGCCAAGGCATGTCTGCGACCTCTCATTTGGGCCACAGTGCTCTTCAGCATGCTGGTTTATGGAGTGGCAGCGGCTTGGCCAGAGGGCGGATTTGGGTAGGTGGAGGGTGGGCAGTATAGTGCGACAGCCTGACATTCTAAGAGGTTCATTCCTCGCTACCGTATTGGAGATAATTAGGTTGAAAAATCTCCGCAGTTGCTGTATTTGTTGAAGTGATCAGTTTCCTTGATGGTAGTAATTATCATGTTGTCGCAGGGGGAGGTCGCGGCGAAGGCCCAAGCCCCGCACAACAGATGTCATCCTTTGTGTGTGGGACCGTAATGTACCCTAAACCCTAACATGGGGCACTTAAAAATTACCCATAGTGTTTGGGGTTCGTTATTGCATATACATACAGTATATAATATACATACATACAGTACATACACATATACATGTATATCTACACACACTCCCAAAACTAACCCTATTCCAGTATTCAGGTGCAGTTCCAACCGCAGAGAAAGTTGCATCTGAGCGTTAACGTGCAGACTGTATGCCGTCACCCTGAGCTTATACTTTGGATCCCATGTTAGTTTGGTAGGACTTTGTGGGACACTGGAAGGAACGGGCGATACGTTATGAGCGGGGTAGCTTCTAGGGTACCTCTACAGCATGGAAATCCCAAAGATTTCAATTCCCCTATGCTTCCAAGGCCCTTATAGTTAGGGCCCTAGACCCCTTAAGGACCCAATAATAAGGTCCCTGGAAGCCCCGGGTTCCAAACCCCGGAGCCTGCCCAGAGAGCCCAATGCCCCTTAATTAAGGAATATGGCTTAAATTATATAGGGCTTCATATTATGATTTAAGCTATATTCCTTAATTAAGGGGTATTGGGCTCTCTGGGTGCCAAGGTAATATTCACAGAAAGCGCAAATCACTTCCGCGCCACGCACGAAGTGGGGGCGTCGGAAGCCTTGGACATGTACTTCTCCAGCCCCTGGGACCCGTTGGGTGTGCGAAATCCCTTGCGGGTTTGAGGATGTGCGTTTAGGGTGATTTAGGTATGAATATAGGGTTCCTTTAAAGGGGTCTATAAGGGCTGCGGCCATTATAAGGCCTTAGTCTAGGGGCCTAAATAGTGGGGGATATATCCTTATTATACTTAGGGGCTTTGTGGTTCGGGCTTAAGGTTGCTGTGGCGTTGTGGATGGATGGGTTTTGGTCTGTTGAGTTGTCAGTTCGACGGCAGGACACACGTTCACTCGTGTTCTACCCATCGATACCACCACTACTACCACTGCTCCCACTTTCCAGGAAGTATGCTTGATAGATTAATCCGGGCACTTAGTATGTGCGTTGTAAGCAACGCTCATAAGTCTGCCGCTTTCTGTACAAAACTGAATGGGATGATGTATTTCCGCATCTTCCGGTTTTCACTTTTTTTGAATATTGTTGGAAAACCTTGTTGCAGTTGAGACTACTATGCACCTCAGGACACTTGCTGAGCACCACCAACAGACTCAAACAATCCGCGCCGGATTATTTCGCCCTGTTGTTGCTGACTCCCTGCACCCTCAATGCAAAAACGCTACGCAGCTCCACCATCCTGAATCCTAGCCATTTTTTTTCGCATCATTACCATTCAACCTTTTTTAACCGTAAAATAGGGCCAAAAGTTTTCCCTGGAGGTGACAAAGTGAGTTTCAAACGAAGCTGGACCTTAAACTTAATCGCTTAAACCTCAAGCCCTAATAGGCTCTTGCTTCTGGGTCGTGTTTAGGACGTCAGGGCTTCTGCACAGTCCCGAAGCAAGAAGGCAATGGAGTAGATTGCTGTGAACCATTTAGTTTGCGTATTCAATACTGATACAGGATTCTATTATGATTATGCTCTACAGCCCTGCCATACGCACACTAAAGAAGAGCCTTATATTGCTTCCAAACCCTTTTGCCTCCTAAGGTCTTGGCGTGGCCGCAATCACCTTGTGGACACTTGTCGGTTTTGTAGTTTTGGGGTGCTGGATCTTGTGTTTAGGATTTGGGATTTAGGATTTCGGGCTCTGAGGTTTAGACGGGTTAGGCATCTGTGTTCGGGGCTTTCACACCTCTTCATAAATTACTTTGACCTGTGAGGGCCCTGATACCACCCTGCATGACTCGTCACCACCCAAACCCTAGAGTGAGATGTATACCTTGTTGCGCAGGGTTTTAATCAGAGAGCAAACAAAAAGCTTAAACGCAGTACGCAGTTTCTTCGATGATCTACCCTTATCCGTAGACCCTGAACCCTAGACCATGCATTAACCGCAAACAGACCTAACTTGTTAAGGGTCTGTGTAAGCAAATCATGATACGCAGCCCCAAACAGTTAGGTGTTGAAGGGTGTAGGTAAATCCGATAATGTAGCTCCTACGAGTATTCTTCTGTTTAGAGTAGAAGTGTTTATTGATTTAGGGTTTACGCGTTGGAGCCATCATTTGGGAGTGTATGGTTTCAGGGCTAGCATTCTCGGGGTTCTTCGTTTTTCGGGCTTTGGGCTTCGAGTGTGAAGAGTCTAGTGTTTCTGCACCGCGACTACCGGAGAAGAAACGAGATCGGAGAAAGGGAACTGTTCCGGAATCCCAGCAGACTACCAATTTGATTTCGAGATGGGGCATAAGACAGTACAAATCGCGGAGTTCATCGAACTCAAGCCAAGATTGGATTAGCTTGACCTTCCAGTCCCATTCTTATCAAGATTCTTGAGCCCAAGTGCAGAACCGCATTCCATAAATGGCACATTGGGCGGGATATCACCCATCGGCGCTTGCAGCATTAAGCAGCCCAGCTGTCCTAGCCCCTCCTTCTGGCGTAGATTCCTCCGCCTGCATACTCCTGCTAGTACTGTACTTCAACGACACAAAAACCCAACACTAGAACCCCTAAACCCCCAAACTTCTATACCCTATATGCGGGTAAATGTAGTACTATTGAATACTATATTCTACCCTAATGCTCCTGGACCCCTCGTAGTGAGATCCCAACCGTCGCCCCCAAAGCCCAAGCCCTTGCCCACAAAGCCCAAGACCCTCTTTGGAGCCTTAGGGTACACCCTAGACATGACACCATTCGGCGGCCCAAGGATGTGCATCACCGGCGGTCTCGACTGGAAGCAGGTCGCAGATCCGCTGATCAATGCAGCCGGACTTGTCAAGTTCGGGTCGTCGAGGGTGTAGGGTTTAGGGTTTATGGGTTTGGGGTTTAGGGGTTTAGGGTTTATTGGGGTTTAGGGTTCATGTTGGGAACTCAGGACTTGGGGTTGCTTTCTGCCGTGTTTTCCAGACTTTAGACCCTATAGATTACGGATCCAGAGAGCGCGCAGGAACAAGATCTTTGGATGCCAATATAGTGATGTGATCTTCATTGTGTTTCTTTAGTTGTTTCTTTAGTTCGTTTCTGGGCACTACTAGACCTCAACCCTAAGAAGCCCTAAACCCTTAGTTCCTAAACCCCCATATAAAGCCTATAGAGCCTGCACTCCCCGTTTTGTTCTGGGAGCTCAGTGGCTCGGGATTCGAGGGGTTTAGAGCTAAGCAATCCGGGCACTGTACGGGCCCGGGGACTAGACTGGAAACCTCCCTGAAAGTATGTACAAGGCCTCTCCCTCTCTCTCTCTCTCTCTCTCTCTCTCTCTCTCTCTCTCTCTCTCTCTCTCTCTCTTTCCTCTAAACTTTCTTGCAAGTAGCAGTCACCACGAGTTAACGGTTCAGGGTTATGAGCCTTGTAAACCCCTAAACCACCTTTCTTGCCGTCCTCAGCATTTGTCTTTGTGCAGATAGCAGAGCCCACCTGCTAGCGAATACGGCTGGCTCATCCCAAGTTTCGGGTCGTCAAGTACAGAAACAACATGGTTTCGTGCGTAGCAATTGCTGGTTGTAAGATGACAGCCGATCGGCTGGATTCGCATCTCCTCTATGCAGATTGTTTATGTCTTTAAGCAAGCTGGTCCAGCTGTTTTGCCCGCATGTTCTGTGCTGTGCCGTGACTGAGGACGTATCACCGCTGATGGGTGCCTTAATCACCGGATATGTGGCCTTCTCCGTGTTGGCCATGATGAATGTGATCACAGGCCGCTGCCCGGGCAAGACACCCTATGCCTTGCATCATAAGCCATAGCCTGTGAACATCCTGGTTTCGGGTTGTATGTAGAGGTCTCGAAATCTTGTGTGTGATAGGTATTCAAAGTTTGTTTGATTCGAGTTGTGTGCACATGCTCTGATGTTCTGCATAAACTAGCCCGTGTATCCTCTGACTTGTAAATGCTTGAGAGATCACGGGACTTCGCAGGTGTTCTATACGCATAGAAAGTACTCTAGCTGGAGTTGGTCTCTTGGAACAAGGCTGTTGTAGCTTATAACGTGTATCGCGGTAGTATAGTTTACCAGGTCCCCTGATCTTTCGATCGCAAACAGAGGTCTGACTAGTTAGTAATCATGTCATGTATGCATTATAGTGTCATGTCCATATACAGCCATACGTTCATTCATCATCCACCCAACCCCCATTCAATATTGCGAGCACCCCGATGCTAACCAAAACGACGCGCCCACCCGAAATCCAAAGGGTCCATGTCCATGTACCCAAAGAGTCAGTCTATCCTTTGGCCTTAAAGTAGTCCCTAGAGACGCACTTTGGGGCCAATGTATATACTATTTAGCTACATGGACCCCTCGGGGAATCCAAAGGCCTGAAGATCGCGGTGACGTGTCCAGGTATCTTCGTGGAGAATGCAGCGACGTTCTCCAAAGAAGACAAAGACCATTACGCACCTCCCTCAGCTAACTTGCAGATATTTCTTGGGGGGTGTTTGTTCCAGACATCCGTCGATGTTGGTAGGAGGTTTTGTTTCTTTTTGGGCACGCATCGATGTTCAGAGGAGTTGTTGTTTTTAGTTTTTTGTGGGTCCGTTGCAGAGGAGGCAGAGGTCGCAGCAGGCTTTTTATTTGGTTGAACAGGGTTATGTGTGTTCAGGATTCAGCGTCTTGTTTGGATGTGGAGGCTGCACGGCTTCTTACCCTAAGGCTCAAAATGGCCCAAAAGCCTCATGTAACGTGGTCTTTAGGCTCAACAGCCTTAAAATGTGAGTCCTTAGAGCCTTAGGGTTATGCACCGGAAAAAGGCTAAGGCGGCGAAGGCGGCGAAGGCGTTGATAGACGCGTGAGGCTTCATGCCAGAGCATGAAGAATCGCCTACTACACACCCGGAAGCCCAATACTTCCCCCTTGCTTTGAATCATATATCGTACTAGTTACTAGTCGGGTAGGCAACCTTTAAACTTCTTTGGGTAGTATAGTCCCTATATAGTCCCTATATAACCAAAAAGGTTGACCTTTAGTTCCCCATCATACCCGACAAGTAGGATGTGGTAAGCCAGATCAGGAATCCATCTCGTACTTTGATTTCTGGGTTTTCGTTTTGTTAAATTTAAAGGTTACATCCTCACCTAGAATCTCCAACTACCCTCTACTATACCCCAGATGCCCTCTATTACGGAACATACGGGTTCCATTAAAGCTTTAAAGGGCACTTGGGCGGTGAATGTCGAGCCCTTGCTCGAACCTCAGCCAGAAGACACGCTGCAACCGTTCAGCTCTGTCCCCAAGGGTCCAAGTACCTGATAATCTTATACTCTCCGAAATCCTACCCTAAACCCTAAACCCTATCCTAAAACCGAGTACCTAATTATCGGATCCTTTGGATCCTTGGGGCCCCGTTTAAAGGAATCCTATTCGAACTATTAAGGCCCCTATAACTATAGTAGGGCCTACTTATCGGGTCCTTGGGATCCTTGGGGTGTGTACGTCTGAGAAATCCAGACCTTAGGGTTGACGATTGAAGATTTACCCTAAAGCTCCATGTGCCCATATGGGTGGTTGTCAAAAGTAGGGTCCCTTTTTTGGGTACCCTAAATATTAGGGTTTAGGGTTTAGGGTTTGGGAGAAGATTTATCCTATAAAGCTCCATGTGCCCAAAGGGGTAGTTGTGAAAAGTAGGGTCCCCTTGTGGGTAATTACTCTAAATATTAGGTGCCGGATTATAATAGGGACCCAAAAAGGGACCCTAATTTTGACAACCAGCCATGTACCCATATAGTATATACTTAGGCCTTAAAGTACCTCTATGGGGACCCTTTTAAGGCCTAAGTATATCTACTATAAAGGGTACACGGAGCCTTTGGGTTAGGGGTTATAGGGTGTGGGACTCGGGGGTCAGGGATCGAGGCGTGTAGGGTGTGTAGTTGGAGCTTCAGGTTTGGGGCTTACGCCTACCTAGACCCCCCCAAACTCGGCAAAATATGTAATCAAAAGGTTATTATTCTACATACCTTTGGGGTCCGGGTAGTGCCGTCGTTAGATTTAGACCGTGAAGTCAATGGTCGCCCCTTTGGCCCAAGCTAAACGTCAACCTTAACCCCTGGACCTTATCGACCTGTAACCCCTTATACACCCTCAACCTGAAGCCCTAACCCTAAGGGTCCATGTACCCAAATAGTATATACTTTGGGCCCAATGTACCCATATAGGGAGTACTTTAAGGCCAATGTATATGCTATTTAGGTACCCGTGTGAAGCGCTCCGCTACCAGACTTCCGTCGGATCTCTCATGGTGCAAGGGTGTCGCGGGTTGTGCTTGTCGCGAGTACCTCCTGCTGGCCCTTTGCACCCCTCAGACAACGGTAAAGGTACATGGACCCTTAGGGTAAAGCTTCCCCTGCTGGTATTCGAACTCCTAGGGTTGAGGATCTTTTAGGGCTTTCGATTCAGGGTAGTTCCCGGTAGAAGCACCTGACGACCTTCTGAAAGCCTCAGAGTCGGCTTGCTTAGGTGGTGAGCCATGTGCTGAACCTCTTCAAGAAGAGCAACCTCAATGAGATGCTCTGCCGGTTAGACCCTAAACCTTAAACCTTGGACCCTTAACCCTAAACCTTAAACCCTAAACCTTAAACCCTAAACCCTAAACCCTCTTCAAAAAGGAGCAACCTCAATGAGATGCTCTGCCGGCTTTGGGGTTTCAGGGTTTCGGGTTCGAGGTACAGGCCTTCGGCTTCACGGTTTAAGGTTCAGGGTCTAGGGTTTACCTGGAGCCCCAAAGTATGTAGCATAGTAGCATGTTTTATAGGTTTTCGGTCATGAGTATTTTTGAACCTTAAACCCTAAACCCTAAACTAGACCCTGAAGGCTACTTTGGGGGCCTAGGTGGGGTGTAGGGTTCAGGTTCTAGGGTTGTGCGATTGAGTCATTGAGGGCTTTTCCCTAAATCGTATACTTGGAGGTTCATGGGTAGTTATAAGTGGGGTTATAAGTAGGGTAACTGTAGTGATAACTCTTATTCGGGGGCTTGTAGCCCCACTTATAACTACCCATGAACCTCCAAGTACAGCCCAAACCCTCAACCCACACAAACACGAAAGCCTAAACAGTGTATCCTTGCTGTGCAGGCAGAGCGAGCTGTATTGGGTGTTGGTACTTATGTGCTGTTTGGTGTTGCAAGCCTCCTAGGCCGAGATGTCCGGCTCAGCAGAGTCTTTCAGTTAGCTACTTGTGGCGAGCAGAAAAGAGTCGTTCAAAAGGGAAAACCCTAAACCCTAAACGTATAGGCCCTAAGTCCTAAACGCTATAAACCCCAACCGCAAGCCCTAAACCCTACACCCTAAACCCCAAACCCTAAACCCTGAACTTTAACCCAACACCCATTTTTCGAGGAATGCGGAACTGTCGCTGGTCGAGTTCCAGCGAATGTTGGAGACGAAAGAACTGAGGGAGCTTTTCCAGGCCCTACTATAGTTATAGGGGCCTTAATAATTCGGATAGGATTCCTTTAAAGGGGCCCTAAGCGTCCAAAGGATCCAATAACTAGGTACTTTGGTTTAGGACAGTAGTTATGTAGGTTAGGATTTCGAAAAGTATAATATGATTATTAGGTACGAGGACCCTTGGCGGGGGGGGGGGGGTCTATAAGGGATAGTATAGTGAAGAGTTCTATGATATATGGGGCCAAAACCAGTACTATTTTGGGGGGTTCCTTCTTGTGATTTTTGTATACTATACCCCAAAACCCTATTCTATTATTAAGGTCCCTTTGTTACTGATGCATGGCGAGGAGGATTGTCGGTGCTTCAGGGGTTCATTTCAGGATGTTCCGCTACTTTAGGTGTTACTTTAATGGTATTTGTAGTAGTAGAGTAGGTAACACTATATAGCCTCAGTGTAATCCCTAAGGTTAACTTTTATAGTTCCCCTGGATACTGGGCAGGTAGATATTGCAATTCTTTCTCTCTCCAGGCCATCAGTCAAGCTTGAAAGCCTGAATCTTCAAGCTGAGACATGGTTGTTGTCGTTTGGGTGGTTGTCAAAATTATGTTTTTTGGGTACCCGAAATGTTAGGTGCCGTACTTTATTAGGGACCCAAAAAGGGACCTTAGTTGTGACAGCCACCCATTTGGAAATGGTTGGTTTGCCAAGCCTCGCACTAATCTCAGTTGGGGGCTCGATGAATCGGGGCTTCGCGCTTTAGAGTTCAAGGCTCGCCTAGCCCGTGAATAAGTAGTTCCTTTTTTGCCGGAACTACTATGGGGCCTCAGGGTAAACCCAAAGGGTCCGAGGTAGTGGCATGGAGGGATACTCTCCCAAATCATCATAGTACCTCCTATTACAAGCGCCTTACCTTCTACTACTATATAGGTACTTGGGACCCTTTGGGAAAGGATTGCGAAGAGAAGGCGCTGAGCCCAATCCTGACTCAAAGGCCAGGTTATGGTAGGGTCAAGCTAACCCTGCTGGCACGGCTCCAAGTCCTCCCTAGTTATAGGACGTTAAATCCTCTTTTGGTACCACTAACCATAAATAAGGCCTAATTGGACCTTTAAGGAATGTTAAGAACCTCTAGCGCGCAATCACGATACGGAGCTGCAACCCCATGCAAGTATCACTTCACGGTCAAGATTCGGCCTTTTGTAACCACAAGTCACAAGCCGAGCGTGATTCAGCGAGCAGGCGGTGGACGTTGATGTCAACGACGCAGAGAGCTTGTTCAGGCCTGCACCCGAAACCCTAAGGCCTCAACCCTAAACCCCTAAGCCCCTGGACCCCTAAACCCCTGGACCCCTAAACCCTAAACCCCTAAACCCTTAAACCCCCAAACCCTAAACCCTCGCATTCGCCACTTCTCGACTTCATGTTTCGAGCCCGGACCCAGGTTGCAGGGTATTGGCCCCTACCTGTAGCTGGAAAGACCTGCCTTTTTAGGGTTCCTTATTATGGTTTCTATATATACTTCCTTAGAAAGGTGGGTCTTTTCGGCTACAGGTAAATCCTAACCCCGCACATGCTTGTTATTAGTTTATAGGGTTTACTTAGGACTTAGGGTTTGCAGTTGAGAGTGTTGTTTTAAATTTTGAGCTTGTTCAACCTGAAGCTCTGAATCCCTAGAACCCTAAACTCAATGCTAAACTTACACCCATTGACAGCCTGGACCCCGCGAGCCACAAAGGGGACGGATCTCGGGCCTCAGTAGCACCCTTCTACCATTTGATGTTGGGGCTTCCTGGTTAGAGTCGAAGGACAAGTGTACCAGTGCTCCATTGTATCCGACTCAAAGTCACTTGGTTTCCAGAGAGAGAGAGAGAGTCAGAGTCAGAGTCAGAGTCATGGTTAAGGGCCGTTATGGCTTCGGGCTCAGCTTGCTAACCCTACAAGCCGCAGGGATACAGTTTAGGGGGTTTAGGGTTTAGGGTCTAGGGTATCAGTTGTATCATGTTCTTAACTGCATCGCTCAACAACAGTTGATGTTTTGGGCTTTCAGCCCAAGCTTTGCAGTACGGACCTACTTGATCCATAACCCTAAGCCCCTAAGTCATACATCATAAATCCTCCATCGCTGAATCACAGGGCGGGACATTCTACAGCTGCCGATGTTGAGTTAGAAACCACGAGCTTGGTGGCCTATCTCTAAACTCCAAACATGAGACGCTAACCTGACCTCAGACCTCATCATCCCCCAACAATCGCCCAAAGGCTCCATCCTTTATAGTAGATGCTTAGGCCTTAAAGGGGTGCCCATCCAAGACCCCTCTTCGAGCCATCGACCGGAAGGATGACCCCAAAGGGTCCTATGTACTGTTATGGGGGATACTTCCCTAAGTCATAGTAGTAATTCCTAATATGGAAACCCTACATTCTACTATATCGGTACATAGGACCCTTTGGGGATTGGTTTCTCGAACCCTGAGGGTCCGTGTACCCTTACTTTATATACTTGCCTCCGACGGTGGCTACCTGGGGTTTTCCGAAAATAGGGGACGCTAATATAGTGCCCTAGATAGTACGATCCATAGTACGAGGATCCCAGAATAAGGTCTCTAATTTTCGGAAACTCCCACATAGGAACACCCATTCAAGGCGAAAGGAAATCTTGATGGACTTGTTCCGCCACAAACCCTCAAACCCTAAACCTTACAGGGAACTCCAGAAAGTTGGAATATGGTTTCATGGTAGGATACCCTATACTTTACCATAGAAGGGTTAGGATAATCATAGTCCAACTTTCTGGCTTTTACCCTGAACCCAAACCCTAGACCGCAGGCTCCTGGACATTGATGAGACGGGCACTTTGTCACCGCAGGACGATGATCTTTCGTGTGGAGCCTTTCAACGCCTTCTGTGTCCTTGTGAGAAGTCCCTTCCAGGAAACGCCATCAATCCTAAATCCTAAAAGCTGTAAAACCTTTGTAGACCCTTAACTAAACCCTACATCCTAAATCTGAAGAGCTGCAGCTTGCTGCTCTGGGCCTTTAAGGCACTGAAGCCAACGAGCCTGAACCCTGAAGACTGACCGTCGGGAGCAGTGGGTTAGTCTCTCCTTGCAAGGGGATGAGCAGGAACTGTGACTTTCAATTTTTGGAAGGCTTGCGTAATCTTGGGTTTCATATACGTAACTGTAAACCTTTAGAAGGTATGTAACCTTCAGAGTTTTCCGGCTTCATGTAATCCTATACTATAATTACTGTTCACAAGGTTAACCTTTTGTGGGCTAGGGTACTCAGCCACTCAGTGTCACGCTTGCTCTCGCTCTCTCTCTCTCTCTCTCTCCCTCCCTCCCTTCCCGCCGCTCCTACTTTCCAACATTTAAGGGCTTTAGAGTTTGGGGGTTCAGGGCTTAAAGTGCACAAGCCCCAAACGGTAAACCACAAGAACCTAGCTCCCACGACACCACCTAGAATCCTAGAACCCCCCCTCCCTCCAGATGAGTCCCCCCAGGCTGGGAGCATCCCCTACAACTGCCCCAGCTCTAACCTTTGACTGGGCTGTTGTTTCCAAGGGGAAAAGGAGGGACCCTTAGTAAGGAGCCCCAGGTATATAACCTTAATATAGCAGTTACATACCTATTATATACCCCATTATAGGGTAGGGGTTCCCATTAAGGGTCCCCCCTTTCCCCCTTTGATTGTTAAGGACTTCCAAAAGTAAGGAAGACCTGGGGCTCCTTTAAGGGACCCATAAGGGATCTATAGGGTTTAGGGTTTAGAGTTCTTGTTGAGGGGTTTAGTTTAAGTTACCGTAAGAAGGAAGCCATATATTATTTACTATAGATCCCTCTTATGGTAAGTTAAATTAAGCTCCTTAGCAAGAACCCAGTTGACTCAGAACCAGAACCACTAAACTTATCCACAAGGCCCTAAGCCGCTGAAGTCCGAGCCCTTTAAAACAAAACACAAAACCCTAAACCCCAGAACCCCTCAACCCCTAGACCCTGAACCCCTAACCCCTAAACCCTAAGACCCTAAACCCCTAAACCCTAAACCCCTAAACCCCTAAACCTGAACCCCTAAACCCCTAAGCCGTAAACCCCTAAGCCCCTAAACCCCTAAACCCTAAGCCCCTAAACCTTATAAACCCCAACCCCCCCTAAAAGCCTAAACCCTAAACCCCTAAACCCCTAAACCCCCAAACCCTAAACCCTAAACCCCTAGACCCCTAAACCCTAAACCCCCCCTAAACCCGAAACCCCTAAACCCTAAACCCCTTGAAGATAGTCGCAGAGACGAGGAGCTGGTGGACGGATGGATCCGCCTCAGGGGTCCTGCAAAGGCCTGGGAGTTTCGAATATTTGGGGTACCTTCAAAGGGATCCTTTAAGGGTTTCTTAAAGGGATCTATAAGGGTTCTATAGAGGGTTTAGAGTTTAGGAAGCTTCCGAATTTAGGGGTACCTTAATTTGGGGTCCTTATAAACAGGCTCCTACTATTTGGGGTCCTGCAAAGGCCTGGGAGTTTTGTAATCGGTCAGGATTTAGGGTTTAGGGGTTTTGGGGTTTAGGGTTTAGGATTTGGGAGTTTTTAAATCGGTTTGGATTTAGGGGGGGGTTTTGGGGTTTCGGGTTTTGAGGGTGGAGGGCTTAAGATTTAGGGTTTCGGGTTTAAGCGTGCAGGGCTTAGGGTTTTAAGGGTGTAGGGTTTAGGTTTCATTGCGTTGTGGCTTCGATCTTTTTTGTACATTAGGCTGCAGGACTGCGCTGCGCGAACTAGCGCACGCTTCGGCCGGACGAGTCCGGGGATGCCAATTCCTCGAGTGGAAATCCTGGATCCCAACCTCAACTGCACTGACCCGAACAACATGTTGCCCACAGGCGCGGGATTTATCCGCCCTTCGGGGCGCAGTCATGCTGTGGCGGATTGCTGTGTCCAGCGCTGCTCGTCTCTATCTCTAACCTGCATCTTGCCAGAAGACCAAGATTGCGCAGCACCGCGACACTTTGACATTGAGCATAGACTCATGACCTGTAGATGATGAGAAGACATGGAGCTACGAAGACCATGTTCCCACTTGATCTGCACACGCAGTCACGCAGAGATTCACAAATCCATACAGGGGCCTAAACAATTACCAACACTGTTTTCAGGGGTTCCATGCCATATTTGTAGTATTTATAGCATGAGAAAAATTCTCAGGCCCTGCTCTAATTCTGAAGGCCCCTACTGTAAGAACCCGATTAAGAAACCCTGGGCCTATAATCTTACTTCAAACCTTCGAACCCAAAGGCTTGCTATTCTAGGACCTAGAGTAGGCCCTTCTGCACCCTTTTTGTTCCTGGGTCACTCTTGGGTCTAGTGTTGTACAGCCAGCGATGCACAACATATTCTAGGACCTAGAGTAGGCCCTTATTCCCTTTTTTAGGGTTCAGGTTCCCTTATAAGCCCCTTTAAACCAAAAAGGGCACCCTTTTTATTCCAAGGTTACTCTTGGGTCTAGTATTCAACTATCACTGTTTTAGCCCAAAGGCCGAATGCCACTTGGTGGTTGTTGTTAGGGCTCTATGCTGTTAGACACCACCTCCGAACCCTACTTTAGATTCGTAAACGTCAAATTATCGGGCTTCAGGGTGGTCGAGTTTACGTTGACATAGAGGCATGAACCATTTCTTTAAGTCTCATCAATAGTGCCCCAAGTCCTGTTCTCGCCGATGCTGGTACACCGTTTTCAGGCTTTGGACTTGGCAGTGCTCATGTCCGACAACAACCGCATGGATGCCAAAATTGATTGGATGTGTGACTCGGCGCTTATGCTAAGCCCGTACAGTAACCCTGTCTAATTCTTAAATTCAAGGGAATCCTCTAATCCACGTGCTGATATGTTAGAGCTACTGCAGACACCATTATTGAGCATTTGTGGATGTTCAAAGCGTCATGGTCTGGTTTACCAGACCCTGGCTTGCAGGGAAAATACAATCCAAGAAGTCCGCCTCCAGAAATCTTTTTCCGACCCATACATAAACCCCTAAACTGGGCTCTTCTAAGTTATGCCCAAGCCCGAGAGGAGTGTCTCAGCCCGGGCCACGTTTCCTATCTCGGTTCAGGGATTGTTGGGTATTTTGAGGGCGGGTTAAGGCTTCTAGAGTATAGGCTTCTTAGGAGTTTGGGTGTAAATCCCCCAGGCCACTTACCCAGTAACCAACTAAAGTGATTCGCAGCACTGTATTCGGGAGTCGGGACCTAAAACCGTGCTCTTTGTGTTTGTGTTAACCTCTCCAGGGCAGGGTTTGGCTCGCAAACCTGAAGCCCCAAATAAACCCCCCAATCTAAATGCCTAAACTATAGACCCCGAAAAAGGCTCCAACCCCCAAACCCCCCTTAACCCTAAACAGAACACCCTTAAAACTCGGGTACTGCCCCCACTCTGTAAGAGTTGGACTCGACACTATTGAGCATGACTCTATGTAGATATGCCCCTCAAATGTGGAGACCGTTGCAGAATAAGCGCACCCCCCACCCAAAACCTCAGGTTAAGGGTCCTTTTCAATAAAGGCTCCGTGCTATTTTGAGCACCTAAAAAGGGATCCTAGTTCCGAGAACTGCCCATAAAAATCTTCTCCAAGTTTGAAAACCTAAAGCCTCTAAGCAGGAACCTTAGTTTACAGAAGGACCCAATCGAAAACCCTAAACCCTTAAACCCTAAACCCTAAGCCTTAGTTTAGAGGCTTACCCACACTTGAAACCCCCTAACGCCTCAAGTGACATGGTGAGCCAACTGCCCAGATAAAAACCCCTTAATTGTAGAAATCTTATAGAAACCCTTGTAGATCGCTTGAAGATGCCATACAAAAGGCCCTAAATCTCAGGTGACATGGTGAGCGACATTGGCACCTGCAGCATCGTCGACCGTGGCTCGGTGGGCGGGGCCAAAAGGCGAACGCGACTCAGCTGAATCTGGGTTCCTGTAAGGATCCCGTTCAGGGATCTATAGGGGTAGGATGGAGGTCTAGGGTCTACTTAACCGGATGTCAAACCTGGAGTCTTGTTTAGGGGTTTAATTCAAGTTACCATAATAAGGAATGTTTTATGAACGATAGACCCCTAGCATGGTATTTTAGATTAGGTTCCTTAACAAGAACCCTGAATAGGGGGGCGGGTTCTTTGAAGTAGAGGGGGACTGGCGAGGGGGGGGCGGGGGTTCTGAAATTTAGGGTTTAGTGTCCTGTTTTTGTCGGGGTGTGCTTGGGTGTACTGGAGTTTCGGGCTTCAAGGTTCGGTTACTTAAAGGATCATGGGACTTAGTAAGTAAGGTTATAAGTAGGTTATAATTAGGATAACCCCACTTAGGGGACTTATAACCCCCATTATAACCTACTTACTAAGTCCCATGATCCTCTAAGTAGGGCTGAGGGTTTAAGGGGTTTGCGGTTGAGGATTGAGGATCTTTGGCACACCTCTTCCTGATAATAACTGAGACAGTAAAACCATATTTTTTTACTTACCTTGGGTTAGTAGGGAATGGAGGAATGGGGTACAATTATAGTTACTATTACTACCATTCTTCCATTCCCTGCTAACCAAAGGTAAGTTTAGGGTCTGTGGCAGGGTCCTTGATTTCTGGCGCGCGCTCAACCTAGATCCTCCTTCTACCCTCAATTGGACCCTGCTTTCCTTCCCAGGAGGTCCTGGGTACTGTGACGGGGGACACTTCCCCAAATCATAATAGTAATTCCTATACTATAAGAACTCTACATACTGCTGATGGACAAATTCCTGCATTACCCATTATAAGGAATATACCATAGTTCCCATAGTTTAGAGTCCTTAGGGTCATGCAGGATTTTGTCCATCAGCAGTACTACTATACAGGTACATCGGAGCCTTTGGGCTTCTACTGGGAAATGCATACCGCTATTCGAGGGCGAACACGGCTACGGGGTGTCCGACACCTTTGTTTCACAGCGCAGAGCAACAGTACATGCAACGTGCCTCTACCCCGGGCGGGAAACCGTTCCGAGTTAATGCAAAACGCAGTAGTTGCACATATCAAATATGGTGTTTCGGGTAAAGGGCCGCAGAAAGCAAGGGTCCAGCGCCATGTAGACGGACTGGGAAAATCGGATTATGCGTTTCAGATCACATAAACGGATGATGGGCTTGGGGGAACAGGGCTTCGATGGGCTGAGTACCTTTGTTGCAGGTGTCGCAGGCAATCCTGGCAGTCAGAGGTCATGCGATTGTGTAGGCACTGCAGTTACCTTAGTTCAGAAACATATTCGCAGTGGTAGAGTAGGTAGCCTTTGCCCTGTTGGGGCACCATATAATCCCTGTATAATCTGAAAGATGAGCCCAGTTCCTCTAGGATGCTGGACAATTACGCACTGAGTTCGAGCATTAGTCGGGAGAAGGAAGGCTTCAGAGTTGGAGAGATGAACGAGCTCGATTCGTTGTTGAATGAAGGGGCCTAAACAAACTGCATGTGTTTTTCGAAGGGCGGGGTCCTTATTAAAGTTACAGCAAAACATACCCCCGAATCCTGTTCGAATCATGAAGGCTCCTATATTAGAGGTTGATGTTCTGGGGCCCGGGGGCTGGGGGCCTAGAAGACACCAGCTTCATCCTTTGCTTAGCAGAGGTCGTTCAGGAGAAATCGGGCTACCTCCATTGCCGTGCGCCTGAAGGACATTGCCCTAAACCCCTAAACCCTAAACCCTAAACTCCTAAACCCTAAACCCTCAACTCAGATCCCCGATGCCCCTGCCACAACCCCCAAGCCAAGAGCTCAAACTGCAGGTCGAACTCAAAACCCAGAATTTTTTCCAGACTTAGGTGATGCAAGGAAGTAGCTACCTGGAACCCAAAAGTATGTAGAATAAAGAGCCTTTCTATAGGTTTTGGGCCATTACTTTACCTACTTCTGAGGGTCTAGGTAGGACTAAGGATATTCACGATATCCCAGCAATAGTAGTCATGCTTTGGACCATGCTGCTAGGCTGCAACCCTGAACCCTCAAATCCCTGAACCCCTGAACCCCCTGAGACCTCAAGACGCGAACCTTTGCAGAACCCTTAAAAAGCGCTGGCCTCCGAGCATTCCCCAAAAACTACCTATAGTCTCCATTGCAGTTCCTTTTTTTTGGTTTAACCACTTACATATTAAGGATCCTGTAAGGTAACCCCAAAAAGGAACTACAATGGAGACTAGAGGTAAACTCTCAGACTCTGTAATCCTTGAGCCGAAACCCCCTAAACCCAATGACCCTAAACTCCAAAACCACAGTTTTGCAGAGCATTTTGGGGGTTTGGGTGAGTCTCTGCGGAGTTCAGGGCCTGGGGACTTTCGAGGATCAGGGTTCAGAGGTTCAGGGGTTGAGTCATTGAGGGTTTAGGGGTTTGGGTTGTAGCGGTTTGGGTTTGGGGTTTAGGGGTTTAGGGTTTAGGGTTTGGGGTTCATGGGTTACGAGAAGTCAGACTACATAGACGAAAAGTGGCGCTTCATAGTTTTGTGGTATGGGGCGGGGGCTTTGACAGAGTGGAAGCCCGTGAACCCAAATCTAGTGTGCGAGGCACCTTGTTGCTTTGAAGGCTGAGGAGACTTGAATTGGGGAGTTGCTGGGTTACCCTGATTTCAGCCTCCTTCAGCCCCAAACCCTAAATCCTAAACCACCCTAAACCTTCGCCGACATTTTTGGAACTACCCCTAGCAAGAAACCAACAAAGCCAGGAGGAGACCTGGTTGCTAAGCCACCGGATCCTCTAAACAACCCATCCCCAGTTCTTTTTGTAGCCTGGACCCCAAGCCCCACCTAGTGGCACGTGAAAACACCAGAGAACTCCACCAGAACACAACTCAAACACTCATGAAATTCTAGATGGACCAGGAGGCAGGAAGTTACAAGCATTTACGTACCCGATGAAGAAATATCATACCTACACCTTCGCAACCCTAAACCCTCAGAAACCCTCTTCCATAAAAAAGCACTGAAGCGCGAAAACTTTTATCATAGTTAACCTCAAGAAACGCTGACCAGCCTATCCCCAACCCTACACCCGAGGAATCCGAAACCCTCTGCCCTGAACCCTAAAACCCGTAAGCCTCGAGCTCTCCCTGTCTTTAGCCCTGAACCCTAAACCCCTAAACCCTAAGCCCTCGGCCTTAAACTCTTATTCCCTAAACCACTGAACCCTAAACCTAAACCCTAAACCCCTAAACCCTAAACCTAAACCCCTGAACCCTATAAACCCTAAACTCCTAACCCTAAACCCTAAACTCCTAACCCCCCTAAACCCTAAACTCCTGTCCCCCCCAAAACCCTATAACCCCTAAGCTCTAAGCCGCTAAACCCTAAACCGTTAAGCCCAGAGCATCCGAAAGGAGAGTCTCCGGCCCAAGAATGCATCCAGGCGCGTTTGGGTCCTGTTATAGGTGCCTGATGAAAAACCATTAAGTTAGGCCTAAACCCCGCCTGCCCCAACTCCTAAACCCTAAACCCTACCTGGACCCCCAAAGTATGTAGAACAATAGCAGTTTATGGGTTTTGGGCTATTATTTTACCTAGTTTGGGGGGTCTAGGTAGATATAGTTGCCCTTGCAGCCACCGTGCAAAGAGCTTCAGGCTGTAGGGTGTGGAGGTTTGGGTTCAAAATATTAACCCCCAACAGGAACTACTCTGAAGCCTCTGGGTAACCACTGGGGTTTATATGAGTGTTCCGTTAAGGGGTTCTACAAGGGTCTCTATAATAACGGTGTTTACAAGAGGTTGTATTGAACTTCATGCCTCGATAGGATTTTGGTGTACGACACCACGTAAACAGGGAACCCAAAGGAGTACTGGTTTAGGGTTAGGGTTTAGGGTTTAGGACTAGTCATGGTGCTAAAATTTGCTCTGGCTTCAAACCGAAACCCCTCTTATTGAACGGTGATTACGTTGTTGTGTAGTATGTCCAAGCATTTACCCTGACCCTTAGGGTTAAACTAGCGGTCCAGGATTTGGGTGGCCTCTATTTCAGATGTAGGGCATCGGACTCCCATGTTGCTATTAGGTATCAAGCGAATACTTGGAGGTTCATGGGGGGGGTAGTTATAAGTGGCGATATAAGTAGGGTAACTCTAATTAAAGCCCTCGTGAGGTGACTTATAACCCTACTTATGACTACCCGTGAAGCTCCACGTAGGTTCGTGGGGATCTTGGGTTTACCGGTTGAGGGTCTCGGGTGTGGCTAGGGTTTAAGTTGAGGTTTAGGGTTTATAGGGTTTATTACAGTAGGGTTTAAGGTTTAGGGTTTAAGGTTTAGGGTTTAGTTGAGGATTTTTGGTTTGGGGTCGAGGCCTTTGGGCATATGTTGGTCTAGATTTTCGAGGTGAGTAGGTCTCTAAGTTAGGCTCCCCAAACAGTACAGCATCCTTAGAAGAAGGGATCCTCAAAGGGACCTCATTTACAGAACGACCGTATGTGTAACGAAGCCATCTGCGCGCTATCAGAAAGTAAGTTCTAACCGCGCCCTACGGTTGAGGAGTTTAGGACTTGGGTTTAGGGTTTAGGAGTTATAGACATAGACGCACTCCGCGGTGATGGCTGTTGGGATTCAGTGTTGAGGCGTACGCCGTAGCATTGCGGCTTCAGTGGGGGACGTGTACGTCTTTCAGATTTGTTAGGTGTTTTAAGCTTTCGATTTTGGGCTCGATAGCGACAATGGTCCCAGAATCCCAAGCTTCGGAAAACATGCAAATACATCACAGATGTTACAGCGACTGCACGAGTGCACCCCTGTAGACTGATTTCCTAAATGCGAAACATCCTTCATCGTCGCTTCCCTAAGGCTCCATGTGCCCATGTACTATACACTATACCCGGACACCAAAGGTATGTAGAATAATAGACTTTTCTAGGTTTTAGGCCATGAGTTTACTTACTTTTCAGGGTCTAGGTAGAGCTTCTACTAGGACCTCGAGTAGGCCCTTATTCCCCTTTTTTGGGGTTCAAGTTCCTGTATAAGCCCATTTAAACCAAAAAGGGCACCTTTTTTATTCCTAGGTCACTCTTTTGGGTCTAGTACAGATACAGATCTATACCCTAAGGCTCCACAGTAGTTCCTTTTTGGGGTTCATATTTAGAATCTGATGAGGTAATCCCAAAAAGGAACTACTATGGGGCCTCTGGGTATATAGTACTTATGATCCCCATCTTGGATTCCGAATATAATACAGCACCTAATATTTAGGGTACCCTAAAGGGGTCCTAATGTTGACAACTACCCCAAAATTATAGACTATACAGAGCTATAGAGGCAGTGTACTACCCTAAGGCTCCATAGTAGTTCCTTCTTGGGATTACCTTATAGGATTCTAAGTATGAACCCCCACAAGGAACTACTATGGGGCCCCTGGGTAACCACTAGGGGTTATATGAGAGCTTATAGGTACAGACCTGGGGGTACCCCTAAATTCGGAAGCTCCCTAAACCCTAAACCCTCTATAGAACCCTTATAGATCCCTTTAAGGAATATAATCCTTACAGTCACAAATTCGGAAGCTCCCATAAGGGCACATGGAGTCCTAAACTCCGAGAAGCTGAGCCTTTCCAAAATCGAACGAGGACCCTGTCATGGGAGTCTCAAATAACATAGGAACCCTTAGGGTTTTTTTAAAAAGAGTTCCGTGTAAAGGGTCTATAAGGATTGCCATAAAGGGGTATTATAGAGGAACCCTTAGGGTTCCTTTAAAGAGTTCCTTATAAAGGGTCTATAAGGATTACCATAAGGGGTATTATAGAGGAACCCTTAGGGTTCCTTTAAAGAGTTCCTTATAAAGGGTCTATAAGGATTGCTATAAGGGGTATTATAGGGCTTTAATGTAGGAACCTGATTAAGAAACACTGGACCTATAGCCGCAAAATAGTAGGATTCCTATAAGGAACCCTAATAAGGGCTTACTCGGGTTCCTACATGATACCTTGAACTTCAACGCAACCATCCAACCCAAACCCAAATTCTGAACGACACCCTAGAGGCCGAAAGTCTAAAATCGCCCCTGACAGTGCCGAAGCGCTGCGGGCGCTGGCGCCCATGTCCGACGCGCGAGAACGCATCGACTGGCCGAAGACGCTGCCACTCTGAGCGGGGAATCTCCACCAGGAAGCCCATGCTCGGGGTTGTGATTTATTACTATTACTATTATTACTATTATTACTATTATTACTATTATTACTATTATTACTATTATTATTATTGTCGTTAGCATTATTAGTAGTACTCTGATTTTCATTTTTATTGTTTCTAATATTGTTCATTATCATTATTACTACTATCACCATTATTAAGGTTATTATGAGGCTTTCTGTTTTAGGTTGTAGGGTACAGGGTCTATAGGTAAGGGAGGGGAAGTCCATTTTTTAGGTGTCAGCTGCGGAGGTGTAGGGTGTAGCGTCCATTTTCGGGGTTTGGGAAATCAGGTGGGGCGATTGGCGGTTAGGGCGTTTACATACCACACGTCTCGCTGCTGTGCGTTTTTCATAGGGATCCTTAGGGGTGTAGGGGGAGGGTGGGTAGGGGGCCTTACGGCCCATAATAAGGACTAATAAGGCCTATTTAAGGAAATCTAGTCCCCTACACCCCTCCCCCCTACACCCCTAAGGATCCCTATGAGTTTTTGTTATAGGTGTCGACTTCGGGTCGTCTGAGAGGGGTCTATGTTGCAATTGTGGCCGCCTCGCGCCTGGCTGTGACACCAGGCTAAGTTGTTTGATATACGATTGAATACGGGCACGGCCTAGCTCAGGGGTGAAGTTTTTGGCTTTTCTTTGATCTTTCTCGTTCTTGTGCCACTATATAGTGGCCTACAAACAAGCCTTTATCGCGGCAGCCCTGAGTAGGGGCAGCTGGCTCAGATGTTTCTCTTGAGCTTGTAAGCTGAATGTCCCGGTTCCTGTCGACCAGAGACCGAAACCCGAAGATCTCTCGAAGACTCGAAAACCCTAAGCCTGAGTGCAGGGTAGCTGGGCTTCCAGGGTGTGGCAGCAGCCACGGAGATGTGCCAAAGTGCCATTCCGTGGTCACCTCTGCCGAGATCCCTCCGGCGAGGCCTTAGTAGCAGCACTCGCCACAGCAGTTCCCACAAGCATCCTGGCATCGAGGTTCAGCGCGTTCTACGTCTCTTGGGTTTGGGGTTCAGGGAGCGGGGCTTCGGGCTTCGGTTTCTCTGGAAGTTTTTCCTGGCTGAAAATGTTTAAAAACACTACTAAACTTCTGATTCGGGTGTAGGATGGGGGTGGTATATAGGTTCGGGGAGCTAGACAACATCCACTTACCATTGCCATGTATATTTATACGATAAGACGCACGAAGTCTGAACCCTGCTCACCCCCAATATTTGAAATCCTAGGCTCTAGCCTTCCCAAAATCCCGTAGCCGCCCACAACCCTAAGCCCTATGAGCCCTAGAACCAGATGCCAACTTCTAAACTCCCAGGCTATCGAGACTCCTCAAGCATTGTTTTTCTTTTTTTGGTTTTAGTTTATGACTCCTCAAGCATTCTTTACCCCAATCGTTGCAGTTATATACATTTCTTCCACGTGATGTGTACGAATTCCCTGTAGACCAGGGGGTTTAGGTGCCGAGTTGATAGTAAGGTAGAACATGTAACGAAAGGATCCGATGGGTACGATTGGCGGCTTTTGGTGGCATTCCGATTAGTCGACTGAGCTGTTGTGAGACTGTGCGCCTGGAGATGTTGTTTAGCGTGCTGCTGTGTCAGTGCAGAGTGCATGGCCACATCTGCCAGGATGCCTCCGTCGTCTCAGGGTACCTATAATGCACGAGTAGGAACAAAGAGCAACATTATTCCATAGGGCTCCGTGTAGTGAATACAGCTACTATACTATGTCCCAAAACCTTGTTGCAGGTTGTCGTCATGCTCCATCCCAGGCTCCCTTGAAAGAGCTTCAGACAAGCCCCTTGCTCGAGTTCCTGATTCTGACTTCGCTGTATAAGTCCTTAGGAAGATAGGTTACTTGGGGTTTAAGTAGATCCGAGGCCTACTACGCCCCACGCCCTATCTAAATCAAGATCTTGGATTCTCAGGTAGGCCCTAAACGAAGATCCGAGTTGAAAGGCGCCCTTTTGGAGGCCTCCAACGATCGGAGCCTGCCCAGCAATCCAAGCTTATGGCCTACGCTGCTCCTAATATGGTACCCTGAATAAGGATCCTTATTATCAGGACCCCAAAACAAGGTACCCCTACGTTTCGGAAACTCTCATATAGGTATATAGGTACTTTGCTGTAGGCTCATACCCTACGCCCATTTTTAGGGTATCTACTTTTCTATATAGTGGGTCCTAACCATATAAACCTCAGCCCTAAACCCATAACACGAGGTATCCTAAAACAGGGGTAGGGTATGCTGGGCCTCTCGGATCTTTTGCCGGAATTTCAGTTTCAAAGGGGGGGTGTCAGGGTTTATAGGGTTTTAAAGGGGTGTTAGGCTTTATAGGGTTTTAGAGGGGGTTTTGGGGTTGAGAGGGTTTTACAAGGGGGTTTAGGGTTTCTAGGGTTTTAAAGGGTGTTTAGGGTTTCTAGGGTTTTGAAGGGGGTTTAGAGTTTCTAGGGTTTGAAAGGGTGTTTAGGGTTTATAGGGTTTGAAACGGGGTTTAGTGTTTATAGGGTTTAGGGTTATCAATTTAATTTGCGTCTCCTAAGCCCAAACCCATAGGGTCCAAAGTGCCTATATAGTAGAATGTAGGGACCTGAACAGTTACCAATACTCTCAACTTAATTACGATTCCGCATCGTCACTGTACTCGAAGATGCCTTGAAACCCTGTTACCAATTAATAAGGCCTCAGTATTGCAGGGCAGGACTCGGGCTCGAAAGCTTGGGTCTGGCGGATGCCTACCAAAAAGGCCAGGGGCGTTGCTTGTTCTCATTCGCAGTTCCAGTGCTCCAAGAGCGCACCGGGGAACTGCAAAAGATAGCCTTGATCCACAAATGAAGGACTGGGAACAGACCAGGAAAGAATGTTCCGCATAAACCCTCGACCCCCAAACCCTAAATGCCCCTAAACCCCTAAACCCTTACTTCTAAACCCCCTAAACCCCGACCCCCAGCGACTCCTGTAACCCCATTCAAGCAGTAGGGTTTAGGGTTTAGGGTGGCCCTTTAAGGGCATACATACTTTTCGACTCGCTGGATCTTTCCTAAAATCCCAAGTTGTAGAGAGCTTTAGACCCTCAAAGCTCCAATCCTAAATGGCGAGTTCATCAAACTAAACATTCAGCATCCCCGACATTAAGCCTCAAATTCCTTCATTGTCGGGATTTGGGGGTCTGCGTGGATCTGGGGTTTGCGACCTCATCCCAGCAATAGTTGCAGGGTTGTCTCACCCGGGCTGCTGTGACGGATCGTGAGGGTTCGGAATAGTTCTATGGACTGAAGGACTCTGGCATCCCCTGGCCCTACACTCCAAGGGTAAAAGGAGGGACCCTTAATAAGGACCTCTAGGTATATACCCTTAATATAGCTATGATATACCCATTATATAGCCCATTATGGAGTATGGGTCCCCATTAAGGGTCCCTCCCTTTCCCCTTTGACAAACTGTATACCTTTACCCTACGGCCCCAAAGTAGTTCCTTTTCGGGGTTCAGATTTAGAATCTTATGAGGTAATCCCGAAAGGAACTACTATGGGGCCTCTGGGTATTTTAAGACCGACCGAAACTGAAACAACCAAACCCTGTGTAAAGGTGGATTTTAGGTTTGGCACGGGCAGGTACTTTGCGGGGCCTTACTGTTGGAAGCAGGGCTTGGGGTTAAATTATGTATTATTCTGTGTACCAAGGAAGCCTAAGGGATACTATAGTGGTAGCTAGTCAGGCTGAAGTACCTAGAACCCGGAGCCCGATTGTAGGATTGTCGCTTTGGGGCTTCTTCTGTTGGAAGTGTACGGTTTGGGGTTAACGGTTTCACAGTTACCCTAAGGGTCCATGAACCCAACTAGCATATAGAGTTTGCACCAAAAGCACCTATATAGGGACTAGTTTAAGGCCAGAGTGTTTACTACGGACCCTTAAACCCTAAACCCGAATGGTACCCGAGCTGACTAGAGGAGCCTGCTGCAAGATGAAGCGCACCCGTTGTCTCTAATTTTCAAGGTTCAGGCTGACCGTGGCGTGGTTCCTTAATGAGAGGAGTCCGTATCTTATAGTTGCTGACACGAAATTGGTGTAGGCGGTGTAGGCAGGTCATGCCGCACAGGGCCCTTGGGCCAGTGGTAGTTTTGAAACCCAATCAGAGCAATGCCCTTGCGACCCAGATCCAATGGGAGAGTGCGTCAACACATACCCTAAGCAGCAGAGCCCAGATAAGTAGTAGGTAGTTGTGTCGCAATCCCCACAAATCATCCAATGATCGACGTATCTACGATGCGACTCGACACTTTCGATTCAACAAATCTTGCTGTCCACCTTCTTGGCTGTTGCAGATACAAAGATACACAAGTCCTGCAAAAAGCAGCTTCGGTTCCAGGTATTGCATTGTTTCCTCCTGCAGTGCTGCGGCACTCCATCTGAAACTCGAAGTTCAAATCCCCCCCGAAACCCTACACGTCCAGGGCGCCAATATGCACCCTTCGTGAAGGAATACAATATACTCGGCTTTGTAAGTGACTTGCTATGATGATAAGGTATAGGCGGTATTCGGTATATTTCGGTATAGTCCTTTACTTAGGGGTGTTGAACTCTCTGCGATAGAATTAGGAGCCATCGGGGTCGCAGGGTCCGCAATGCGCATCGCTGTCGCATAAAAGCGATGGCGAACATTGGATAGCCGAATGCAGAAAACCTTGCTTTTGCTATCTCAATATCTCGGGCTTTCGCACATGGCATCTGTTAACTGACGTCGGAGAAAGTATGCGACCAAAGCTGTGCAAAAAAGCTCCTGTGTGCGTTGCGGTCCTGGTGGTGTTCCCCCCGGTTGCTACCAAGCTTGAAAGCTTGCTAGAACAATCTGGGGCTTTGGTATCTGGGGCATAGTTGCATCTGCAAGGAAAATCCAAAAAGAGCCCTAAACCCCTAAACCCTAGATCCTCAACCCGCTGAAAGCTAAACCCCTAAACGATCTAAAGCCCTAAACCCTAAAAACCCTAAGCTCTACAACAGAATACGAAACCCTTATAGAACCCTCCTTAAAGGAACCCTACATTATAGACCCCAGACCCCTAAGCAAAAAGGGGGGTGCGACGGAATCGGCTCTAAACCATCCTAACCTCCAAACCCTACATCCTATCGACCCCTTTAAAGAAATCCGAAACCCTTTACCCTATACCCTAAACCCCCAACCCTCTTAATTAGAGCAAAAAGGAAAAAAGAGGAAGTCGAGGCTCCAAACTCTAGACCCTTTTCCCTAAACCCCAATCCCTTATATAGATCCCTCAAAAGGAACCCAAAATTATAGGCCCCAGACCCCTGAACCCTCCTAAAGAAAGAAGGAAAGCAGACGAAAGCTGAGGCTCCAGCTCCACAAAGCGATTCTGGAGCCCCTGAGCGACCATCTCCGAGATTCGGCAGGCGCCCTCCTGAGCGGCGGGGGGCGGGGGGGGGTTCGGATTGCTTTAAACGGATCTGTAGGGTATAGGGTTTCCGTTTCCGTCAAAGGGATCTATAGGGTCTAGGGTTTCTGGAGGTAGGGCTTAGGGTTTAGGGTTTAGGGCGTCAGGGGTTTAAGGGTTTAGGATTTTGGGGTTCAGGGTTTAGGGGCTTTGGGGGTTTAGGGTTCCTTTAATTTAAAGGGAACTATAGGGGTTCTTGAAGGGTTCTATCGCAGTCTTAACCTTACTTCCTTTTAGACGGATTTCTAGGGGTTCTTCTGAAGTTTCTCCAACAGTCAGGACCCTAGTTCCTGTAAAGGGAACTTTAGGGATAGGCCTATACCAGTCTCAACCTTAGTTCCTTTACGGAGATCTATAATGTAAGGGCCTAAATAATTACCTATACTATTTTGGGGTTCCTTGTTATGAAAATAGTATAGTAATGGGCCCGTGGTGGAACAAGAAGCACTTCGAGCAACCCCTATAAACTCTAAACCCTCAACCCTCAACCAAACCCTGAACCCTCAACCCTGAACCAAACAGTGAACCCTAAACCCTAAACCCTCTGCCCACCTTAATTGCTAGGCGGAAAAAGGTGCTAAACAAAACCCTAAACCCCATGTCAGCTTGGGATGATCGAGCGGGCGTAAAAATGAGTTCAACAAAAACCCTGAACCCTAAACCGGAAACCCTGCACCTTAAACCCCAAACCCTAAACCCTAAGCCCTATGTCAAGCTTCCGGTCGTTCCAAAACCCCTGCGGAGTCGGGGCCTGATCCCAAGCCCTACCTTAACCCCGAACCCAAAGGCTCCATGTACACATATAGTAGGTACTTATAGGCCTTAAAGTACCCATATAGGGACCCCTTTAAGGCCTAAGTACCTACTATATGAGTACATGGAGCCGTAGGGGAAGAACCTACATTCTTAAGGACATTATATGGGTAGCTGACAAAATTAGGGTCCCTTTTGGGATACCCTAAATAATAGGTGCCGTACTATCATAGGGACCCAAAGTGGGACCATAATTTTGACAACCACCCATATAAAGAAATCATAATAAGGAACCCTAAAAAGGTAGGTTATTCAGGGTTAAGGTAAGGCTCACGGTGCAGATCAATCAGTCTGCTGTCAAGATGAAGATGGTCAATGTAGGGGGCTAAGTAGTTACCAATACTATTTTGGGGCCTCCCTATTACCTACGAGTATAGTATCATGTACCCCAAAACCCTATTCTAATTCAAACGCTTCGCGTCGTCCGCCTCGGCCCGGCCGTGACGGAAGCAAGCGCACTGTGAAGGCGTCCTTGAAGGACCCTCAAACACTAAAACTTAGTCTTAAATGGTATCTTTTTCCTTTGTTTTCCCGGCTCTTAGGGTCGGTTGAGGTATGCAGACTGAGCACCTTCATCCAATAACGACTTGCTCCGAAGACCCTAAACCTCAAAGCCTCGTCTCTCAAGCCTAAACCCTCATTCTTCGCTGCATGTTCTTCAACGGCGGCATCGATGCCATGCTCGGTCGGCCCCCCCCAGAGCGATCTATAGTCTACAGCGTTTATAAATTATAAAGGGTTCAGGGATTATGTACACGCGCCGGCATGTGCTGCATCAAGCTCCGGTAATCCGGTAAACAATAAAATCCTGAGTCCTAAACTTTAGACCCTATAGGCGTCCTGTGCAGGGATGACACGCGCAAACCGACAAGTGTCCCAGCTAGTCCGCCAAAGGGTTAACTCGTGGAACCCTGCTGCCTAAAACCTTCAACACCAAATTTCCGAACCTGTAAGTTTTGAATTTTGTAGCCGACAGCTCGCAAGCTTCAGTTTCTGAGCCTTGTACAAGTCGTAGCAGCAGCGGATGGAGCTTGTGCTGGCACCGGAACGAGCGCTGGGGTGGGGTCACTGGGGAGGATTAAGAGGTGGGGAATAGTCCGAAAAGGAACCTCTGACCGCTTCGGCCAGGGCCGAGGCGAAATGTTATAAGGCCCCTATATCACTCTACTGTAAGAGTCCCCGTCTCTATGCGAGCTAGATGGAGAACGCTCTAAACCCTAAACCCTTTGCAGCACCACTCTGAGCCTCTAGGTTTATTCGTCTGCTTGCCCTGAACTTCTACAGAAAGCTCGCTATCGGTGGCCCCTAACCCCTCAGGCCCCAAAGTAGTTCCTTTTTGGGGTTCATATTTAGAATCTCATGAGGTAGTCCCAGAAAGGTCTGGGACAAGACAGCCCCGCCAGCATCATTCCGGCTTGTGCGCAAGCCATTGGCTGCAGAGCGGCGGCTGTGACCGGGGGGAATTGGCAAAAGGCACGGCAAAAGGCACCCTGAACCCTAACCCGAAAACCACGAGATCACGATACAAATTTGGGGCATTGAGCAGTCAGGTAGGCCTCAGACAAGCTCCGTTTGTGATCTCGGGCTGGATTGCCGAGTGCTAAAGAAGCCACCCAAACTCCGATCCTTGTTTGGTCATTGCGGTCGCCATGATACTTCGATCAGCTTTGAACCATTGTAAGTTTCCAGAATTGTTGGAACCGTGTGCAGCAAGGTTGAAGGGCACGCCGAAGGAGCTGTTTTGGTCTCTCTTTTTTGAGCAAGGCCGCCACCGCTCAGTTGCTATTGCAATGAGTGCGAGCGAGGCTATGGCAGGCGATGCTCACGTCATTGTTGAGCACATTGAGCACAGAAACCGCGGCTGGAGAAATCTCTGCCATGGTTGTAAATTCTGTGCGTATGGTACGCAGGAGAAGGCTCGGCTGGTTGCATTGACCAGGGAGAGGCTGGTAGAGCTTCTGTAACTGGCCCTGCATCCTGCCCAGTGTAGCCATGTGAGAGTCGAAAGCAGCAACGGAAGTTTTGAAGGAGTTTCCGAAAGTGGTCGATTTCCGAAGACAGTGAAGTGGCTTCAGGATCAAGGTGTGCCTTGAAGCATTCCGCGTAGTGGGAGCCGTTAATCAGAGATTGCGATCACAATAATACTGCAACCACCGATTCTCTCGCCGGCACTTGATGCACCTAGAGCATTCCTTTGGCAGCTGAGCTGATCGCCATGGTTAGAGGCGGCAAAAAGGCCAATAAGCAGCAGGAGCTGGCGAATGCAGTTGCCGAGGACGAATTACATGAGCCTAGTCGTCAGTGGAACGAAGAGTACATACTGCCTGCGAAAGGGAGCTCCGGCCGTCCTGTTGCCGATCCTGCGGCTGCCTGTTCTGCTTCGAGTGCGCGCTCTCGATCACCGATCAGTCGCTCGACTGCCCATGATAGAAGCATCTAGTGCCCATCACTTGATAGGTCCAAACCACCTTTACCCAATAGACCCAAACATCGAGCTTCGGTGGCGGTAATTAAGCTTGGCCAATAACTATAAGGACTTTCGCAAGCGCTTGGGTTTACTGCATGGAATGGCACTGCAGCTGCATGCGTGGAGGACGAGTGTGACGATAGTGGGTACGGTGCATGGACCTCAGCCGACTTGGCAGAGTGGAATGGATGGTACGGTGCCTGGACTTCAGCAGAGTGGGCAGAGTGGAGTGATTTGCAGGAGCGCCGATCCACGTCTTATGCTTCAGCACCGCTGCCTGCGCCTGTCTCTGCACCTGCTCTAACGGAGACGCCGCCCGTTCCTGACACTGTGCCTGCTCTCCCGGAGCCACAGCTGTATGTGATCGATTTCGAGGCGGGCGAGCAACCAGATGAACACATGGTGGCCACTGTTCAGGCCTGCACGAGCACATTGCTTTTGGATTTTCGTGGCGTCTGCGACTGCCAGACCGCTGCGCACGTAGCCTCGATTATTTGCGGCTTGCCCATCGGAGCTCGTGTCTGCTGCTTGTCGTACACTACAAGTAGTAAGTACAAGAGTCAATGCGTGAGGTTCATTCGGCAGGTTCATCATGTGGCCTTGCAGCCTGGATACTCTGGTGATCTCTTCATTGTGTTTGCGACGAGAAAGACCGACCGTGGCGGCAAGCTTGACACAGCACGTAGGTTGTTTGCGCACGGCGATCCGCTGCATTTGAAATTTGGTGGACGATAGCGACAACATCACCACTGAGTGGCAGAGGCATGCGCAGGATCCATGGAAGGCTCATCTTTACGCGGCCGAGCGGCACGGGCCTTTTCGCCACTTTCTCCAGAGGGAGGGCGTGATCTGAACAGTGTTGCACCCGCTTGATTTCACTTGCGTAATACGTAATATGTTAGGGTGCTCCATTGCAGGGTGTCTGGGCCCTTAAGTCCTTGCCCTTACATCTATAACAGTCTCGGCTGTACTGGTGTGAGCCTTGATGGGTTTCTCGAGGGCTTTCTGATCTAGTGTAGCGCCGTGCTCCTTCTCAATCGCAGCCAAAGTCATGTGTGAGTGTGCAGAAGGCAAGTACACGGGTGTGCCCAAGCACAGACATGCATGCCCATCATTTCACAAGGCGTATCGGCTCAGTCAGCATATAATAAACAGCCACGGAACTTCGCGGGCTCAGACACGGATCCAAGCAAGATTTTGGGTGACTTCGGACAGGTGCCGAGAGACCCCTACATCCACCCATTCAGTTCTATACCAAGCCACATAAATCTAGCATGCAGCCTAGAAGCACAAAAGCAACGGGGATGTTTTCCCCCAAGCACTGGCATTTCCAACACCGAACGTTCAAGTGCTTCCTCCAAGTACTGGCAGCAACGCTGAGCATCAGAGCCCTTAAGGACTAGGGTGCACAACTCAGTGCCGCCTAGACGACGAAAACCAGACCCTGGCGCAATTGGTCACCCGGCGCTGCATACCGAAGGGTGGCATAGGGCACCAGGCCGCGCTCACCCATTTTGACCTTTGAAATTGTTACGCGGCATTGAGTTGGTGCCAAATTTTCTATTTAGCTACAGCAAAGCTTCCCCCTTTGAGCTTCGGAAAATCGTGGCATGGAAAATGCAGCTGAAACGGAACCCCCACGGCCAGGGGCCTTGGAGCCTGCCGGCCCCTTCCCTGGCCCCCCTGCCAAAAAATGTATACAAATATCTATGTGTATATGTGGGTTCGGTCTACATGCGGAAGTTTCTAGGCAAGACGAAAAATCCGCAGGGCAAATACGGCCCTACGTGGTGCCGGAATCGTACACCGTTTTTTGTGGCATCAAAAGCATGTCTCGCATCAAGAGCAAAATCTGCCGTTCGCTGGGTGGCTTGATGCGACCGCAAAGTTCCAAGTCAGCTAGTGCTTTCCCACTAGCTTGCAGATCCAAACCTAAAGTTGGAACATGCCATATACCAGATGCATGTTCCGACGGCGTCCTGCATATAGGCTTTTACCGCTGCCGGGAATCCAAGTTTGAGCTTGGTAGCTCGAGGCTGCCGCAATGGTCCAACTCTAGGATTGCGATTCTTCAGACAATGTTCCAAGTTTGGGCTCCGAGATCAAATCTGGAACATGCGGTGTGGGGCCACTTTGCTCCTGTGGACGGGTTCCAGTTTTCCGGCTTCCACTGTAAACAAACGTTGAAACGTTGGGCACAAAATGGCACAAAATGCCAGAGTTCAAAAACGAGCAGGGTCAAAGACGCCTTCAGAGTCCCGAAGCCCTAAACCTAAACCTGTACACTCGCAAATCTGAAGCCGTAACCCCCAAACCCCGAAAACCTGAACGCCCAAAACCAGAAATTTCAAAACCACACAACAACCACCAGCAAAGATACACACTCAACTCGAAGCCCGAACAAAACTCTATATCCTAAGTAATCCCTCAACCCGAAACCCGAAATAGACGCTGCACCTCCAACCCCAAATGGTCTGTATTAGGACCTTCATAAAGGAAGACTGTGTTCTTGTCACGGATTCTGAGGTAAAGAACTGAATCAAATTCCTTAACCAAAACCCAATGCTTAAATCCCTAAACCGTGAACCCCAAAACCCCTTAACTCTAAACCCTTATAAACCCCTAAACCTTACAGATCCCTTTAAAACAAATCCGAAACCACCCCAAACCCTAAAAACCTAAACCCTTAAGGGAACCCTTAAAGGAACCCCATAAGTACCTTTATAGGAATCCGAAAGTAAACCTTAAACCCCTAACCTAAACGAAGAGCTGCGAGGACGTCCCCAGGATGCCCGGTTTCCGGGTCGCGCTTACTTTCTTGGCGCGGGCTCCCAGATCTCTGGTGCATTTACGAAATTCGATTCTTTTGTGGGTTTAAGACTCCTGTTTAAGGTTTACGAGTTTAGGAGCGTTCTTTTAAGGGTTACTTGCATGCTTCTGTTGAGGGGCCATAGGGGTTCTAACAGGGTTCTAGAAGGGCTTCGGTAATGGGTGTTGGTTCCTTTAAGGCTTCCTTTGAGGGATCTCTAGGGGTTTTTACAGGCTTCTGTATTTTGACCCCCCAACTACCCTCTAGTATACCCACAATACCCACTGAGGGCTCCATTAAGGGCCATGGGGGGGTCCTGGTAAGGGCCGGGGTCTTAAGGTTCAAGACCCAGTTGTCTGCGAGGGGGCGACCGTCTCAAGTGGGCCCCCAGGAGATGATACGACCCATGATTACGAAGACGGTTACCGGACCCCAAAGGCTGTAGAATGATAGCGTTTCATAGGTTTGGGATTATTTTACCTAGTTTTGGGGGGTGTAGGTACACCAAGGTAGACACCTGGGGCAGGACTCCGCTACAGGAATTGGCGCTGCAGTGTTAGCGAGCGCAGAGCTTGCGGCGGGCCACGGATGCGCTCTTCCTGTTCCAGCGACCCACGCAGACCAATATACAGACGCGTTTTCTGCATTGGCTGCTTCGGGGAACCTTGACTCCGTGGTGGGGAACGGGTCCAGGACCTCTTGCGAAGCACTGTGGATATAATGAAATCGATTCTGGTGCGGGTCAAAAGCTGGAAGCATGATCAACCCAAAGGCTGGACTCCAGGAACAGGGCTTACGTGAAGCTTGAAAAACACCCCACGTCTCCTGCGCCATGATGGCATTGGTGCTGGCCTTCTTTGAGTGGTTCCTGCTCGGCGTCGAGAAGGGGTTGCTGCCCGATGCACTGGGCTATAATTAACGCTGGACAAGACCATTAAGCTTTTGGGGTTCACATTTAGAATCTTTGTTGGGTAATCCCGAAAAGGAACTACTATGGGGCCTCTGGGTAGCCCGTGCAATCCATCCCTGGGATTGCTGCTGCTTACCTAGCCGCCCACGCTACACCTACCTTGGCAGACGCCCTGAACCCTAAACCCCTAAACCCTATACATCCTAAACCCCAAACCCCTAAGCCCGGTTCTGAGGGTTCTATAAGGATTTCGGCTGAGTTTGTACAAGGTTCTACAAGGGCTTCAGTTTAGGTTTAGGGGTTTCGGGGCTTACGGGTTTATGCAGGTTTATTTAGCATGCATGTATGTCGAAGGGGTTCCTTATGGGCTTCCACCAGGGTTCTTTACGGGGCCGTGTACCTGTATGTATGTTGTCTTTAAAAGTGTCCATTTAAACATACTTTGAGACGTAGCAAGCAGCAGCGCATGGACCTTTAGGGGCAAAGGCTCGCGTTGAGGGCTTCGGGATTTTGGGTTTAGGGCTTTAGGGCATGGGGCTTTAGGGTTTACCTGGACACCAAAAAGTATGTAGAACAATGGCCTTTTATAGTTTTCGGGCTATTATTTTAGCTACTTCTGAGGGTCTAGGTAAGTCCCTTTACCGAATCCTTATAGATCCGTTTAAGGAACCCTTATAAATCCCTTTAGAGGAACCCCAAGAACCCCCTTAGGTAGCGTGCAGGGTACGTGGTGCTTAAGGCTCAGGGTTTAGAGCTCGAGGTTGGGGGGATCTGCAAGTCTTGATCCCACCCAGAGGCCCCATAGTAGGTTCCTTTTTTGGGATTGCCTCATAAGATTCGAAATATGAACCTCAAAAAAGGAACTACTTTGGGGCCTTAGGGTAGGGGCTCATTCTGAACCTGTTGCCATGGTTTTTCTGATTTCGGACGGCGTGTTCGGTTCTCGGTTCTTTGACCAGGGTCTGGTGTTGAGGTCCCTTCAGGCTTTGAGGCTTGGAGTTCAGGCATGTGGGTTCCTATGGCTTTTTGGCAGGGTTCTGTGGTTCAGACCCTTAAACTTGTCTTAAACGGCATCCTAAACCCGACAAGCCCCATTAAGCTGTAAACCTGAAGCTCTGAACTATATACCCCAAAACCCTAAATTGCCCAAAACTCGAAACATGAAAACCCACCAACACATCGTTTCCGCCTGGCCTTTGCGAGGTGACGAGCCGCCCCCGGCTGCTGTAGCTGCCAACCGGGCGCGCGAGGCAACGCATGCGTTTGTGCTGTATTGGGGTTTAGGCTAAACGGTTTAGGGTTAGGGTGTAGGGTTTAGGGTTGAGGGGTTTAGGAGGCTTAGTTGGGTTTGGTGTTTGGAAGTTCTGGTATGTTTTATGCAGGGTACGGGGTTTGGAGTCTGAGAAACTCGTAGGAGCATTGTCTTTGACCTTCTACAGAACCCAGATATCAGGCCACAACACCCAGTTGACTTTTCGATCTCAGATATGACGCTGCTCGTGGTTTCCTGTAGATTGCTGTTTTGCGTTTATGTGATATGTGGGCTTTGTTGCATTGGGGTATAAGGGGGTACATGAGTTATATGCGTCTTGGTAAGTGTAAGTAGGATCCTTGTGTTTCCCTGAGTTTCCCTAGTGGGAGTTGCCGATTAAAGCCCTTTTGGGACTTTACTTGCTACGTCTGTTGATAATTTCCAAGGGTAGAAGGAGGGACCCTTAATAAGGACCCCTAGGTATATACCCTCAATATAGCTATAATGTACCCATTATATAGCCCATTATAGGGTAGGGGTCCCCATTAAGGGTCCCTCCTTTTTCCCCTTTGATAATTCCAGCGGTTTAGGTTTGGGAGCTTGGCCCCCTTCTCCAACGCCGAACCTTCCATTTTGGGGGTTCAGATTTAGAATCTTATGAGGTAATCCCAAAAATACTCCCTACAGGCGGACCAGGGTAACACGACGTGGCACAGCAGAAGCTGAGTACGAGAGACAAGCGCCGCCGAGCACGGCTTCTTAGGCTTGGGTATCTATCTCAGTAGCTGAGCGGATACACTTTACACCTTTTGGATAAGAATACCCACAGTAACACTGAAAGTGTACACGTTTTCGGGCTTACGAGCTCAGCAACTAAGGTGTCAGTCTGAATCTTTTGTGGAAGAAATTTAACCACTGTCTTCGTGAAGACAGCACTGAATCATTTCCGCCTTGTTTCAGGAGACAGAGCTCTTTCGGAAAAGCGACTCTGAGTACCCGGCATACTGTCATCACCGTCAGCAGCATCATCACCATGTATCATCACTACCTGGACCCCAGAAGTAGGTAAAATAATAGCCTTTTACAGGTTTGGGCCATTATTTGACCTACTTTTGAGGGTCTAGGTATTTAGGGTTTAGGCGTTTAGGGGTTTAGGGTTTCATTTGGCTAGAAGTTGCCCATGACGAGCGCCTGAACGAAGAAATCACAGCGGGGCCTAGTGTAGAAACCTGACTTCGAAGTCTTGGCTAAAACGACCCAGGACTTTCTCCTGCAAGGGGCAATTGACTCGGGCCAAAACCCTAACCCCTAAACCCTAAATTCTAAACCCCTAAACCCTATACCCTAAACCCTATACCCTAAACCCCAAACCCTAAACCCTAAGCCAGCTTTTGTTGGAGAGTCTGCACAAGACCCGAAGCCCTGAACCCAAAACCAACCCCGACTCGTCCGGATTTCAACTTGGAGGTTCATGGGTAGTTATAAGTTATAAGTATTTATAAGTCATAAGGGTTCCTTTTTAGGCCCCTTTAAAGGGATCTATAGGGATTCTGTAGGGGTATAGGGTTTAGGGCCTACTTGGAGGTTCATGGGTAGTTATCAGTACCCAAAGGCCCCATAGTACTTCCTTTTTGGGATTACCTCATAAGATTAAAAATGTGAGCCGCCAAAAGGAACTACTTTGGGGCCTTAGGGTAGGGTTATAAGTCCCCTAATAGAGCTTATAACTATAGTTACCCAACTTATAACCCCACTTATAACTACCCACGAACCTCCAAGAAGAGCTTTTAGAAAGAGAAAGGGCCAAAGGGAAGACAGCAACAGGTACTCCGGGTTCCTGCTACAGGCAACCATAATTCTAGGGCGAAGGATCGATAGTCAATAATATGGTGTCTATATTTAGGGTTTAGGGTTCAGGGGTAGCTGAAATTAGTATCCTTAGCAAGAACCCGGTAGTTGCATTAAGAGCTCTCGCGCAAGGTCTACGACATTCGATCTTCTCGCATGTGCTGGCCCTAAACCCTACAACCCTGAACTCCTAAACCCTGAAGCCTAAACTTCCGACCCCTAAATTCCTGCATCCTAAACTCCTAAACCCTGAACCCTGAATTCCCAAAGCTTAAACCCCAAAACTTCTAAACCCTAAACTCCCAAACCCCGAACCCTAAACTCCTAAACTCCCAAACCCTAAACTCCTAGCTCACGAAGGCGAAGATGTCGGAGAGATCCGCCACAGGACCGGATTGCCCGAACCCCTGGTCTCCCCGATCTTCCCTATAGAAGTATTAGGGTTTAGGGGTTTAGGGGTTTAGGGTTTAAGGTTTTAGGGTTTAGGGTTTAAGGTTTAGGGTTTAGGGTTTAGGGGTTTAGGGTTTAAGGTTTAGGGTATCCGAAGCTTTTGGCTCCAAATGGCCCAAAAGCCTTACATAATATGGTCTTTAGGCCCGAAAGCCTCAAAATCTGGGTCCTAAGAGCCTGGGGGTAAGGTTTAGAGTTCAGGTTAGGGTTCTATCGATTTTGGGATAATTGAGAGTTTATGTTCCCTTATTGCTTAGAAAAGAGCCTTAACCATGAATAGTATTGGGGACTGTTGAAATCGACACCCAGTGATGCATGCCGGCATAGTATCGCCGTAGAGAAGAGCATGCATGCGTACACATGTATATCTACGCATGTCTGCTCAGAGTTCATATGTTAGTGTTCTGATGTAGTTCGTTGAATGCTTATTTGCGGATAGAAATCTCTTTAATAAGTCCCTTCCACGGCAAGTCGCTCTATCGCTGCAGTTGAATTATCGCATCGTGATGGACCGCCTTATCTGGAGCGTTGAATCTGTGATCCCGCACCACTACTCCGCTCTTATAGTATTAGTAGCCGTCGTCGTAGTAGCATTGGTAGTCGTCGTCGCCGCCGTTCTTTAGGGTGTAGTGTGCAGCAGCAGCAGCAGCAGCAGCAGCAGCAGCAGCAGCAGCAGCAGCAGCAGCAGCAGCAGCACCAGCAGCAGAACCAGCAGCAGAACCAGCAGCAGAACCAGCAGCAGCAGCAGCGGTGGCAGCAGTTGTAGCTGTAGCTGTAGTAGTCGTCATCGTTGTCGTCTACAACGACGACGACTACCACGATTGCTACGACGACGACGACGACGACTACTGCTACTGCAACTGCTACTGATGGAAACAAGCAATCGAGCTTCTAGAGTCCCTCTTTTTTGGGTCTAACTAGGGTTCAGAAACCTTCGACCTTGGTTGTTTTTCCCAGCCCAGCGGAACCTAAACCCTTCACCACCCGTGTCCCCTAAACCCTTAAACCCTAAGCCTGTGAACTCCTAAACCCTGAACCCTAAATTCCCAAACCTTAAACCCTAAACTTCTAAACCCTAAACTCCTAAACCCTAAACCCGTAACCTGATTTTCGGCTAGGAACCCCAAAATGGTAGGTCTTTTCGGCTAGAGGTAAACTCCTAAACCCTAAACCCGTAACCTGAGTTTTCTCAGCCCCAGCGGGGCAGGAGAGACAGCGACGGCTGAGAGTGGCCCCAAAGAGACGACCGCAGCGGAACCAGGCCGATGCTCGAATACTGTTCGGATGTCGTTTGAGGGGTTTAGCTAGGTTGGATTTTGGGACATTGTTTATTTTCCTTATTTGGGTTTATAAGGGACCCTATATAATTTGTTCGCGGTGCTTAAGGCTTAAAGGCCAACCCAGTTAGGGGTTTAGGGTTTAGGGTTTTGAGGCGATGGGTGCAGTGTAGGGGACTGGTTCCTCAAAGCATACAGGTGCTTTTTTTCAGCGATTTGTGAAACAGGCAGCAGCAGGAGCAACAGGGTTTGGCTTTGCGCTGAATAATTAAGCACGAGTTTTTCTATTGGTTTTCAACCCTTCACCGACTCAGGATACAAGCAAAGTATCAACCGTCGAGGACCCGTATGTCAGGTGTAAGCGGGTAGAATCCGATATCCGCGCTTGCTGAGATACTTATTTATGGTTTTGGGTGTTCAAACAGGAGCCGAAGTCCCATCATAGAGAGTACTTGGACTCTCAGGGTATAAACCCTAAACCCTAACTTGAAAAGGGGACAGTAGGCGCCCAAAAGTTGGAAACCCCAGAGCCTCCATCCTTAAGAGTAATGTATAGGGAATCCCAGCACTATTTGGCTTTAATCCAGTTTCAAACTTTATGGGGTTTACTGTAGCCTTTCTTGGGCTATGATACTCAGCCACGAAGCCGATAGGGGCCGAGACACACCCTTTTGGCATACTAGAACTTGGAGGTTCATGGGTAGTTTTAAAGGTTCCTGTAAGGGTCCCTTTAAAGGGATCTATAGAGATTCTATAAGGGTAGAGGATTTAGGGCCTACTTGGAGGTTCATGGGTAGTTATATGTGGGGTTAGAAGTAGGGTAGCTATAGTAGGGGCTAGCGGCTAGCGGACTGAAAACCGAGTTAGAGCTCCCCATGAACCCCAAGAACCCCGATATAATTTTTACTAGGATGCCCAGTAGTACCCTTATTCCCTTTTTGTAATCCTAGGTTCCTTATAAAGTTACCCAATACCAAAAAGGGAGCCCTTTTTACTCCTAGGTTACTGGGTATCCTAGTTTAAAAGTTGGAGTGTTTGTTCCAGGCGTGCCCCAAAGCACAGGATGCTTGCCCCCGCAAAAAAAAGGAAGCCTCAAACCCTAACCTTAAGGCTCAAAATGGCGCAAACGCCTTATCTAATATGGTCTTTAGGCCCAAAAACCTTAAAATATGAGTCCGTAGAGCCTTAGGCCAAGCAATCAAGCCGTGAAAGCCCCAAAATGCCTCCGAGATGATGTTCGAAACTCAGCCGATTCCGCCGTGGCCACCTCAGCCGGTCTTGGTCTTTTGCTTTACAGGGGTTTCGGGGTTTTGGGGGTTTAGGGGTTTAGGATTTAGTGCTTGGGGAAAACTAAGGTTTTTAGTTGAGGGGTTTAGGGGTTTACAGTACTGTTTAGGGCTTTCGAGAAGTGCTCGGTTAGAAGCTTGGAGGTTTCAGGATTTAGCGTTTAGGGTTTTACGGTGTGACCGCTGATCACGCCCCTTCATGAAGAACACTCTTCAGTGTTGTAAGATAAGATCTTCGCCAGGACCCTTATCAAATTGCGAGATCTGGAGGCTTGTGCGTTCAGGTTCATGTTGAGGTTAGGGCTTCAAACTTCAAGACTGCTGCACCCACGAGCTGTTGAGGACTAGGCTTACCACCCTTTCTGCCTGTAGGACTTGGACACTCGTCCTACCCCACTGGATCCTGAGTTTCTTTTAGGGGACACGTACCCAACCGCAATACTAAGTCCTGTTGTAGACACCATGCGCTGTACTATAATAGGTACTCAAGACTACAGTCTCCTTAGGAATTATTTTGTATTTTCGTTCATAAATAATCCCAAGAGAATACTACAGTAAAACTATTGGTTTTTATACGGTTCTAACGGGGGGTATAGAAGACCCTACAACCCTACACCCTCTGGGTACCTAGGCCCCGTCGGGGAAGGAACTTCCCATGCTCTTCACCCTAAGCCCTCCTAGGGCGAAGCGCCTGGTCATCCTGAACCCTGGGAATCGGAGGCCTGGGATGAAGGTAGGCGGGATATTCCCAAATAAGAGTCCTTATATAAGGGATCCTCACTCCTACCTACCTTCATCCCACCTTTTGAGGCCTCCGAGGGAAGCTTGAAACTTCAAACCTTATCACCATAGTATCCTTAGGAATTATTTTGTTTTTTTGTTCTAAGGGGAACTCAGACACTGAAACCTTCCCTGGAGCCCCAAAGTATGCAGAATAATAGTCTTGTTTAGTAGGTTCTGGGCCATCATTTCACTATACTTTAAGGGTCTAGGAACACTGAGACCCCCAGGCCCCAAGCTGCGACACCAGAAGCGGCGAACACACTATGGCAGCCTTGTCCTTTTTCATGGTTCCCCCAACAGAATAAACAGACCGGATAGTAGACCTTCTTAAAAAAATCCCATTAAGGGATAATTATAGGTATAGGGCTCCGGCTCTGTCTATTATTTCTAAAGGGACAAGGGTGCACTATGGCTCAACTCGACAAGGCCTTCTTCACACATCAGCTGTCAGTCTTCCTGGGCAACGCTGATGGACCCGGCTGGTGATGTTGTACTTGTTGGGGGGGGACTGGGGGTATGCTTTTTGCTTTTTGTTAAGGAGTTTGAGAAAGCCGCCATCATAGGGTTCCATTCAAGATGATGGGTTTTCTTCCCGTTATTATGTTAACTTAAACTAAGGTCGTTACCAAGAACCCAGTAATGTCCTTGTAGGCTTGCACTGGGTCTTCTGAATTGCAGCTGGTAAGTTTCAGCATCATCAAAGCCCAGTGATGAATGTATCGTTGACCCCTCAAGCCCGACACACTCCGAATGTTCAGCCATAAACCCTAAACCCATAACCCTAAACCCTAAACACTTCGAAGGACAGATTGGGTTGCTTACTTTGCCCGTGCCTATGGACCAGGCGGAGGGGACTGAATGGTGTACGGTTTCGTCAACCCTCAATCCTCGATCCTGCTCCCTAAGCCTACTTGGAGGTTCATGGGTGTTATAAATGTAAATGAAATGGGGTTGTAAGTCCCCTAATCGGAATTATAACTGTAGTTACCTTGCTTATAACGCATCATAATTACCCATGAACCTCCAAGTACGGTTTCGTCAACCCTCAATCCTCGATCCTGCTCCCTAAGCCTATCCGGAGCAAGCTTCATTGCCTAGTAGTCGAGTAGGCAACCTTTAACCTTTTTTTGGGTAGTATAGTCCCTGTATAGTCCCTATACAACCAAAAGGTTAAACCTTTAGTTCCCCATGATACCCGACAAGTAGGATCTTTTGGCCACGTCCCGATCCCTGTGCCTCCCTCCAGCCAGGTACAACTTCAACGTTGTGTTAGCTAGCCTGCGCTCTCCTTAGGACTTCTGTTCCTTTGTCTTACTGTAGAGGCTGCGTAGGCAACCTTTAACCTTTTGGGGGCTTATATAACCCTAATTACTATGATTCAACCTGTTTGCGCTAGGGTACTCCGTCCCTCAGTTGTGATAGAATACGTAAGTCCAGTGTAAGGGGTTATTGAAACCATTGCATTTTCGTTATGGTGTCAACTAGCGTCAACTATCATTGCCGAGGGTTTTGAACGTCACCCCAAACTCTAAGCCCAGCCCTGAGCCCCACACCCTCAACCCTCAGCTATAAGCCCTAAACCCTTGCGCCTCAAGAAAAGTTTGCTTTTGAACATACTTGCGTTGGTTACCAGCACCCCAAGCTCCAACAACAAACAAACCATAGTAGAAAGACAATCCAAACGCAAAACCAGGCGTCGTTGAGATCACCGATCAACTGAGGCTGAGACGCAGCTTGGGGCCACTTCTTATATGAGCCACTTGCAGCTGCAGTGTGCCCTTATCACCGACCTCAATGCCGCCTGGTGCTATGGCAATGGTGCTATGGCAATGGTTTGTTTGTTGTTGGAGCTTGGGGTGCTGGTAACTGCTGTAATTGCACGGTGTTGTTGATCAAGACGCCTGCGACCAAGAAGAGGCCTGGATTCTTCGTGGAGACAAGAATCACCTTAGGGAAGAGTGCTGGGGACACTTTGAAAGAGAGCACTTCCTCCGGAGCCACATTCCACTGCATCCGTGGTAGAGGCCTGGAGCCAGCACGGACCCAGAACAAGGAGCAGGACATTTCAAGGTCCTACACCCGTGAAAGAGGATGGCCCGAAACGATCAACCCTAACACACATATATATAGGGTCCTTGACAATTGTCGTGGTGTCCTGTAATTAATGTGTATACAGGGACTATCGGGGGGGTATTGTTGATTTCAATGACTGTTACGACTGCTAGAAACCGCATATCATAAGCCTTGATATGGCCGGGCAAAGTTAAACTCCAAGTCTATAACCCCTATCGAGTCTTCAAACGGACTCAAATGCCTTGTAAACCCGTGGAAGCCTTTTCTAACCCCTGGCCTAAACAATGATTCCTAAAACCTAAACCCTGAACCCTAAACCTTAAAATCTAAACCCTTGAGGCCCTAGAACCTAAACCCTAGACCCCAGACCCTAAACCCCAAGCCCTAAACTCTGAACCCCCATCTCTAAACCCTATAAACCCTGAACCGACTAACCCTAAAGCCCTTTCTCGGGAGATGAAGCGCCTCCAAACCCAGGCCCTAAAACCTAGACCCCTGAACCCGAAGCCCTAAACCTTAACCCGAAGCTCTAAACCCCAAGCCCTAACTCCTAAGCCCCAAACCCTAAACCCTAAACCCTCTAAAACCTAAGGCCTAAAGCTTCTTTTCGAGGTGGAGCGCCTCCAGGAGGTCTTGCAGATCTGGGAGCAAGAGAGTGAGAGGCCCTGCTATCGGGCGCGAGGCCCAGCGTCTGAGGAGCAAAATTGGGGCTTTTAGGGTTTTAGGTTTTAGGGTTTAGGGTTTTAGGGTTTAGGGGTTTAGGGCTTTTAGGTTTTAGGGTTTAGGGTTTAGGGGTTTAGGGCCTTTAGGGCTTTGGAGTACCATACTTGAAAAAAATCTTCTTCATTGAGCCATTATGAAACAACGTTTTTACTTTAAGGTAATAATATATGATAAGGACCGTATAATTGCCAATATTATTGCAGGGGTTCCTTTATATGACTTTAATTTAGTATACCCCAAAACCCTATTCAGAATACTATTTTGGGGGCTCCTTAGTATACTTGTGGTAATTATAGCATCCCCCCAAAACCCTGTTCGAATTATTAGGGCCCTTGTAATAGCGTCTGAGATTCAAAACTGGAGCTTGTTCTTTCGCGTTTGGAGTTCAGGGTTCAGGGTTTAGGATACGTACGGTTGATGATAAAAACCCTGCATTACCCATAATAAGGAATATATGGGAACTATGGTATATTCCTTATTCTGGGTCATGCAGGATTTATATCATCAACAGTACCCTGAGCCCTCAGCCCTAAAGGCTCCAACATGTTAAACTCAGGTGTTCAGTCTTTGAGGTTCAAGCTGTCCAAGGGCAGAAGGAGGGACCCTTAATGGGGACCCCTACCTTATAATGGACCATATAGTGGCTATATTAAGGGTTTATACCTAGGGGTCCTTATTAAGGGTCCCTTCTACCCTTGGAAAGCTGGAAACCGGCAACCCCTGAACTGCAAAACCCCAAGCCCTTACCCCAAGGGTCCAAAGGACCCAATAGTTAGGTACTCGGTTTTAGGATAGTAGTTTATGTACGTTAGGATTTTGGAGAGTATATGATTATTAGCAACTTGGACCCTAGGGTTACTGTTGTGGGTTGGAGTTTGGGGGTCGGTGCGTTTTGCCCAAAGGCCTTGCTGGGGAGCCCCAAAGCATCAAATCCCAGTCCGAATCCTACTCAATTCTCCTGCACGGGTTGCAACTTGGTCTGCAATTTGAAGCATGATCTTCTGAGTATGTACAGAGCGAACCTAACCCCTGAGCGAGGAAACGTCGTTTGCTGGCTTTCTGCAAGGCATTCGCAATCCTGAACAGTTTAAGGCAGACTGCCCAAATCCTGAACTGCCAACCCGTTTCGCAGAGACTTACCATGCAATTTCCTTGGCATGTAGCATCAAAGAATCTCCCTGGGCTTTAGGCACGCCGGAGCCTTTCTATCCCTAAAATCCAAGCACTGCATACCTAGGCTTGGCTGCAAAATCCGAGATCCCGGTGCTATATATAAATCTATCACCACACCGACAACAGTGCCGACGTCATACTATGAATTCTAAACCGAATAGAAGGCCGACTCCAGACGAGTACACCTCTTTACAACCTGAACCAGACCAGAAACCCCCCAAAGTGCCCTGTAATAGATCCATTAATGGTCCAGTTCTGGTCCTTACTAGTGGGTATTCAGGGTATTGTTGGAGGGCAGTGAATCTAGGTAAACGGGAAAGCCTGAACCCTAAACCCTAAGTACTATAGCCTCTAAACAGATCTTCCTAAGGGCGGTCAGTGGTGGAGATCTGCGCAGGACTGTTGTTCCCAGGGCTTGGAAAAATGAGGGGCTTAAATAACTAACTATATCTATCCTAGACCCTCCAAAGTAGGTAAAACAATGGCCCAAACCCTATAAATAGGCTATTATTCTACACACTTTGAGGGTTCAGAAGGGGGCAACTATGCCGCATCTATGCCTGCTATGCTGTCTTGGGGTCCCTAAGCATGGACCTAAATAGTATATACATGGGCTTCAAGGTATCTATATAGGGACTACTTTAAGGCCAAGGTTGGACCCTGAGGGTATAGTAGTATACGTCCCAGAAGCCTCTTCCAATTATTGAGGCCTCTAGATCAGGCTGAATTAACATCTTAACAAAGCTTGGTATAAACAAAGTGATATGTGTTTGGGAGGATTCAATCAGGCTCGACTAGGGGTTTGTAGGTGTTGACAGGTTCGACGTTGCACGAACTGAATATTGAAGTTTAGGGTTCGCAGTTCCAAGTTGAAGATTTAACGCTTGGTGTAGAGCTTTAGTTTGCTGCACCTTTAAAACTTTAAAAGCCCCGAAACTCTGCTACAACTTGGTGCTGAGAGGGTTGAGGTTTTTACCTGCAGTACAGTCGCAGGTCTCCTGGCGCATAGGCGCCTTATGTCAGCTTGGGATGGTCAGGCAGATGTAAAAAGGAGTTCAAAAAAAAACCCTTCGTGCGAGGAGCTTGGGCTAACAAGCACTAGGTGAGCGGGTTACCCGGAGCACAAAGTAAGATGCATGCCGAAAGTTGTATGCAGAGAGCTAGTCGCTTAGCCGTGTCCGGAGCATGAAAACAGACATGGGAACTGAGATGGGCATCCTCGACTTCGAAGGTGCAAGCGTCGAAAGTGTGCTGAGACAGCGCTTCACTGCTCCTCAAGGGATCCAGCAAGACCACCACTACTGCAGCCACCCATCAAAGGCGAGCACTTTGCTACAGATTGGGGTCTGTGTCTTCTGAATCTGTTAATCTCCGGGGTCAATCCTACAGTTTGTTCGGGGTTTAGGGCTAGGGTTTGCCTACAGTTCTCAACCAGCTCGCGAATATACTAGACGGCAGCGCCACCAGCTCTGGAATTGCAGAGCATGGACACAGCTAAGCGAGTCTTTCCTTTTTTGCAATCGCTGGATAAAGAAAGCGAGCCCCTAAACGGATATCCTTGGACCCGAGGCAGTCCTTCCCCTGCCATCGTTGCTTGTTACGAACGCAGCTCACTGCGACTCAAAACCCTAAACCCTAAAAAAGAAACCCTAAACCCTAAACCGACACTGCGACAGTTTCTTTCCATCGCCTACGTCGCAGGACTTCCTTCAACTGCGCGAAGAAACGGTCAACTTGCTCGGGGGCCCCGGTTTTCTAGTCCCAAGGGTCCAAGCACCTAATAATCATATACTTGCCAAAATCCTAACCTACATAACTACTATCCTAAACCCGAGTACCTAATTATTAGGTCCTTTGGACCCTTGGGGTAGTGTTTAGGGTTTCATCAGAAGACAGTCCCATTGTCGAGGGCTCGGGGCCTGATCTGCTTTTGTTGAGTCTTCTAGGTTTGGGGTTTAGGGCTTCATCCTCCAATGCCTGCAAAGCTCTGCTTGTTTCTCGAATGTTTCTCACAGAAGGCTACTCCAATGTATTCTTGAAGCTGAAGGCTTACAGATTTCCGTGCTAGCATTTCCTGCGTGTTCCCAAACGCGTATCGCTAACTCTACACCCAAAGCCTTTTTTTTCTGAGTCGCTTCTGAGGTGGAGGAGTTTTCGCTCGGGTTTTCTCGGTCTGGACTCACTGAAGGATGCTCCATACATATACATTTGGGTGGTTGTCAAAATTAGGGCCCTTTTTTGGGTCCTTATTATAATACGGCACCTATTACTTAGGGTACCCAACAAGGGGACCCTAATTTTGACAACTACCCATATGGTATAGAAAGCTCGCCCAATTTTAGTTCAAACATGTTCGTCTTCTGTCTACTCGTTGTCGTCGTGAGTTCTTACGCTCCAACGTCAATACCTTAAAGTCCCAAGTGCGTGGCAAACCAAGAGAACGGAACAATGATCCTCTGCAAGCATGTATTCAAACGCAGACACACACACCGAGACACACACACACACACACATACGTACGTACGTACGTGTATAGACACACCACACACAGAGACACGCTCTGACGCACACGCGACACACCGGTGGTCTAGCCCCTAAACCCTACAACCCCCAAACCCTAAAACTCCAAAGCCCCAAAACCCTAAACCCCTATAAGGCCCTAAACTCCTAGACCCTAAACCCATAAGCTCCTAAACCCTAAACCCCCCCAAAAAATAGCCCTAAACGAAGCCCCAAGACCCCACTCCGTCGGGGTACTTCGAAATACTTTTTTAATTTTAGAAACAGCTAACAAATTTGAATTTTTGCTAGGGTTCTAAGTTCAGTATAGTAAACCGTAAGCTGATTTTCTCAGCCTAATATTACTCACATTACCCACTGAAAGTGTACACCTTTTTGGGGCTTATGAAGTCAGCTACTAAGCATATGGTAGGCCAGATCAGGAATCCCTCTTGTACCTAAACTCCTAAACCCCAATCTCAGGCCAGATCTTCTTCTGCTCGCCCTGGAGCCCGAGACGGCTCGAGAGCTAAGTGAGCTGGGGATTCCGGGATGAAGCTTCGTAGGGCTGGAGGTTTGTAGGGTTTGGGGTTCCTTTAAAGGGTAGTATAGGGCTTCCTGTAAGAGATCTATAGGGTTTGGGGTTAGAGTTTAGGATTTGGGGTTTAGGGTTTAGGGGCTAGGGCTTAGGGTTAAGTTTGGGGGTTTTGGGGCTCCTGTGACTTCCTAAAAAGGTTTCTTTTTGGGGGGGTTCTATGGGATTTGTAAGGCGTCTTTGGGTTCAGGGTGTACCTATAGTCTCCATTGTAGTTCCTTTTTGGGGTTATCTTATAGGATTCTTAATATATAACTGGGTAAACCAAAAAAAGGAACTACAATGGAGACTATAGGTAGGATTCTCGGGGCTTGGGGAGTTCTGTGTATGCAGCTGTGGGGGGTTCTACCCTGCGGCACTTGAACCGTCGGAATGGGATTTTCAACCAAGAGTCGTAGCACTATTATCCGTGTGGGCCCATGGTCGTAGCATTTGCTAAAAATTTACAAAAATTACAAAGATTCTAGTTAGTCAGCTCCTCCTCTTCCGCCTCCCGTACCTGGTAGTATCACTCGCCCATATAGATGCTAATACAATCCTCGCTGTCCCCTTATGATCATCCAGTAGTTTCATGACGGGGCCGGAAGCCACGAAATCCTCCATAGTGGATTGGGGGGTTAGTCAACAGTGGAAGAGATTATGGCAGAGCAGTCCGTATGAGTAGCACCCTAAACCCAAAAGCACCCTTTCCTTAAACCCTACACCTTATGAAGCCTTCGCAGCTCCTAGCCGAGGCCATGTCTCTGACCCCGGATTGGCACCGGCCTCGGATGTTCCAAACAGGTATACGGCTCATGGGTAGATTAGGGGTTTTATTGTTTAGATTTTGAGGGGCCGCTCCAGAGGGGTCGTGGAAGGCATTTCTGGGTTTCGGGTGCAGGAATTGGTGGGTGATTGTTTATTTCTCTTGTGCTCCTCATGCGCATGGCTGAGTATGTGGTGAGTAATAAAATATTGAAGAGTAGTAACTACCTGGACCCCAAAATTATGTAGAATAATAGCCTTCTATAGGTTTTGGGCCATTATTTTACCTACTTTTGGGGGTCTAGGGGTATATACTCTTAATTTAGCTATTATATACCCATTATATAGCCCATTATTGGGTAGGGGTCCCCATTAAGGGTCCCTCCTTTTCCCCTTTGATAGTAATTATAGTACCCTAAGGCCCCAAAGTAGTTCCTTTTTTGGGGGTTCATATATAGAATCCTATTAGGTATTCCTAAGCAGGAACTACTTTGGGGCCTTAGGGTAGTACACACCTACTTGAGATCAGGGCTTGGGACTTCGGGCCAGAGTTCAGAGCCCAGGGTTTGAAGGCTGAGGGCCCATGGGGGCCCTGAACCCTACTTGGAGGGTCGGGGGACTTAGTAACTATAAGGGGGTCCTTTAAAGGGATCTATAGGGATTCTATAAGGGTTTAGGGTTTGGGGGACTTAGTACCTGGCTATTTTAGGGAATTATAAGTACCATAACCCCAATTAGCGTCCCTTTTAGGGTACTCATAAGTCTACTTACTACCTACTTGCTAAGTCCCCCGACCCTAAACCCTGATAGGAACCCTTAAGGGAAGCCTTAAAGGAACCCCATAGATACCTTAAAAGAAATCCGAAGGTAAACCCTACACCCCTAAACCCTAAACCCTAATAGAACCCTTAAGGGAAGCCTTAAAGGAACCCCATAGATACCTTAAAAGGAGTCCGAAAGTAAACCCTACACCCTAAACCCTGGTAGAACCCTTAAGGGAAGCCTTACAGGAACCCCATAGATACCTTAAAAGGAATCCGAAAGTAAACCCTACACCTACACCCCTAAACCCTAAACCCTAATAGAACCCTTAAGGGAAATGCATAGATACCTTTAAAGGAATCCGAAAGTAAACCCTACACCCCTAAACCCTAAACCCTAATAGAACCCTTAAGGGAAGCCTTAAAGGAACCCCATAGATACCTTCAAAGGAATCCGAAAGTATACCCTACACCCCTAAACCCTAAACCCTAATAGAACCCTTAAGGGAAATGCATAGATACCTTCAAAGGAATCCGAAAGTAAACCCTACACCCTACACCCCTCAACGCTGGGCCTGGTGCCGAAGTTAAGCTGGAGGCCGAGGCAGCGATCCTTTCTCGATCCTTACCCCAAGGGTCAAATATTTAGGGGTTTAGGGTGTAGGGATACTAGGTCGGTTTAGGGTTTAGGGTTCCTAAACCCTAAACCTTAGGTCCCGGGTTTTCTGGGATAGTAGATTATGTAGGTCAGGATGTCGGAGAGTATATGATTATGAGGTACTTGGACCCCTGGGGTTATTTGGGGGAAGTGGATTCATCCGGGGTCTACACCCTAAACCCCAAACCTTAAACCGTATCAGCCCTCCTGATCTCCCGAGCAACTCCACGCGACGGCCCTAAACCCCGAACCCCAGACAGAACGTCGCTAAGACCCAGTCGAACTCCGTTGAAAACCCTTATGGTACCCGTAAGACACCGGACCTTGCATGTCCTAACAATATCGTATTCGCCATAAGCTGCCAAAGCCCCAAGCCCTATGCTCCCAACTCAACTCCGCAAGCAGTAAAGTGCTAAGCCCTATATATGAAGCCACACAGCAGACACCACAAACCAGCAAAGAACCCTAATGTCCGAGGACCTGGGAGAAGTACCCACGTGGCTATGGGGAGGTCGCTGTTCCGCATCAACCTCCTGCAGAAGAAGGCCAACGGGGCCGAAAGTGTTTAATTAGGGGTTTCGGGCTTCCAGGGGTTTGGGTTTCCGGGTGTGAGGTTTAGGATGGTTTGGGGGCTAGGGGTTTAGGGGTTTAGGGCTTGCAGGGGTTGGGGTTTCGGGGTTGAACCAGCAACGTGCGAGCCACCCCGGACACGCCCACCAAGTGCTTTCAAACCCTAAAACCCAACGAGAAGAACGAACCCGAATAATGTTGAGGCAATTCTGACTCAGCCACGTCTGCAACAGCCGCAGAAAACTTTGCAAAACGGTATCAACAGTTCATCAAGCACGTTCGAAGCTTTACTTGGAGGCTCAAGTGGAGTTATAAGTAGGGTACCTAAATTATACCTCTTACTAGCGGGCTGCTATCCCCACTTGTAATTACCTGGACCCCAAAAGTATGTAAAATGATGGTCGTTGATAGGTTTTGGGCCATTATCTTACTTACTTTGGGGGGTCTAGGTATCCATGAACCTCCAAGTAGGCCCTAAACCCTAGACCCTTATAGAATCTCTTGTAGATCCCTTTAAAGGGGCCCTTAAAAGGAACCCTTAAAACTACCCATTAAAGGGATCCTTAGGGGTGTAGGGGGAGGGGGGGTAGGGGGCCTTAAGGCCCATAACAAGGACAAATAAGGCCTATTTCAGGAAATATAGTCCCCTACACCCCTAAGGATCCCTATGGACCCATGAACCTCCAACTACGAAGAGCCACAGAAAGGCGATCTTCATGAAACCTCCGGTGGGAGTTCGCCCTCCAGTCCGGCACTCGCGGCTTCAGGAGTACCTATAGTCTCCATTGTAGTTCTTTTTGGGGGTTACCTTATGGGGTCCTTAATATATAATTGGTTAAACCCAAAAAAGGAACTACAATGGAGACTATAGGTATTATAGCGGTTTAGGGTTTAGGGTTTATAGCGGCTTTGCTGTTCTTATTGACCGTAAACTCAACTTTGTCAATTTTGGGGGTTCCTACAAGGTCGTCGATTCTTTTCACTTTTATTTCCTTGGGCTTTTGGGCCAGTGAGTATTTTTCGGGCTCCTTATTATATCTATAGTATATTGGGCCCCAAAACCGAATCTAATGATTAAGGCCCCTATGTCAGGTTATTCTGCAAGAGGTTTGGGTGTAAGGGGTAGGGTTTAGAGGTTATTCTTGGGGGTTTAGGAATAAGGGTGTCGAGAGGGGGATTATGTGTTGGTGACCTTTGGGTTCCTCATCGAAGCGCTCGACCGATCAAAGCATGCGAGCCGGGTTGCCTGGACCCCAAAAGTAGGTAGAATAATAGCCTTTTTATAGGCTTGGGGCCATTATTTTACCTACATTTGAGGGTAGGTAGAATAATGGCCTTTTATAGGTGTTGGGCCATTATTTTGCCTATGTTTGAGGGTCTAGGTGATGGCATTGCTGGCACTGATGGCAGGATGACCAGAGCAAAGTTAGTGAACTTTGACGATGAGTCTTATGACGTTCAGGCGAGAGATTACAACGTCCCTGTTTTATCAGATGGTACTTTTGACAATTACAACGTTCATGTTCATTGCGACATGACAAGAGTTCGGATTGAGACTTTGGCAAAGGCCTCCCCATCCGTCCATGTGATTATACTGATACCCCCGGCAAACGCTTTGGAAGCGTCGTTGCTCAAGCAACACTTCAAGCCAGATGGCTCCAAAAGATGAGTGCGAGTGGGACAGCTTCAAATCACCGTCGCTCGTCGAACAATGCAGGCCAGGTTGATGGCATTGCATTCGTAACGACCCAAGCGACGCGGCATGCCAGAATCGATGTTCCCTTCGATGCCGAGACTAACCGGGACCCTAAGAGTATGTAGAATAATACCCTAAACCCTGAACTCTAAACCCTATATCCTCAACCCTAAACAATAGCCTTTTATAGGTTTTGGTCATGATGTTACCTACTTTTGGGGGGTCTACGTAAAGATCGGGAGGCTCCAGGAGCTATGCCAGGAGTGAAAAAGATCTGTGGGAGTTTCCGACAATTAGGGGTACCTTGTTTTGGTGTCCTTTAAAGGGTTACTTTAAAGGGAACTCCAGAAAGTTGGAATATGGTTTCATGGTAGGATCCCCTATAATTTACCTTAAAGGGGTTACGATAATGATATTCCAACTTTCTGGCTTCTACTGTACTGTAAGGATACTATAGGGGTTCCTTTAAAGGGCTCGATATGGCTGTAAGGTAGTAGGATCCTTATCATAAGGACCCCCAAAAAAACCTACCCGTAATTTTCGGCAACTCCCATGCTTCGCCCCGGGAATGGGCACTGAAACCGTTTTTGAAGCGTTGATTCGGACCTCTAGATTGTTCTACGTTGGCATCTTCACCGTTCTTCTGCCGCAGTGCCCACAACTACGGTTGATGATATAAATCCTGCATGACCCATAATAAGGAATATACCATAATTCCCATAGTTTAGGATCCTTAAGGTAATGCAGGATTTATATCATCAGCAGTAGCCCTAAACCCTGAACCCCATAGGCTCGATCGGCTCATCCCCCTCAGCTTTCGGAAGCCTCAATACCAAAACCCTCAACCTGAACCCTACCTTGACCCTGAATAACCTACCTGTTTAGGGTTCCTTATTGTGATTTCTTGATATAAGTCCTTAAAAATGTAGGTTCTTCGGGGTCAAGGTAGAGCTTACCTCCAGAAATTCAGGAACCCTAACGTGGCCCGAACTCCGTAGAAAATCCGACAAGGTCAGGAAGCGAGTCACCCCTGAGAGAGGGCAGAGCCGTACCGTAGGCAAGGTCAGTTGTCCCGGAACTTGCTTTGATGGCAGGATCTAGGGTTAAACCCTAAACCCTAAACCGCTCAGGGCTTTGGGCGTGGTTTCTGAGATTCTGAAAGGGTTCTTTTCAGTGCTTCTAGGAGGGTTCTTTTAGTCATATGAGGCCAAAAGGGGTTTTAGCATATGGGGGTTTAGTAGGGACTAGGGTTCCCATAGTAGGGTTCATATTAAGGAATCCCTACCCCAAGAATCTTAAACCCCCCTTTTGGCATCCCATCATTTAGGGTTATTTCAGGGAGTCAGAAGGGTTTGGGGAGTATAGGGTCGAGAGCGTGTGGGTTTTGGACCAAGTGTTTGGCTATAGGGTTAAGGGTTTAGGGTTTAGTGGTTTAGGGGTTAGGGTTATAGGGGTGCAGGGGTTTAGGGGGTTTAGGGCTTAAGGGTTTAGAGTTTAGGGGTTTAGGGGCTTAGGGGGTTTTAGAGGGTCTAAAGTCGGCGTTCCTTTGGGTCCAAAGGGGAAGCTTCACAGAATAAGATGGAGCCTACCAAGAGTTTCCATTGTAGTTCCTTTTTTTGGTTAAACCCATCTGATAGTTAGGATCCTAAAAGGTAACCCAAAACAGGGACTACAATGGATACTTTACGGGTGATCTGGACCCGGAGCTGCCTTTTTAGTTTCAAGAAGCCACCACATAATCTTAGTAGTTGAGTAGGTAGCCTTAACTTTTTGGAAGTTTCATAGTCTTGCTATAATGCCGAAGGTTAACCTTTCTTGGCTAGGATACTTGTGGGGTCCCTTACGGTTGTCAAGGCTCCGGGACGGCTGGCAAGAAGCAACCTTCCATTTGCTCGTCGATTTTCCTGAGGTGGAGTTGCCTTCAAGGCCTATGGACTGAGGGGTCCACTCGAAACCAAACGCCTACCACAAACATATGTGTGTATATATATATATATATGTAAGTATAAGGCAACGAGACAGTTTTTATCTTACATAGACTTTTGAATGTTTATATACCCTGGTCAGCTGAGTCCTGCCATCACCATCATTTAAGTACACGCCCTCATAATAGCAGGTGACGACCTCCTGACTTTTAAAGTATAACCCTGAAGCAGTAGCTTCTCGGATCCACAGGTAACCCCTCGAGAGCCTCAAACTGAAAACCCGGAGCTTTACGCCCAAGCCTCTTCCAAAGCCCGACAGCCCCTTATGTCCAAATTGGGGGGACGTTCGGCCCGTCTCCTCCCGAACACGAGCCCGAAAGCAGACGTAGCCGTAGAGCAGGTATCGTTTATCTTTTTGTGATACTGTAACGGCTACAGTAGGCCCTACGAACCCCTCGAGGCTAGCCTTTAGTTCTCCCAGGATACTGCTTCACAAGGTTCTTCAGACACACCCAAGCGTGAAGGAATCGGTTTGGGTCTTGGGATTGGGGCCTTCGTTTTGGGGATGTTACTTGGAGGGTCGGGGGACTTCGTAAGTAGGTAGTAACTAGACTTATAAGTACCCTAAAAGGGACCCTAATTGGGGTTATGGTACTTATAAGTCCCTAAAGTAACCAGTTACTAAGTCCCCCGACCCTTCAAGTAGTCGCCTGGAGCAGGCCAAAGCTGGCAGTTCTCTAGGCTTCAGGGTTCTACAGGGGTTGTAAGAACCTTCAAAGGCCCCTTGAAGGCTTCTAGAGGGGTTGCAAGAACCTTCAAAGACTCATTTAAGCGTTCTAGAGGGGTGGTAAGAAATTAAGGCTTCTACAGGGTGGTAAGAACCTTCAACAGCACCTTTAGCGGTTCTATGTCGTAAGAAACTTCACCAGCTTGCAACCGGGCCCCTCAGCTTTGTCAAAGTTTCACCTGCAGGAGCTAGAGCCCATTTGTGCTCCGCCCGGAGCCTCTAGGGTTAAGGGTTAGGGTTTTGGGTCTAGCTAGGGTTCAGGGTTTAGGGTTGGTTTCAGGGATTCGGGACAAGATCTCTAGAGCCTGCTATGAGCTATGACGGTTGAAACGAAGGCTGCCGCCATGCCGAGGTCCTTATAATAAGGATCCTGAGGGTTCGCTCTCTTCGGGAACTCCCATCTAGCCGTACCTAGCCGTTAAGCCAAACTCCCACCAGTTTCGGATCCAAGATTCACGCCCAAGGCTGCAATGCTAGGTTTTCAAGATGTCACGCAACGACTGCCATCGGCGAAGCTCAAAACATTCCGAAGGCCAAATCCCTAAACCTTAGTAAATATCCTACTACCATCCTACTACCCCAATACACCGGACCCTCATACCCTAATACCTTAAACCTTAACACCCAAGCAGCCTGACGCCCTAAACCCTAAGAGAGGCTGAAGGATGGCTTTAAGGCGGGCCTTAAGAAGCGGTTTACCCAAGGCCCCAAAGTAGCTCCTTTTTGGGGTTCATATTTAGAACCTTATGAGGTACTCCTCTTAAAGGAACTACTAGGGCCCTAACCCCTAAACCGCTACACCCTAAAACCCTAAACCCCTAGACCCTAAACCCCTCAACCCTAAACCCCTAAACCCTAAACCCCTAAACCCTAAGCTCTAAACCCTAAACCCCTAAACCCTAAACCCGGATAAGGGCTGTGTAGAGTTTCGGGGTTGGGGTTTAGGGTTTGTCCGAATTAAGTTAAGGTAGGGGCTAATAGCTCATATCTGCTGGACATGGCTCCGGGCGATTCGTCCTGCGCCTTTAATGTTGAAAAAAAGCGCCGGGGTCTTGGGCAGCTGCCCCGTAGAGACTCTAGCTTCGTGGCCCTAAGGGTCATTGTACTCATATATCGTATACCTTGGCCTGAAAACTAGTTCCTGTCTAGGTAATTTGGCACTAAAGCATATACTATTAAACTCTTTGGGTGCATGGACCCTTTGGGTGGGGCATGATCTTTGCTGCCAGAGAAAAGCGCAAGCATGCAGCGGGAAGCTTCTATTTCGGGTGCTCTGGGGCCTGTTGTAGGAGCCAGAAAGCTGGAACCTGACCATCTCATGGGTGTTGGGTTTAGGGGTTCTACAGTCTCTTTAGGAATTATGTTTTATTTTTGTTCATACCCAAGAGAATATTAAACATAGTATTGTTATTGTGGTTCTAAGGGGGGGTATACGGTACAGGTTTAGGGTTTAAGTATTATATAAATTATGTATCATGTCCTTCAGGTATAGCTTGAATATAGGCAGTCCCAGCACTAAGCACCCTGAATCCACCTTCAACTTTCTGGGATTCACTCTAGTAGGATGTAATGTTCTAATCACGACCTCCACCTATGTAAGCCGAAAGTGCAAACCCTAGGCCCCAGGTCCGCAAGCTTTGGTGTATGTACAACAGAAGCCCAAAAGTTGGAAACCCCATAGCCTCGACCCTTACGAGTAATGTATAGGGAATCCCAGCACTATTTGGCCTTCATCCGGTTTCCAACTTTATGGGGTTTACTGTAAGTGGTATTGTTATGTAGGTGGTACCCTTTCGTACATCAGGGTTGTGCTGTTGTCGAAACTGCCTTAGAGGACCAGAGACGGATGAGGGTCGCCATTTGGCTGCGTTGGGATCCTTCCACCTGTGCCTACAGCTATGAGTTGAGTATGAGAACATAGTTGTCCTGATATCTCCGTACGTCTTTCAGACATCTAACAATTATGTTCTACAGGGTGTCCTGTGGATATGCTTCCCAGAAAGCATCAAACTAAAACATTGGGGCACCTTACATGAAGGCACCCAATTCACAACACCTTTCAATTATATGCCATATCCCCTGTGTAATCTTGTGCTTGCAGCGGACAAGCTTCTGGGATGTTAGGGGTTTCGGGTTTTGAATGGGTGGTGCTTCTTGGGGTGCAAATCCATAAACGATTTCAAGCTTCCGGCCATCCCGCTTGACATCTGGACTAGCTGTGTTTTTGAGGTCCGAGGACCCGTTCTAGGCACACTACTTACGACCTTAGTTCATGTGTAGGATCTTGGCTGCAGGGAATCCTAAACCGGACCCGACACTAATGTACACCTAATACGTATGTCTGTCTGTCCGTCTGTCATGTATGTATGTATGTATGTATGGATGTATGTATGTATGGATGTGGGTAGGTAGGTATGTATGCACATGTGTAATATGTGTATGGTTGTGTCTATGTATATGTATATGCCTATGTATATGTATATGTGTGTATACGAATGTGTTTGTATGCATGCATGTATGTATGTTTGTATGTATGTATGCGCATGTATGTATGTGTACGTATCAATACGCATATGTCTATGCATATGTCTATGCATATTATATATATATATATATATATACATACGCTATGTATGAGTATATGTATATATATATATATAGATACATACATAGCTATTTATATGCATATGTTTATGTGTACGTGTAGGTTAATGTGTATGTGTGTGTATATGGCTACGGGTATACATGTGTATGTGTATATAGGTGTATCTTTGTGTATATGTATATGTATAACTACCTGTATATGTGTATGTGTGTGTATGTAGAAGTGCATTACGTATATGTATGTGCATGTGTATGTATATATATATATAATATATATTAATATATATATATATATATATATACGTATATATATATATATATATATATGTATGTATATATATATATATATATATATACACACACACACACGTGTATGCATGTATGTATGTATGCATGAATGCAGGCATGGATGTGTATGTATGTATGTCGTATGTATGCGGGTACGAACTGGACTTGCTGATGCCTCGCCTGGCACGCCAAAGGCCTCGCCCTTGAAGCCCTGATTGCTCAAATTGGATCATCCGGACCTCAGAAACTGCTCAGGGTTTACACTCCATATACCCTATACGCTTTACCCATAGGCCCCATATTGGTTGCTTTGTGGGGTTCAAATATCGAATTCTAGAAGGTAGTCCCAAAAAGGAACTACTATGGGCCCTGAGGGTAGCTTGGGCTTCAAATCACGCTTCAGATCAATGCGTCAAGGCTTGAAGCCTGAAAGAACCTCGAACCCTTAAGACCTTTCGGACTTAAGCTACCTTCCTTTTGTTTGAGCCCGAGCACTTCGAAAACCGAGCCCTTATGACTTTTGCAACTTCATCCCCTAAACCCTAAACCCTAAACCCTAAACCCTAAATGTCGGCTTTCATGGCATATCCGCTTCTGATTGCACCGGAAGCGCCACCGAACCCCAGCCCCGAGGACGAACTGCATAGAGTTCTGGGCCTTCGCTATGCTAGGATGTAGGGCTACTTATAGGGGACCGAATATTTAATAAGTGATATATATATATATATATATATATACGTGTGTGTGCGTACATACATATGTATATACAAATATATATATATATATATATACACACACACACACACACTTGTTCGAGAATGTGCCCCCGCCCCCTCCCCCAAAAAAAGACAAACATGTTTGAATTACCCTTCGGGATAAGGCCTTAGGTTCGTGACATGCGTGCGCTAGATCCCACCTTTCTTGTAGCTTCAGTTCACGCCTTCATCAGGAACACGGGACCTCTTTAAAGTGTATTTCTGCTTGGGGTTGGCGTTTGCTTGAGGGTTTAGGGTGGGCACCGTGCAAATTCAAGCTCTAAACCCTGAAGCTCGAAGCTTAATCATGATATAATTGTTGGTATCACCGATTGGCGCCACTGCGCGTTTCCGGAGCCGGTTCCTCTTGTGAAGCCCTTAGAAGAGCATTATGTCTTGCGGCGGACTTACAGTTCACATACGATTGTATTGGAGTCCTTATAGGAACCCTTTAGCGGAACCTTTTGCCATTTTGAAGGCTCCTTTACTCGCTGTCTGGCTGCCAAAATAGGACCACGGTGCTGTGGAACATCGTCAGACTGGTTGAGGGTTCAGTGTTTAATGACTGAGCATACCCGTTTTGCTGGCGGTTGGTGGCTTGACATGGGATGCTTCACTGAACGTGCCCACGCACAGGTACATGGTGGAAGACCTTGTGTTTGCAAATGGCACGTGCTTCGTGTCAGGGGTTTCGGCCGGCCTCCTATAGTCACCTTCGCTGACATCTGCTGCAGTAGTGTTCGTTGCAATTCCACGGCCTTGCGATAATGTTCTTATGCGTCCGTGACAGAAATGAAGGACATGTGGTAGTAACAGCATGGTTGCGAGTTCTGGCTATCGTGATGAACATACTGGAGAAATCCAACTCGGATGATGCGTGACGAACCGAGTTTGCGCTTTTTAACCCTGCTTGCCATGGTTGTCTGCCATAGCTGCTGCAACTGTACTTATAATGCAAGTTGCGGTATCTGCTCTTCTGTCGTTGTCCTGTCGATGTGGCCAAGCTCTTGTCTGGGTGTCTCAATGGCATGCTGTGCTTGGAGTTTGGTGCTTGCAAGCTAGCAATATGGGCAGTGTTTGGAGGCATGGTGTGCAACGTTCGGAGCTTTTTGTGACTGCATCTGGGCTTGGACTTGACTTCCCTCTGGCCACCGTGATGAGGACAACAGAAATCCAACTCGGATGATGCGTGACGAACCGAGATTGAGCTTTTTAACCCTGACGGCCATGGTTGTCTGCCATACTGCTGCAGCTGTAATTATAATGCAAGTCGCGGTATCTGCTCTTCTGTCGTTGTCCTGTCGAAGTGGCCAAGCTCTTGTTTGGGTGTCTCAATGGCATGCTGTGCTTGGAGAGGTGCTTGCAAGCTAGCAATATGGGCAGTGGTTGGAGGCATGGTGTGCAACGTTCGGAGCTTTTTGTGACTGCATTTGGGCTTGAACCTGGCTTTCCTCTGGCCACCGTGATGAGTACAACAGAAATCCAACTCGGATGATGCGTGACGAACCAAGATTGAGCTTTTTAACCCTGACGGCCATGGTTGTCTGCCAAAGCTGCTACAGTCGCACGAGCAAGTCGCGGTTTCTGTCGTTGCCCTGTCATAGTGGACCGGGTCTTGTTGTGGGTTCGTCAATGGCATGCTGTGCTTGGAGTTTGGTGCTTGCAAGCTAGCAATATGGGCAGACGTGCGACTTTTGGAGTCCTTGTGGCTGCATTTGGGCTTGAACTTGACTTCCCTCTGGCCACCGTGATGAGTACAACAGAAATCCAACTCGGAGGATGCGTGACGAACCGAGATTGAGCTTTTTAACCCTGATGGCCATATATTTGCTGCAGTTGTGTAATGCAAGTCGCGGTAACTACTCTTCCTTCGTTGTCCTGTCGAAATGGCCTGGCTCTTGTTTTGGGTTCGTCAATGGCGTGCTGTGCTCAGAGTTTGCTGCTCGTTGGCAATATGGGCAGTGGTTGGAGACATGGTGTGCAACGTTTGGAGTCCTTGTGGGTGCGTTTGGGCTTGAACCTGCATTCCCTCGGGCCACCGTGATGAGTACAACAGAAATCCAACTCGGATGATGCGTGACGAACCAAGATTGAGCTTTTTAACCCTGACGGCCATGGTTGTCTGCCATAGCGCTGCAGTTGCACAATGCAGGTCGTGGTGTCTGTTCTTTTGTCGTTGTTCTGTCGAGGTGGCCAGGCTCTTGTGTTGGGTGCGTCAATGGCATGCTGTGCTTGGAGTTTAATATCTGCAAAATCGCGAAATTGGCAGTGGTTGGCGACATCGCGTGCGACGTTTGGAGTCCTTGTGGCTGCATTTGGGCTTGAGCTTGACTTCCCTCTGGCCACCGTGATGAGGACAACAGAAATCCAACTCGGATGATGCGTGACGAACCGAGATTGAGCTTTTTAACCCTGACGGCCATGGTTGTCTGCTATACTCCTGCAGCTGTTATTATAATGCAAGTCGCGGTATCTGCTCTTCCTCCGTTGTTCTGTCGAAGTGACCAGGCTTTTGTTTTGATTGGGTCAATGGCATGCTGTGCTTAGAGTGTGGTGTTTGCTAAATCGCAATATATGGGCAGTGGTTGGAGACGTGGTGTGCAACGTTCGGAGTCCTTGTGGCTGCGTTTGGGCTTGAACCTGGCTTTCTTCTGGCCACCGTGATGAGTACAACAGAAATCCAACTCGGATGATGCGTGACGAACCAAGATTGAGCTTTTTAACACTGACGGCCATGGTTGTCTGCCAAAGCTGCTACAGTCGCACGAGCAAGTCGCGGTTTCTGTCGTTGCCCTGTCGAAGTGGCCCGGGTCTTGTTGTGGGTTCGTCAATGGCATGCTGTGCTTGGAGTTTGGTGCTTGCAAGCTAGCAATATGGGCAGACGTGCGACGTTTGGAGTCCTTGTGGCTGCATTTGGGCTTGAGCTTGACTTCCCTCTGGCCACCGTGATGAGGACAACAGAAATCCAACTCGGATGATGCGTGACGAACCGAGTTTGAGCTTTTTAACCCTGAAGGCAATGGTTGTCTGCCGCAGCAGTTGTATAATGCAAGTCGCAGTATCTGCTCTTCCGTCGTTGTCCTGTCGAAATGGCTTGCAAGCTCTTGTCTTGGGCGCGTCAATGGCATGCTGTTCTCACTGCTCGGTGCTTTCAAACTAGCAATATGGGCAGTGGTTGGAGACATGGTGTGCAACGTTCGGAGTCCTTGTGGCTGCGTTTGGGCTTGAACCTGGCTTTCTTCTGGCCACCGTGATGAGTACAACAGAAATCCAACTCGGATGATGCGTGACGAACCAAGATTGAGCTTTTTAACCCTGACGGCCATGGTTGTCTGCCAAAGCTGCTACAGTTGCACAATGCAAGTCGCGGTTTCTGTCGTTGCCTTGTCGAAGTGGCCCGGGTCTTGTTGTGGGTTCGTCAATGGCATGATGGCATGCTGTGCTTGGAGTTTGGTGCTTGCAAGCTAGCAATATGGGCAGACGTGCGACGTTTGGAGTCCTTGTGGCTGCATTTGGGCTTGAGCTTGACTTCCCTCTGGCCACCGTGATGAGGACAACAGAAATCCAACTCGGATGATGCGTGACGAACCGAGTTTGAGCTTTTTAACCCTGAAGGCAATGGTTGTCTGCCACAGCAGTTGTATCATGCAAGTCGCGGTATCTACTCTTCCGTCGTTGTCCTGTCGAAGTGGCTTGCAAGCTCTTGTCCTGGGCGCGTCAATGACATGCTGTTCTCACTGTTCGGAGTGGTCGGAGACATGGCCTGCAACGTTTGGAGTCCTCGTGGCTGCGTTTGGGCTTGATCACAAAAGCAGCAAAAAAGCACGTTCAGAGGTCCTACTGTGCAGCATTGTGCCTGTGCTTGTGAACCGGACTTTCCTCTGGCCACCGTGATGATTACAACAGAAATCCAACTCGGATGATGCGTGACGAACCGAGTTTGATCTTTTTAACCCTGACGGCCATGGTCGTCTGCCATATTCGCTGCAGTTGTAGAATGCAGGTCGCGACATTTTGTCAGCAGCATCCTCCCTCTTTTGCATTGTCTCCATGGTGATTCCTTGCTTGGTTCAACCATGTAATATACATTATTGAACTATACTATATCATTGCATACAACATTACGAGTTCTTTAGATTTTACTTCCTAGAAAAGAACAGGAGGCAAGCCATGAACCCTGCCTTCACCCTAGACAACCTTCATTTGTAGGTCTCCTTTTGGGGCTTAGGGTCTACAGGGGTTTAGAGTCTAGGGGTTTAGGGGTTTAGGGCTTAGGGTCCTTATTCTGATTTCCTTGCCCTAAAGCCCTAAACAGCCCTAACCCGACAGCCCCGACAAAAATCCAAGAGCCCAACCCCTCATGCACGACACCCGCACCTGCGTCAGACCCATGGACTGTTTAGAGTTTAGGGGTTTAGGGTTTAGGGTGGACTGTTTAGGGTTTAGTCCTTTCGGGTCCGTATAAAACTCAAGCAGCTCAAACCTCGGCTGCTCGACACCCCCCAAAAAAAGCCAGAAAACAAGTTTCCAAGGCTTCTGGCCTACAGGACAAAAGGCTTATAATTATCGTAAATCCTACACCATAAACCCTCAAAGAACAACCTTTAAGGAAAGCCCTTATAGCCCTCATTATGTAACCTAAAGAGTCCGAACCCTGAACAAATGAGTCCCATTTAGTTCACGGACACCCTTAAGGTACCTTACAATAGAACCCCAAAGCCCTACAGCCTTAAGTATCTTATAGAACCCTAAACCCTGAACTAACCTTAACCCTGTAGTTTCCTTGTTTCATCGAGCTCCTATATCAAATCCTTATCATAGCCCTTGTAGTAGCCGTTATAGTAGCCCCTTTTACCCAAAGGCTCCATGTACCCATATAGTAGGTACTTTGGCCTTAAAGTACCCATATAGGGACCCCTTTAAGGCTTAAGTACCTACCATATGGGTACATGGAGCCTTAGGGTTAACGACCCCCAGTCTAATTGCTAAGGCCTCGAGCCCTTATAAGCTCCAGGAGGTCGAGTTGCGCTGCCTCGAGCTGGCATTTGGCCTGCAAGTATGGGCTGTAGGGGTTTTAGGGGTGTTGGGTTCCGGGTTTAGGGGTTTGGGGTTTAGGGTTGATGGTTTTTTGGGTTTAGGGTTTGGGGCTTTAGGGGTTTTGGGTTTTAGGGTTTGGGGTTTTAGGGGTTTGGGGTTTAGGGGTTTTGGGTTTTAGGGTTTGGGGTTTTAGGGGTTTGGGGTTTAGGGCCTGGGGGTTTAGGCGTTCGGGGGTTTAGGGGCTTGGGTTATGGGGTGGTTGAAGTTGAGGGCTTAGGTTTCAGCGGTCTAGGGTCCAAGGTTATAGTCTGCAGGCTCGATCGTATGAAAAGGGCAATCCCTGGCTTCCAAAAAGGATTCTATCAGGGTGTCAGATTTTTGAGTAGTAACTAACTAGTAGGCTATTGACATGCTGCCTGGCCAACTTGTGGCAAAATACTGTTACCAAAACCCTCAAGTAGGTAAAAAAACCTATAAAAGGCTGTTATTCTACATACCTTTGTGGTCCAGGTATCCGTTTGGTAGTATGGTGCGTAAGAAATTCACAGTTCTTGCGCGAGGTAACCTCCAAAAAATAAAGCCTAAACGCTGAACCCCTATAAAGCCCCAAACCATTACCTAGACCCTCAAAAGTAGGCAAAATTGTAAAAGGCTATTATTCTACATACCTTTGGGGGTCCAGGTAGTGCGATCGTTGAAACCCCTCAGCGTGGTCCAGAAGCCAAGGATCCTAAGCTGCGAAGAGGTACTTAGAGGCCCAGAAAAACTTAGTAAGTGGTTATAAGTAGGGTTATAAGTACCCCAAATGGAGTTACCCCAATTATAACCCTACTTATAACCTACTTACTAAGTCCCCTGGGCCTCAAGTAGTCCGCCCTAGATTCCAATTCTGACGCCCTGAAGCCCGAAAAGGCTCCAGAGTAGTTCCTCTCTGGAGTGCATATTTAGAACCTTACAAGGTAGTCAACAAAAGAAACTACTATAAACCCTACCTATACTATAGACCCTCAAAAGTAGGTAACATAAGGGCCCGAAACCTATAATCGGCTATTATTCTACATACTTTTAGGGCCCAGGTAACCCCACGTTATCCCCTACACCCGGAAAAATCAGCAAGAGTCGACGAACGACTGCCGTGGCTTGAACAGATTATCCAGAGGTTTTGATGCTGCGCAGCGCAATTGTGCTGATATGGGAGTTTCCGAAAATTAGGGGCACCTTATTTTGGGGTCCATATGCTAAGGATGATACTATTTAGGGTACTATATTAGGGTCCCCTTTTTTCGGGAACTCCCATATGGCGCGGATTTTGCTTGAGCTGGAGCAGATCAGTAACCCAAAGGCTCCATGTACCTTTGTAGTAGATTCTTAGGCCTTAAAGGGGTCCCCATAGAGGTACTTTAAGGCCTAAGTATATGCTATATGGGTACATGGAGCTTTAGGGCAAGAATCAGTTGCGTGTATCTGGCGTTTTGAATGCTGAGGAGGTCCAGGTTCCTCGGGCTTCGGAACATGTGCTGTCGCGGTTTAGGGTTTAGGGTTTTGGGTTTTGGGTTTAGGGTTTTGGGTTTAGGGTTTAGGGTTTTGGGTTTTGGGTTTAGGGTTTAGGGATCAGGTGCCTCGGGTTGCGCCGCAGGCTTTGTCAAATCAGGTGCCTCAGAGTGCAGCGCAGGAGATGGAGCTGCGGGTTCGATCACTAAGAAAGCCTGGTCTCGAACACGCAGCTTGCCTGGGACTTCATCAAGAGTAGCGGACATTCAGGTACCCTGGTAGTACGGATTGAGTTTCCGCGCGTGAAGCGACGAGCTCAAGAGAAATGCAGCGTCTCAGGGCCAATGTAGAAGCTTTAAAAGCTAGCACTACTGTCCCCTGAGTTATAGAATCTGTTAAAGGTCCCAATCGTATCTGATGAGCACAAGTCCTCGAATCAGAGAACATGTGCAGATGCCGAGGAGAGCGTTTTAGCAGAAGCAGCCGGCGCCGACACTTTCGAGGAGAGCATATAATCCCGTGGCTTAATCGTGTATACGAGACGGGACTTTGGGAAATCCGGGAAGTGGTGTGCTTGTGCCCAAGACCTTAAGGACGAACCGAATCCTCAAAAAGGGTGCAAAGTTCATATACCATGTAGGGATTTACTGCCCCTGACTTAGAAGGTATATCTGGTCCCCACGGGAAGTCAACAGGCTATTTACTAGCATGAGTCACTGGGCTGACCATGGGACCTGTTTTCATGACTGGTCTTGCCCACTTCACTTCCATGATCTGGAAGTTCGGGCTCGCGAGCCATTCCTTACAATATCGAGGCCTTACTGATTACCTATACTATTTTGGGGTTCCTTGTTATAATTATAGTAGTATGATATACCCCCAAACCCTATTCTAATTATTAAGGCCCCAAACAAAAAGGTTGTGGAGGTCTGGACATCTTCGCAGCATTGACAATTGAGTTTGACAGCCAAGGGCAGGCAAGCCCAGAAAGCGCTAACTCCATTCACTGAGTCGATCCTCAACGGCTCAAAGCCTTACATCAGCAGGAGCGGGGCTAGGGTTTGCGAATTAGGCAAAAGGGTTGGCCGGGACGCTCTAGGGCCGGGGCCGTGTCACTCCTGACACGCCCTAAACCTCGAGACTTATCATAAATCCCTTGAGCCCTACCTAGACCCCCCAACTACCCTCTAATATACCCCAAACACCTACCATTAAGGGCCATAAAGGCTCCATTAAAGGGCCATTGGGGCGTCCTGGTATAAAGGGAACTCCAGAAGGTTGGAATATGGTTTCAGGGTAGGATACCCTATAACTTACCATAAAGGGTTTAGGATAATCATATTCCAACTTTCTGGCTTTTACTTGAAACCCTAAACCCTACAAGCCCTATAAACCCTAAACCCTAAACCCTATACACCCTAAGCCCTAAACCCCTAAAAGCCAAAAAGCCCTAAATTAACGAAGCACTCCCAGGACTTGGCAGACTTTGCGATTCTCGACCTCAGAGGCGAAGGCCTTCTGCCAGCTTCCTGGGGTCTCTTTTGGTGGGTCGAAGGGTTTCCTGAGGGGATCCTTTAAAGGATCCTTTAAAGGGTGTATAAGGGCTCCCTTAAGGGATCTATAAGGGATCCTTTAAGGGATCTTTTAGAGGGTCTATAAGGGCTCCTTTAAGGGATCTATAAGGGATCCTTGAAGGGCTCCTTCAATTTTGCTTTGCTGCGACCATTAAAGGGTTCCTTTTCAGGGTCGCTAGAGGAGTTTAGGGGGTTAACTACCAAGGTTCCTTTAAAGGGCTGCTTATAGTGTTGAGGGTTCCTGTTAAAGGGGTCCGTGTCCCCAAACCCCAACAAACCCTAAACCCCTACCTCCTAGGGTCCTAGGCCCTCTACCTAGTTTTATGGTTAGGATCTACTATATAGAAAGTAAGTACCCTAAAAAAGGGGATAGGGTAGGATCCTACAGGGAAACCCCAACACACCAAACCCTAAGCCTTCAGCTCTATACCCCAAAACCCTATTTAGACCCCCCAACTACCCTCTACAAAACCTTAAATACCCAATATTAAGGACCATAAGGGCTCCATTAAAGGGCCATTGGGGGGTCCTGGTAAACCCTACAGCTTCAACTCCATTCTTGCTTGCTGCATGCCAGGCTTGACGGCTTTACCCGAGAGCTTCGGGTTGCTCGAGGCGCTGCAAGGCGCTACATCCTGAAAGTTAAGGGTCTAGGGGCTTTAGGGGTTTAGGGTTTTAGGCTTTAGGGGTTTAGGGTCCTTAAGGGTGTAGGGGTTTAGGGTTCGGGGGCGTAGGGTTTAGGGGTTTGGGGTTTTAGGCTTTAGGGGTCGGGGTTTAGGCGCTTGGGGTTTGAGCCACCTCAGTGTAGCAAGACCCCACAAACCCTAACCTCCAAACCCTTTACACACTAACCACCCTAAACCCTAAAGCCCTTTAAACACTGAAAACCACCCCAAACCCCAAGGGTCCTGTGGACCGAATAATTAGGTACTCGGGTTGAGGATAGTAGTTATGTAGGTTAGGATTTTGGAAAGTATATGACGATTATTAGGTACTTGGACCCTTGGGGAAACTTCTTACAGTAAACCCTCGACCGCTGAAGCCCCTAAACCGCTCAGCCCTCCAGCTCGCGAGCTGGCGCAGGCCTGAGCCTCTGTGAGAATCACCTCAGCTCCTTGCCGGACAGCTTCGGCCGGGGCCTTTGGGTTTAGGGTTTACGGGGTTTCAGGCTTTACCGGGCGGGTTCACTAGTACAGAGGTTGTTTTGACGTGGAAGACGCCTGCAGGGTTTAAGATTTCGGGCGTTTCGGATTGCTGGGGTTGGGTTTCTGTTTGAGTCTGAGCGTTCAGGGTCTGAGGGTAGGTAGGGGTTTAGGATTTTGAGTTTTGCAAGAGTCTTACAAAACATCTTATGAACCCTAAACCCTAAACTCATGCTTTTGCAGGGCTTCCGGGCAACCCTAAACCCTAAACCCCTAAACCCTAAACCCTAATGGAGGCTCTCCGGGTTTATAGCTTGCGACTGAGGGACCTGGGCTTTCGGGTTCTCAGACTTTGAAACGGCTTAGGTTTGGGATCACACTGTACCCTTTAGGGACATAATTGCTTTACCTGGACCTAGACACTGAAACAATAGTCCCTAAGGGTCCATGTACTCATATAGTATATACATTGGCCTTATGTAGTCCCTATATAGATACTTTGGGGCTCATGTATCTCTATATGGGTACATGGACCCTTAGGGAGTTTCAAAGTGTTGATAACTTTGGGTATTCGGGCTCGGCCTGGAACTTGAAACACTTTTGGTCCGCTGAGATACAAATTCAATTCAGGTCTTTGAACCCCTAAACCCTAAACCCTAAACCACGGTTTAGGGTTTAGGGGTTTCGGGTTTAGGGTTTAGGGAAGCGTAGTTACTTGACCGGAGCAAAGCTTAGAATCTGCAAGTACAGTTGCACCAAAGTCCCTAGATTTAACCCTTATCCCAGTTAGGGGTCACCTGGTCGAGTCTCTAGCCATGAACTAGACCCCGCTACGCCGTATTATACCCTAAATACCAGCTTAAGGACCATAAGGGCTCCATTTACAGGGACATAAACCCTAAACACTAAACCCCAAACCTGAACCCGAAACCCTGAACCCTGAACCCTAAACCCTAAACTCTCAACCCTAAACCCTAAACCCTGAACTCTAAACCCTCAACCCTGAACCCTAAACCCTAAACTCTCAACCCTAAACCCGAAACCCTGAACCGTAAACCCTGAACCCTAAACCCTGAACTCTAAACCCTGAACCCTAAACCCTAAACTCTCAACCCTAAACCCTATATCCTGAACCCTAAACCCTAAACCGATTGGGGGTCCCGGTAAACCCGTAGCCTCTGTGGAGGCCTCTGTTCAGGCTGAGCACTCAGCAGGAGCAGTGAAACCCTGTTTCATTTGAAGTTCTGGGTTTAGGGTTTAGAGTTTAGGGTTTAGAGTTTAGGGTTTAGAGTTTAGAGTTTAGGGTTTAGAGTTTAGGGTTTAGAGTTTAGGGGCATTCTGGGGCCCTATCCCGGAACACTCAGCTTCTACGGCGGACAGCTTTGAAGCCCACCTCCCTTGCACCTCAAGCAAGGTCAGCTGCGGCAGCTGCAGGATCTGAACTTGTCCAACAACAGGCACTGGAAGACTTACTGGAAGACCCTCATGCCCATAATGTTGTCTCTTGATTAGGATGGGATCGCCTGCCCTGCTATTGGCGAGCTCTTTCAGCCATAGTTTTCAGTTCAAGCATATTGTTTTTGGACCCACGCATAATGGCCCCTTATTCTTGGGTATGAGTTTTGGAGCAAAAATGCTTAAAATTAAGGTTGCGTCTGGAATAATTTGTAATTCGTAGTAGTGGGATTCCCGATCGGCCCCTTTACAGTCACGGTCTGGAATACCTCCAAACTCGACTCCACTCACCAAGGCTTTGGACAGTATACGATGACTACACAGGGACCACAAAGGGCTGTCATTTCTCAACATGCCGATCTCTATATTCGGGTTTCGTCGTTACCCACTTCACATCCGAACTAGCCCGGCTTGGAGTCCTGGCTCGCCGCCTTAGCTCTGCTTGTCCTATACTGCGCTTATATGGGTAGTTGTCAAAATTGTGGATCCTTTGTGGGTACCCTAAATATTAGGTGCCGTATTATATATTGGACTTAAAAAAGCCCTAAACCCTAAACCCCAATTTTGAGAACTACCCATCTAGGATTCATTCTGCAGCACATAAGGCCATGAGGCTTCCAGCTTTTGGCCTGACGGCTTGTGGATGGTTCCTGTTGGTGATATAAATCCTGCATTACCCAGAGGCTCCGTAGTAGTTCCTTTTTGGGATTGCCTTGTAGGATTCTAAACATGAACCCCAAAAAGGAACTACTATGGAGCCTTAGGGTGCCTTAAGCACCCTAGACTATGGGAATCATGGTTTATCTTCCTTACCCGGGGTAATGCAGGATTTGTATAATCAACCGTTCCCAAGCTTACAAGGGTTCTGGCTTTGGGGTTTAATATAAAGTTTAGAATTTCGGAGGGTTCCTGGCCAACGAGACTGCTTGATAGGGCCTTACAAAGGCTAAGAACCTCGTATACCCTCGCTTACGAAGCCCTGTGACCCTTTGTTGGGTAAGCCTTGTTTAACCCTCACGGGTCCCTCATAGAACACTTTACGGCGCCTCCCTAAAAGACCCTAAAACCTTTCTTAAAACACAATAATTTATGCACTTCTAACTTATAATAGCTTGGACTGCTAAGTCCCTGGCCCTTTGGTAAGCCTTGTACGCCCTTATATTTTCCTGACAGAGCCCTTTACAGCACCCTTTATCTTACTACCGAGCCCGAATTTCCGCTTTATAATATTACCCAAATCAAATCACCTTCTCCTTACTTACGAATTGCCCTGATCCTTGAAGGAACCCTTTGAAGGAACCCTTTGTGCTACTAAGTCCCTGTTGAGTTACGTAGTCGTAGTCCTCTAAGGAACCCCTAATGAGGAACCCTCCATGTTAGGAACCCTAAACCCTAAACCCTAAACCCTAAACCCTGAACCCTGAACCCTGAACCCTAAACCCTAAACCCTAAACCCTAAACCCTGAACCCTTAGGAACCCTTGTTGTCCTCTAACTAAACCCTGAACCCTAAGCCACGAATTCTCCCTGATTCTTCGGCATGCAGGATCGACTTCCTCCCTGCCGCAGTCGGCGAGCTTCGGAAACTCGAGGAGCCGGTATGGCCCAGACAAAGCTCGGTTTACATAGGGGTTTTGGCTTCATTTATACGATTTCATATGGTTTCACATGGTTTATGGGGCTGTTGTAAGCATATGTGTTCTTGGGAGTTGCTTTCATTCATGTTTTGATTACTCCAAGGTGTTATTTTAAGACGTTACCGCATTGATACGGGTTCTATAGGTTTTGCTTTCGAGTTCGGCAGATTTTATTCAAGTGATGGGGTTTCGGGGCTAGGGTTCAGTGATTCGGGCTTAGTGGGAGTTTCCGAAAATGGGGGACCCCAATGTAGGACCCCAAATAGTAGGATCCTTATTAAAAGGACCCCAAAGTAAGGTACCCCTAATTTTCGGAAACTCCCTAGTGTTGACGAGTCCACGCATTCGAGTTAGCATTTAGGGTTCCGGGTTTAGGGCTTAGGGTTTTGAAGTTCTGGGTTCAGAGGTTACGGCTTAGGGTGTAGGGTCTACAGGGTTTAGGCTTGAGGGGATGAGGGCTTATGCTCTTTTGATACTTGGTGCCGATTTGGGATGCTTTTGAATTTCATGTACTGGTTCTGATTAATTATAACGGTTTTCTAGACCTGTGTAATCATGGTGTGATTTTGACTACGTAGGTTTTTGGATCCCTACATCAATGAAGAGGTGGGAGGGCTGTTGAAATCGATACCTCGTACTGTACGGGTTCTTACTATGATTTGGGGTTTGGAGGGTTTAGCTTTTGGGCTGGGATTCGCGACAGCAGGTTAAACTTTCTCGGTTTGTTTTGCTTGCCACGTATGGGTGTAAAGGTTGTGCCCTAAACTGCCCTAAACCCTAAACCCCTAATCCGGGGCATGATTCCTCCTTTGTTTCCACAACTTTTCTTAACCCCTGTCTAAACATGAACGCGCGGATCCCACTGTGGATGCAGGTTCTGGGATTAGCGTCCATGGTCTAGTCCGGTGTGTCAAAGGTGGAATTCAATAGGTTTATTGCAATACACCACTGATGCAACCTCGGTTTTAGGGCACTCCATAACTAGTTTCTACAAGTCTTAGCCCGAAAAAACCATCGCATCTGGCCCTATAAGCCCGAAAACCAAAGCCCTTAACACTTACCCCAAGCATCCAAGTACGAAATAATCATACGGCTCTCCAAAATCCTAACCTACATATTCAGTATCCGAAAACCGAGTACCTGATTATTAGGTCCTTTGGACCCTCGGGGTAAGCCCTCACCCTGGAATGCGTTTGGTTCTCACCGAGGCTGGATCTATCAGGCAACGCTTTGGCCTACTTGCACCGGGCTTGGTGTGAAACCAACGTCATGTGGTCAGATGAGGCATGTGTTTCTCTGATTTCAAAGGCTTCCTAAGTGCTGGGTTCTGCATGTGTTACGGCTGATGATATTAAATCCGGCATTACCTATAATAAGGAACATGGCAAGAATCCGCACCATCAACCGTAGTAGCGCAAGCCGCTTGAGGTTTTGGAACTGTGGTCCTACGATATTTGATCTAAGGTTGAGGGTGCGGCGTAGTGCACCCTGTTGGCCTGGAATTTCGGAGCGACGGCCCTTGAAGAGTCTGTATTGAAGAGAAAAGCATTGAACAATTACCGATACTTCATGTATTCCCTGGAAGCCCTTACTGCTCTTAGGCTATAGAATTCCAGGGTTGTCCTTTGGGATCGTGTTTAAGTTCCCCTACGAGTTTGTAGAGAACCATAATAGTAAATATTTTTGAAAGGGCTTAAAGGACAACTCAGATTCACAAAATGCCCGTTCTAACCATTAAGGCCTCTATCTTTCTTTCAGGTCCTCCTTGAAAGATTGCAAAGTAACCTCCCACGCCGGAAACCCCCCCCAACTCGGGAGCCCGAGATCCGCACTGGACTTTGAAGCCCTGAAACCCAAAATTCCCTACAGGGAACTCCAGAAAGTTGGAATATGGTTTCATGGTAGGATCCCCTATAATTTACCTTAAAGGGGTTACGATAATCATATTCCAACTTTCTGGCTTCTACTGTACACCCTAGAACCCCGAAGTCCCTCAAACCTCAAGCCTGAAAAGCCTTAACCCTAAAACCCTATCCCTAAAACCCTAAACCCTAAAACCCTAAAACCTCAAGCCCTAAAATCCTAAACCCTAAAACCCTAGAAGCTCAAAAGTCTCTCGCCGGAGATATACCCTGAGACTTGCAGTGCAAGATCGTCTGAACACCCGAAGTCATCCTTAGAGTATATACTTAGGCCCTAAAGTACCTATATACGGACTCCTCTAAGACTTAAGTATCTACTATACTGGAATCCAGGCCGCAGCTTCCCAAGCTCTCGAAGCTGGCAAGGCTCAGCTTAGCCCCGCGGCCGCGCAAGCCCTACCTGAACCCTGAAACACCTACCCTTGTTAAGAACTTGTATAAGGAGGTAATACAAATAAGTAACAATCAATCAACCAATCAATATTATAAGAATAACAATAAAACCATAACAGCAATAATATCGACATGTTAATGATAATTTAATGCTACTCACAATAGAAAGAAGAACAATGGTCTTTAAGGACTTGTATAAGGACATACTACTAATAAGTATAATGATACTGGTGGTGTTATCATTATTATTATTATGATTATTATCATTATGATTAATATTATTATTTATAGGGAGTTATATAAGTAAATAAAACATGGAGCCCGGACAAGGGTAGGTTATTTGGAGTTAAGGTAGGCCCTAATCCCCAAGCCCTAAGCGGAGGCTGCAGTGTTTTTTCTAGGATCCGTGAGAGCCCAGATTAGGGTTGATGGTTTGAAGCCTTGTTTGCGGGGTACAGTAGAAGCCAGAAAGTTGGAATATCATTATCGTAGTCCCTTAAGGTAAATTATAGGGGATCCTACCATTAATCCATATTCCAACTTTCTGGAGTTCCCTTTAAGGGTTTTTTCAGTACCTGTAACCCAGCAACCAAACACAACTCTTGAATCCCTGCAGAACTGTGGAACTCTTCTGGAACCTGAAAGGCAAGGCATCCTCAACACAACCCCAGATACCTTTATGACACCCATAACCCACCCAGAGGCCCATAGTAGTTCCTTTTAGGGATTACCTCATAAGATTCTACATATGAACCCCAGAAGGAACTACTTTGGGGCCTTAGGGCAGTAACCTGCTGCACAGGTAACTGGACCCCCGGCAGGTTTCCCACAACTGACGATTTCCTGGCTTCTTGTTAAGGGATTTAATTTAAGTTACCATAATAGGGATCTATAGTGAATATTATGGTTTCCGTATTATGGTAACTTAATTAAGTCCCTTAACAAGAACCCAGTTTCACTTGGTTTTTGTTTGGGGAGGCGGGTAGTTATAGGGCTTACGGTGTGTGGACAGTGCCGGGTGGGGTTGGGATGGCTTAGGGGTCTTTGTGGGGTTATAGACTTTAGTCATACCTGGACCCTCAAAGCCTGTAGAATAATGGCCTTTTATAGGGTTTGGGCCATTATCTTACCCACTTTCGGGGGTCTAGGCAGGCGTTTTTAAGGGGTTTGGCTGAGGGTTGAAGTCTTTGTAGGATTTTTGTCGCTTTTTGTTCCACGGGTTCCTGACACTTGCCTGTCCAGCGGTGGCGAGACGTCGCGCAGCCAGATTCCAAGGGTAAAAGGAGGGACCCTTAATAAGGACCCCTCAGGTATATACCCTTAATATAGCTATTATATACCCATCCTATAGCCCCATGATAGGGTAGGGGTCCCCATTAAGGGTCCCTCCTTTTCCCCTTTGACAGATGTTTTCGTTTGCCCGCCGACTCTCTTCAGGGACCCAAAAAGCACATAAGGATAAGCATTTGATAGGCATATCCCTACCTTAATGGGCTTAATTATAAGGGGGTTTATATGGGATACCCCTATCCTGGTTTTTGTTTTGTGCTTTCTGGGGGCTCCATCCTGGATGCCGCGCAGCATGACGAGCAAATCCTAAACCCAGGTGTATAGAGTTTTAGGTTTGACGGACTAATATAGGGTCCTTTTAACAATTGCCTATACTATTTTGGGGGGTTCCTTATGATGACTATAGTTTAGAAGCTGCCCCCACCCTGCAATAGTGACTATCAGGCTTATATTAGGGCCCTATTATATTCCTATTAGACCACTATTGCAGGGTGGGGGCCCCTTCTAAGCTATGGTATAATGGCCTCACCATCCTTGGAGTGTCATGGTGACTGGTGCCTCGCAGCGCTAAAGCCCTTGGGTCTCTGCCGGCCTGGAGACGAGGGCGAGAGATGAGGAGAATTTGACAGGGACGGCCTGACAAGGCGAAGAGCGCATGGAAGTTCCTACCCAGAGGCCCCATAGTAGTTCCTTTTTAGGTATACCTCATAAGATTCTAAATATGAACCCTAAAAGGAACTACTTTGGGGCCTTAGGGTAGGCTACGTATGCTTCAAGGAGCAGCCGAGTCCAGGTTGAGCTGGAGGGCAAGTCAAAAACCCCTAATATAGGAACCTGATTAAGAAACCCCGGGCCGATAACCCCAAAATAGTAGGTTTCATGTAAGGAACCCTAATAAAGCCCAAGGTTTCTTAATCAGGTTCCTACATTAAACCCGATCAAACCTTGCTCGTCCCGCTAGTACTACATGTCATTCGGTAGACTCGAACGAAACTCTGCTGAGAGTTCCTCTCGGAAGCAAGTAGAAGGCATCGAGCATTGTCATGTAAGTACTTGCCTAAAACTTTCAAAATCCACTTTTGCTTCCAGCCCCAGAGCCTTAAGCCGAAAGCACACACGCTCCACATCATCCAACAGAAAAGCCAAGCCTAAACGCTGGTATCCTAAACTTCCGAAACCTCGCGAACCCAGCACCTGCAAAGAAAAGGAAGAGGAGACCTGAGGACCCTACTTAAAGGATCATGGGACTTAGTAACTAGGGTTGTAATTAGGATAACTATACTTATAACTACTGAACCCAAATTAAAGTACTGATAACCTTACTTACTAAGTCCCATGATCCTTTAAGTAAATCCCCGAACCCCGAAACCCGGTAGTGTTTAGGGTTGAGGCTTTAGGGTTTAGGGGGTTTGGGGTAGCCCTTGTCGAAACCCCTACAGAACTCCTGCAGATCCACTAGGGCAAACCCGTAAAGAACCCTACTTGGAGGTTCATGGGTGGTTAAAAGTACGGTTATATACGTCCCTTAACAAGGGTTACAAGTAGATTTACCTTACTTATTAATTATTATGACCCCACTAAACACTAAACCCCCAAACCCTTAAACCCCCTAAACCCCCAAACCCTAAAACCCCTAAACCGCTAGACCCCCTAAACCCCTAAACCCCTAAACCCTTAAACCCCTAAACCCCCAAACCCCCACACCCGCAAACCCTTAAACCCTTAAACCCCTAAACTCCTAAACCCCTAAACCCCCAAACCCGTAAACCCTTAAACCCCTAAACCCCTAAATTCCTAAACCAACCCCTAAACCCCTAGACACTAAGACCCGAAAAACTTTAAAACCCTTAAAACCCTTAAACCCCTAAAGCCAAAGACCAGAAAAACTCGAGGCCCGGAACCGTTTCGTTGGCGCCGCACTGCCCTCCGAGCTCGGCCGGCTGGGGCGTCTTCAGCAGCCCGGAAGCCCTGCCTCGGTTTAAGGGTTTAGGGTTTAGGGTTTAGGGATTAGGGTTTAGGGATTAGGGTTTAGGGATTAGGGTTTAGGGATTAGGTTTAGGGTTTAGGGGTTTATGGTTTCGGGTTTAGGGATTACCTGTAGCCGGAAAGACCTACCTTTTTAGTGTTCCTTATTATGGTTTCTATATATACTTCCTTAGAAAGGTGGGTTTTTCGGCTACAGGTAGAGTTTAGGAATCTTTCTTGAGGGATTAGGGTTTTAGGGTTTAGGGTTTGGGGTTTAGAGTCTAGGTAATTAACAGGGTGACACTGTAGGTCACACTGTAGGGATAAGGGTTTAAGGTTTAGGACAGGTTTTGGGGTTGAGGATTTAGGAACAATGCGGCGCGCGTGTCATTAAGAGGCCTGTTTGGCTCTGTGTGTGCGTGCGGCGGGTTGGGGTGGCCCGGTGGAGGATTGGTGCGAGGACTTCCCGCAAACGGAAGGTGGTGGTCAAAAACACGGTTTAGGGTTTAGGGTTCAGGGTTTAGGGTTTAGGGTTTACATGTTGGGCTCGTCAGGGCTACATCCGCCATGTCTGCGCAGATTCCAGAGTTTCTGAACCCAGAGAGCCCAATACCCCTTAATTAAGGAATATGGCTTAAATTATATAGGGCTTCACATAATGATTTAAGGTACATTCCATAATTAAGGGGTATCGGTAACCCTAATCCATATAGATCCCTTATAGATCCCTTTTAATTCTAGACCCTTTTAGAGGAACCCTAGGTATATTCATTAATTAAGGGGATTTGGCTCCCTGAGTTTCTGAACCTGGTCCGTGGGCGCAGATCGAGGGTGGCCGCAGGGGGCGAGCAGAAGCCCTAGTTGGTAGTCGCCGCCGAAGTGAATGCTCAAAGGGGAAAGGGAGGGACCCTTTAAAGGGATCTATAGGGATTCTATAAGGGTATAGGGTTTAATTAGGGGCTTGGGGGTTTAGGGGAAAAGGAGGGACCCTTAATGGGGACCCCTACCCTATAATGGGGCTATAGAATGGGTATATAATGGCTATATTAAGGGTATATACCTAGGGGTCCCTATAGAGGCTTTCAGGAGCCCATTACCGGATGATGAGGACAAACTCCGGGAGTCTCTGAGCACGGGCCTCGAGGCCGTCTCGTTGCATCACTTGTGGACCCCAAATGGACAAACAGCAAACAGTTCCGAAGCCCTGAACCTTTTCAAGGGTGACAATGATCGGTTTTCGATGGTGAGAACCCTACGGACCCGTGCCCCCTCTCGCAAAAACCAACACAGGGAAACGAACCAGAGCAACTCCAGGCCCCTTCGAGCTTGGGGTTTAAGGCGGGTTCATGCGGGTTCCCAGAGTCCTTAAAAAGGTGGTGGGTTGATTGTTCTGGTTGATTATTGTGTAAATCTTCCGTGTCAGAGGTTCTTGGGACATAGTGTCGCTCTACGGCTCAACCCCACACCCAAATCCAAGCCTGACGCCTTAAATCTATACCCTAAATGCCCGCAACCCCGAGCTGAACATCTGGCGGCCCTATAAACATCTATAAACCCTCAACCCTAATGGCTAAACCCTAGTTAGAATCCCTGAAGCCATAGATGCCTTGAGGCTGGACGTCGAAAGCCCAGCCGCGCTTTTGTTGGAGCATTTCGGCCTAGGCTTCGGCTTTTGAGTTCAGAGTTCAAGGTTTGCTGTAGGGGCCTAAATAAATTTCTATACTATTTTGGGGGGCTTCTTGATTAGAACTAGAGTAGAACGGGCCGCAAGACCCGATTCTTATTATCAAGGCCCCCAAAAAGTAGGGTTTGGGGTTTGGTTTGTGGCTTCGGGTTGCTTACACAGATCAGGGGATGTAGCAAAATAGAGTTCTAAGTTAGGTAGCCATCGGTATGATTGGGTATAGCCTTAAATATACGGTATTTATGACCCTACTGACTGAGCCCCTTGATCCTTTGAGCGCAGTCTCGAATTTCAAGGAGGAGGACGGCTCAGAGATAGTGGAACTGCCCCTCTAAACCTGACACAGGGATCGTGCCTTAGGGTTCCTCAGTAACTTATCCTAAAGCTCTACCCCCAAACCATGTTAAAATCATTAGGGCTAGAGCATGAAGTCATATTACATAGAAACAACATAAGCATAGTTTGGTGTTGTAGTTGAAGCAGCAAGCGAGGGCGACGGCTGGGCCACAGTTGCTCCTTCAAGCTTTTGCATCAGGACAGGTCAGCCTCTGATCCGCTTTGATCCCAAGAGCTCGGGACCTGCTCCTAAGCCAAAGAAGCCGCCCGTCGTGGCGCCAAGCCCACGGCAGAGCCTTCCGCCGCCTTTCGGCAAACCAAAGCCGAGCTCATTGAGCTGCTCGATGCTGCCTGTCTCGATGATCCCAATGAAGACTGGATGCAGCAGAACTGGCCAAGGCCTTTTGATTGCATGAAGAGATCCTCGCTTCGATTGAGAACCCGACCCAGAGGCCCCATAGTAGTTCCTTTTTTTGGTTTAACCATTTTATACAAAGGATCCTTTAAGGTAACCCCAACCAGGAACTACAATGGAGACTACAGGTAAACCCGAAACCCTAAAACCCAAGCCGACTGCATGGACATGCCGCGAGTCCGAGCGGCGGGCCAGATGAGACACAAGACGAGAGGGACGCCCCAAAAGCCAACAGGGGGTCAACGGTTTTAGGGTTTAGGGGTTTAGGGTTCTATGCTTGGGGTTCAGAGTTGCAGGGACCTGAAAGAAGCGATCTTTCAGTGGCTTATAGGGTTTTAATCAGGGTTTATATAAAGCTGGAATAGGCCAAGCCGCCGAACCTGAAATCCTACGGCGCGAAATCCCTCAAACTTGGGATTGAATGCAGTGTAACCCCGGCATTCTTGAAGCATCCCAATTGAAGTCATCTGAGTGCTTTTGCTGCTGTTATTGTTGACCATGTAGTTGCTGCTGTTCCTGGTTGTACCTAGCTGTACGCAATATCAAGAATAACAGTCATCACAGTCATACCCCTAAGGCCCTAAGGCCCTGTCTCATAAAACCGTTGCCGTATAGCAATAAGAACAGCAAATGCCAGCATCGAACAATAAACGTTTTCAGAAGTAGCACATATATTGATATGTTTATGCACATGCAGACAGACAGACAGACAGACAGACTGACTGATAGACAGATACATACATACCTACGTGCATACATGCATGCATACATACGTAGATACATAATCATACATACATACAGACAGACACAGACATAGACATATGCATAATATGCCAAAACTCAAGAGTTTCGCTCGTAGTATGTTTGTGTTCATGGGAGCTTCAGCTAAAGGCCGAAAGAAAGCCCGAGGTGTCTCAGAATCAACTGAGCTCGCTGCCTTCTGCGATCACTCGCCTAAGCCGTCTGGTGCCAAGAACGCGGCAGTGCAGATTGGGATTGTAGTAGGTTCTGTACGCCCTGGTCTGAACAGTTAGTTTGCACAGGGTTTAGGGTATTGAAATAATATTTCCATATAGTTCCAAGTTCAGCAAACATGATGATTATGATGATGATGATGATGATGATGATGTAGCATAAACCCGTTTCTAGCTATCGATGCCGCCGAGTTGCATGTAACCGGGGTTTCTGTAGTCAGAAGTGAGTAACTCTGCTCCAGCAGGGTGTGAGGCTCATGTTCCGTTGGCTCAGGATACTGTTCCAGCCTTTGACATGGTCAAAGGCTTTCAATCTGGGGTTTAGAATGTTGCAGCTTACAGAAGCAAACTCTCGCGATTGCTGTACGAATGTCGAACGAGACGCAGGCAAGGGAACAAGCCGCCAAAACCTTGAACCCTCCAAAACCTTGTAACAACCATAGCCACCTAGATACCAGCAATTTAAAGGGACGCTTATAGCTACCCTTAAGGGATCCTAAAACTTGTTTCTGTTATAGGATTTAGGTTTAGGGTGTAGGGTTTAAGCTGCTTTGTTGTTGTAGGGTTTAGAGATTTACAGTCTAAGATTGAAGCCAAGTAGTCAAATAAGTCAAATAGTAAGATTTGAGGCCCAAGGGCATACTCTGGATGGGTCTTTGGCGCCTGAAACCCTGCTATTTGGGCATGTTCAATCGCTGAGTCCTGTGTTTCTTAGAGGCTGTACTGTGCGGCATTGAGGGTCTGAGTTTAAGGTGTTAAGATCCGTTTAAAACCCTAAACCCAAGAGTATTCATCTGTACGGCGTGGGTTTGCGTTTATGGAAGTCGGGCTTCTTTTAAGCATGAAGCTGCTTCACAGCAAGGTACATGTCGCCGCGGGGTTCCGGGACCATGATGGCTCATGTCTATGTTAGATGCATATATGTAGGTTGTCTAGAAATGCTATTCCTGAAAGATTATGAGGATGAGTTCATGTCGAGACTATCTGGACAAAGTATTGCCCAAAACGTTTAAAGTACCTTTGTAGTAGAATGTAGGGTTTCTATATGACTTGGGGAAGTATCGCCCAAAACAGTACCTAGGAGCCTTTGGGTTCTCGATATATACCCTACACCACCAAACCCTAAACCCTAAACCCCTAAACCCTAAACCCCTAAACCCTAAACCCTAAACCCATAAACCCTAAACCCCTAAACCCTAAACCCTAAACCCATAAACCCTAAACCACCACCCCTGGAGACCAAAACCCACGCAGCCGAGGTCTGGAAGTGCTCCGGGCTTTTGGGAATTGCCTGAAAGCCCCTAGCCTCGGACCTCCCGCGTTGCAGTGTTGAGCGGTTGAGCTCTAGGGTTCGGGGGTTTAGGGTAGGGTGTTTAGGAGTTTAGGGTGTTTAGGGTTTAGTGGTTTAGGGTTTAGGGGTTTAGGGGTTGAGGATTTAGGGTTTATATAGGGTTTAGTTTCGGGTTTAGGAGTTCAGGATAGGGTTGAGGGATGTGTTTAGGGTTTAGGATGCAGGTCTAGGGGTTTAGGTTTCAGGTTTTACGGGTTGAGGAATCTGGGTGAGAGGAGGGATAACAACCTTGATTAGATTAATGTCCGTGCCTAGCTATACAGTTAAACTAAAGGCTACACTCTAACTACATAGTTATAGGTAGGGGGCTATAATGCAACTGAGGCAGTAGAGTATAATCCAGGACCCCATGCAGAGAAGTGAGGCCCGAACCCTTGACGCTAATCCCAAACCCTGCCCTGAACTTACAGCCGCTGCCCTAAGGCGGTGTACTAGACTTTGGCACAGAAGGTTTGCAGACCTCTGGCCCCGTAGCCAAATTTTGATCAAGAGACACCCGACACTTTCTGAACGTAATAACCCTAAAACCTTTTATCCCTAAACCCGTACTTGGAGGTTCATGGGTAGTTATAAGTGGGGTTATAAGTCCCCTAATAGGGCTTATAACTTTAGTTGCCTTACTTATAACCCCACTTATAACTACCCATGCACCTCCAAGTACACCCTAAACCGCCGTATTCGTTTTGCGTACTGTAGCCTATCGCCTGAGGCAGAGCCACAGCCCATAGGAGGCCAAAACGGGTTTTAGCCTCTGGGAGTTTAGTAGGGATTTGGGTTCCCATAATTGGGTTCATATGAAGGAATCCCTACCCTAAGAATCTTAAACCCTCCGTTTGGCCTCCCATCAACAGCTATCTCGTGCCCCTGCGAGTGCTGCAGTGGCGTGTGTTTGCTCACCTAGGAAGAGCTTTGGGACATTCTAAATTTGCTCCTATTGGGTTTGAGAGGATCTTACCTACTAATGTTTGCTCTTACTGGGCTTAAGAGGATCTTGCCTACCATTGTTTTCAAAGGCTTTAAAAGCGCAGCACCTCCTAGTTACTATGCGTGCCGAAAACTCTGCCCGGAAATCCCGAGGCCCTTCCTCAAGAGCTCGGCCGATTGCAGAAGCTGCAAGAGCTGGATGTGAGGCCTGGGCCACCGCAGCTTGGGGCTTGTAGGGTGAGTTGAACCCTAGAAGATCCAGTTCACCATGTAGTGCGTTACTGCATTACCTCAACCCCAATGTATGTGTAATAATCGCGATTATAGGTTTCGTGCTATTCTTTTACCTAGTTTGGGGGGGGGGGGTGTGGGTATAGCTTATGTCTGGGTTACACCTCGCCATCGCTCACGGTGTGGGTGACCGGGCCTCTGTCGTGTTGAAGTGTTGTTCCGTGGGTTCAGTATCCGGGGTTTTGGGTTGGGGTTTTGGGTTAGCGTTTAGGGTTCAGGGTTTAGTACTTGGTTATAATCCCTAAGAAACAGCTGAAATCACTTCATCGGGGTCTGATTCCAAGCAAAGCTGTTGGTGGGCTGTTAGGACTCGGAGTCATTGTCATAGCCCACTTGCCAAGGCGTTTGTGTCTGGCTTACGAGTAAACAGCCGACCTCAATCCTTAAACCCTACCTTTTGGTTCGTTCGAAACCTCGTGCCTATGTACGAAGATGCTAAATCGCTTGGCCGCTGCTGCGGGCAGTGAGGATGGGAGAAAGTGCTACGATACATGACAAGGAAACTGTCCGTAGAGTTCATGTAGTCTCCCCTATAAACTGCCCAAAGCCCTACCTTCACTCGAGAAAATCCACATATTTAGAGCTCCGTGTTGTGATTTCCTCACATTAGTCCTTGCAAAGCAAAGGTGGCTTATTTGGGGTTCAGGTAAACCCTAAACCCCTACACCCTAAGCCCTAAACCCCTTAACCCAAAAACCCTAAAGAGCAGGGTGACAGACTCTCGTGTCTAGGGCAATGGCTCAAGCTGCGAGCGCGAGGCTGTGCCCTTTGGCCTTCCCAGCGTTCGAACACAAGTATGCAAGTGCCCAAAGGTTTAGGGTTTAGGGTTGAGGGAGTAGCATCTGTACCGTTGTGTATGTAAGTATACACTGTCATGCATGCAGACGTATATGCGTCCATGTATGCATGTGTGTGTGTGTATATATATATATATATATGTGTTACATACATATACAAGCTGCGATTTTCCAGTGACATTCAGTTACTGTATACATGTGCGTCTGTATGTAGGTATGCATGTGCGTATGTATGTATGTATGTATGCATGTATGTAGGTATGTATGCATGTATGTGTGTCTATGCATGTATGTGTTTAATGTGAGTGAGCATGTGTTTGCATATGTGTCGGTATGTAGTTGCGCTTGAAACGAGAATCCGGACAGGCAGGTTCGCCACATGTTCCCCGGCATTTGGTGTGAATGTGCTTCTTACAGTGATTGCAATAGCCAGTACTCGCCATGCAGCTGCTTCAGCTACGCGCGCGGAAATGGCGCAGCTAAGCTGGCTTTTCTTCGGGTGGCCAAAATCTCTAAAAGCTCTACCTAGACCCCCAAAAGTAGTTAAAATAATGGCCCAAAAATTATACAAGTCGCTTATTCTACATACCTTTGGGGTCCAGGTAGAAGCTTCCCAAACCTGCCACAAAAGTTCAGTCTAGGGTTTCGGGGCCCGTGGATTTATATCTTTCGGGTAATATTGAAGCCTCAATCATTACCGATGCATAACACTGCTGTTCTTGATCGTTCTAACGGATCCTTATTATAAGTTACTATATTTTACTACAAGTTACTACAAGTTACTATGATAAACCCCCTCCAAACCCTGTTCTAATTAGGTCCAATCCTCATGAGGCGGGGAGCCCCCGGGCTCCATGTAGCTCCGTAGGTTTAGGGGTTTAGGGTTTAGGGTTTAAGTGTTTAGGGTTTAGGGGTCTAGGGTTTTGGTGTTTAAGGGTTTAGGGTTGATTAAGGACATAAATAGAAATACCCCTGAGGCCTAAGTATGTGCCAGATGAGTACATAAGCCTTAGAGCCTTAGGGGAGGCTGTTTAGAACTTTATTGAAGTGTCTGGACAGGCCGCAACGGGGCTCAGCATACTCGGCTTGAGGGTTGCGGGTTTACAGTTTAATTTTCACAGTTGTTATGGTTTAGGGTTTTTGGGTGTAGGGTCTGAGGGTTTACAGAGGGTTTACAGTTTAGAGTTTAGTGGTTTCGTTTTTAAGGTTTAGGGTTTAGGAGGGTTTGTTCCAGATGCGCTAAATCTAAGCCATTTACAGGTGGGTAGTTATTAGGTGGGTAGTTTCCCATAAGCCTCCCATACCACTCCTATAAGGTAAAGGGGTCTTATGGGAGTACTATGGAAGAGGAACTACCCACCTGTAATGGGCTTCTACTAAAGGTTGTAAGCCTTACGCGTAAACCTCTCACAGGCTCCAATCTCTAAGACCCTGAAAGCCCTATGCAGAAGACTGGCAACAGTGCTGTGCTCACGTTGTTGGCCGGGTTTTAGACGTTTGGCCCCTTCCCTCCATAATTGAAGATGCCAGCAGGGATTTGATTCCAATATCTTGCCCTCACCCCTACCATCCTAGACCTTTTGCCAGTACTAGAAATTGGTGAGCTTGAACTAACTAATTGGTGATACTCCCAAAGATTAACCTGCAGTTCCCGTAGGATATTGGACAAGTAAGTTTTGTACTTGGGGATGACTGATCAGGTGCCAACATCCCTTTATTTGCGGCCTGCCTCTGACTTGAGCTCCTTCACGCAGATATCGGGAGACCCCCCAAACTCCTCATCTTCTGAATTGACTTTGAGTTCGAGTACCTGAAGAATCAGTGGGCTGAGTTATATAAGTAGGCCTTTCCGTACCTTGATTGGGATTATGAGTAATCAGAACCTTGCAAAGCGCCCTGAGCCCCATACCGACCCTGACCGACTGAAACCCCCAACCCCCCAAACTCCTAAACCCCCAAACTCCTGAACCCCCAAACCCTAAACCCCTAGTGTAGGTTATAAGTACTTATAACCCCAACTACGGTACTTATAACCTGACTTACTAAGTCCCATGATCCTTTGAGTACTACTAGGTATGCCTTGGGTACGGCCCCCACTCAGTAATAGTTGAATAGTCCTCATAATATATATATATATATATATATATATATATATATATATATATATATATATTAGGACCTTAATAGTAGCCCTACTATAGACTCTTACTGTAAGGGGGCCGTACCTAAGGTATGCCTACTACGCTGCGGACCATGTTTTGGCTGCTTCTGCTTCGGGCCTTGCACCTCGGGCAGGGCAGACGCTCAAGAAGGGCTTAGGGGGTTTGGGGTTTAGGGTTTTGGGGTTTAGGGTTTAGGGGTTTGGGGTTTAGGGGTTTGGGGTTTAGGGGTTGAGGGGTTAGTGATGGCCTAAGGTTTAGGGTTTGGGGTTTAGGGTTGGGAGTTTAGTGATGGCGTAAGTACGGTTTAGGGTTCAGGGTTTGTGATGGGCACAGGTTTCAGAACCCTGAGCCGTCCCACTTTCAAGTTTATAGATGGAGATTTGCGGTTAGTTAAGGCTTAGGAGTCCTGTTTGGGTTCGAGTGTTTCTGTTGCACTCTCCGCCTGTTGGTCCGTCTGGATGTTGTCCGCGAATACTAAACGGGTCTTCTTAAACAAAAACATGTTGAAACCAAGCAGTTCCCATACAAGGAGCGAAAAGACCCTCAAGCATTGTCATTTCGACGGCGGCGACGATGACGACTGTCCCTACTGTTTCTTCTTCGACTTGTATTGGCACATAGTCTTCTTCTACTTCTTCGTCTTCTTCTACTACGACGACGACTTCTAAGAAAACATTAGACCCTCCCGTCCAGGTATTCCCTGCATCGACGCAGGGCCACTGCGAGCCTCCCCCGGACGCTTCAGTTCGTGACTCTGCGAAGAAGATTGATTGCTTAAACTTCTTGTATGCTAAACTCCAAAGGCCCCAGTGTACTCACCTTAGACGGTTTAGGGTTTAGGGTTTCCTTCAACTCAAGTACAGTAATCCATTGTTGGCTGCTTTGGCCCCTTGTGAACCATCTGCACAATCCGTACTTCACTGAAAAACTTGTGGCGTGAAACGTTGCCGATACTATGCCAATAAGGGCCTTGTATGACCCGAATTATACTGCTGGCGTATGTAAGGTTTGGATTTAGGGTGCTTTGGGCGTGGGGTCCGGGCGACTTTGCAAGAATCTTCGTAAAACCCTTAAGCCCTAAAACCCTTCAAACCCTAAACCCTAAAACCCTAAAAACCCCTAAAACCCTAAAACCCTTTAAGAAAGGATCCGCAAGCACACCACCAAGACCCGAGGCATGAAGCCCAGTACCCTTACTTGGAGGGTCGGGGGACTTAGTAAGTAGGTAGTAAGTAGACTTATAAGTCCCCTAAGAGGGATCCTAATTGGGGTTATGGTACTTACAAGTCTCTAAAATAACTACTTACTAAGTCCCATGATCCTTTAAGTACCCCAGGGTCCGCATTAAGTATCTGCTTGGGAGGGTGCAGAAACCAAGCATCCCTAAGCCCCAAACCTAGACCCTAAAGCCCTAAACCCCAAAGCCCCTAAACGCTAAAGCCCTAAACCGTAAACACACAAAGCCCTCAACCCCTGAAGCCCTAAACCGAAAAACACAAAGCCCTAAACCGTAAAATGCAAAGCCCTCAAGGACCGGAAGCCCTTTCTGGCCTTCTCGGGATCGGGCCTCCTTTTCGCCTACTACCATGGCGTGGCCGCTGCAGCCGCAGTGAGGGGATTCAAGAATTTGCCTGCTAGGGTTTAAGGGTTTTGTATGCATTTACGGTTGACGGGTTTTAAATTTTCAGGTGTTGGGTTTAGGGGTTCCAAGTCTCTGCAGGGCTTTGTTGGCTTTCCTTAAGACAGAAGTTATTAATAAGGTGTCAGTTCCTGAGGTATCTGGGAATATCGGCTCAATCTTAATGCAACGGACTGGATTCAGGACTCGGGGCGGCGAGGTGCTCAGCTCAAACCTTGAAGCCTCCCCACAATCTTTGCCCTCCACCGCAGACACTGACAGGGTTTAGGCTTTAGGAAGCCCTGAACCCCAAAACCCTAAACCCTGAAAACCCTGAACCCTATAGATCCTCCTAAAGGAACCCGAAACCCCAAAGCCCTGATCCCGTGTAGAACCTTTAAAGGAACCCGAAACCCTGAGGTCACCTACATCCGTGATCATTTCTATGTGGACAACTTGCAGCTGTCGGGCATCAGCGGAGGCTCCCCTTGGGCTACTTCTGCTGCTACTGCTGCTGTTGCTACCCAGAAGCCCCATAGTAGTTTCTTTTTCGGGGTTCGTGTATAGAATCCTATAAGGTAGTCCCAAAAAGAAACTACTATGGGGCCTCCGGGTAGCACTACAGATCTATTGTTATCGCTATTGTCTTTATTGTAATTCTACTGCTACTTCTCCTCTCCTGCGGCTGTTACTGCCACTACTACTACTGCTACTACTACTACTACTACTACTACTACTACGACTACGACTACTACTACTACTACTACTGCTACTACAACTACCACTGCTACTATCACTACTTCTACGAATAGTCGCAACAGTAATAGTCATACTGATACAAAGATTGCAAATTGGGTGTTCATTGCTTAGTGCACCCATGGCTCTTCCCCACACTTTCGCTGACTTCAGTTGTGCGGCATATGGGACTTTCCGAAAATTAGGGGAACCTTGTTTTGGGGTCCTTATAGTAAGGATCCAGGTATTTAGGGTACTGTATTAGGGTCCCCTTTTTTCGGAAACTCCCATATTGTTCCGACTCTCAGTGCAGGTTGTTCCACATTGCTTGCCTTGGCGATGGGCATCGACCTCTACGAAGTTCTGCTGCTGCTTGCGCTAAACCGGAATGATTCGGCGGTTTCCGGGGCTTCGAAGTTTAGATGCTTTTGGGCTTTACTAGTTTGGGTTTTTTGGGTTACCTTATACTATAGTTATATTACAGAACCCACCAAAATAGTATAGGCCCCTGTAGGAAGCTCGTCCGAACACCAATGTGGTTGAATAGTCAGTTTTATGTCTGATTTAGGATCTGTAGTTCCGTGTCTGGTTGAATAGGCAGTTTTATATTCAGTTTAGGATTCTACAAGGTCACCAAGAGAACTACAAGGGAGGACACAAAGGACTGGACTCGGATCGGTTTAGAAGTTACCCAAAGATTCCAAGCATTCTCTAGTATAGGACTTTGGCTTGATCCTGCAGGGTTCATTTTTCAGGATCTTCGGGTACACTCCGAAGACACCGAAAGCCTAAACTCGAAACCCTAAGCCTTGTACGATTTCGGACGCTCTGTTGCTTGTTCGGCAAAGGCTGGGCCTTCATATGAAGAAGCACTTCACCAAAGCAGGCGTCTATTTGCACGATTTTGGCGTGGCCTGGCCTTTAGGGCTGTGTTGGGTCTATACCCTAAGTATTAGGTGCCGTACTTTATTAAGGACACCAGAAGGGACCATAATTTTGACAACCACCCTGACAAGGCCCTTATCCTTAATCCCGGAACCTGAGCCTAAAACTGAAGCCTAAACCGATGTTGGCACCTTGATCTTCGATTTGTGTGAACTACGGCGGCCGTTTTTGGAGGGTTTACAAGTTAGGGTTCAGGGTGTAGGCTTCCAGCAGATACTGGCCGCAAAACATCTCACTAAAACAGCATGATGGTTGCTATTCGGTTGCTGGCTGCTAATGCTTCTGTGCATAAGATCCCGGGCTGGTGGCTGTTGTGATGGCGAACTATTGGTGGTAATATTGGATCTATCGCCGGCTGTACCTGTGTTGTTGATGCTAAGCTTGGTCTTGGTTCATCGTTCATCATCATTGTGCCTTTCATATCCATTGTTTTCTTGTTTATATTGGTACAGCTGTGAACAAGAGGCACAGTGCAGTGCATTTGCCATTTATTATCACCGTCTTAGCTGCTGATGTGTTCCGTTCTTATTGGTGTTGTTCCTGTTGCTGTCTCGTTTTTGATATACGCTACTGTTGTTGATCGTTGCCAAGGTGAGTACTGTCATTGCCTGATGAACGTCCGTTGATTTGTTACATGGCGGAGCCCTAACACACCGAAGCCCATGCGCCAGTTTTCCTACGCCCAAAACCTCACGTTTATGGCCATATAGCAACGCCACATCTATGCCAGAATTTGACACGAATGACCATATTCATGGAGCATTAATAGCAACGCCAATAGTACTGCAATGATAAGAAGGAGGCCGTGCAAGCAACAGTCAACCCTGAACGTCAGCAGCAAACAGGAACAGCCTACAAGCCGCAGTAGATTTGAGGGCTTTGGTAAACACCACCTAGCTAGTCCTCAGTGACCCGCTGCCTCTTTCGTTACCAGATTTACGAAGATTTTGTCCGGAAGCGTTTTTCATAGGCTGTATCAGGCTGTATATGAACACTGAACCCTAAACCCTGTAGTAGGAAGCCCTAACCCTAAACCCAACTGGAGGCCGTTAATATGAACCCTAAACACCCTAAACCCTATTACAGGAAACACCTAAAGCCAACTGCAAGTCCCAGGCGATGGTCGAGGTTTTGGTCAGTCACTTCAAGCAGCCACTCGGACTCGGATCTTGGTGGTTGAGTCACCCTAAACGCCGTACCAGGCCGCTAAACCCCCAACCTCCTAACCCTTAAACCCTCAAAAGTAGGTCAAACAATAGCCCAAAGCCTTTGAAAGGCTATTCTTCTACATACTTTTGGGGGTCCAGGTAACCCTTAAACCCCTATATAAACCCTATTGAGGAGTCGGGGTAGGGTTCGAAGCCGTGGGTGAGGTTTCGGACTTCGTGGCGTGGTAGGCCCTGATGGATTCACCCCCACACGCCCTGAATACGGAGAAAAGCAAGGCCCACAAAGGAAGGGGGTTAACAAAAGCCTACATTTGGATAGTTCTCTAAATTAGGATCCCTGTTGATAGTGTTAACCCTAAACCCTAAACTCTAAACCCTGAACCCTGTCAAAACAACGGGTGCCGTGCTATTGTGGCGACCCAAAGATGCCCTGCCGTAGAGAACTACACATTTGGGGTTTACCCAGAGAACCCAATCCCCCTTAATTAAGGAATATATCTTATATTATAGGGGCCTTACCATTATGATTTAAGGTATATTCCTTAATTGAGGGGTATTGGGATCTCTGGGTAGGTCTTCGACAGATTCTAGTTCAGGTTATGAGTGGCCCCTAGTATTATTGATGTTGTTGTTGGCGCATTTAGAGTTCTGGGTGCTGAGTGTATAAGGTCTTAAGTTTTGGTGATTTCGGGTCTGGCTTTCCCTAGAACTCCCGTTATGAGTATCTGAAGGTTTATATAGGATTCCGTTCCGCATAGCCTTGCAGAGCCAACCAAATTTTCCAACCCAAGAGCACGAAGCCAGCAGCTTCTTGCGGCTTGCAGTCCTACCCTGAGCCCTAAAACATAAATCCCCGAGTGCGAAGACCTCAGCGCAAACCCTAAATCCTAAGCCTTGAATCCCGTTTTACAGTCCTCCCCGAATGACAAGGATTGGCATCTCCGACGAGGATGTCGCTCAGCTCTCCAAGCGAAAGCAGTGTTACATGGGCCGGGGCCTCACGCGTGTACTTCATATGATCTGGGGTTGTAAGATTTGTAGTATCCTTCAGGGAGGGGGGTCCAAGGGGGGTATATAGCCTAGTGATCCCTAATTCTCCCTAGTACTCCCTAAGGTTCCCTTGCCCCCTTGAACCACCCTCCCTTAAGGATCCTATAAAAGATGTTTCAAGGGTCCAGTCTTTTGACTTGTAGGGCTCCAAGTTCCGGGCTTCAGGGTTTTGTGATTGTGTGGTTTGATGTTTGAGTGTGTCTTTTTGGGCCAAATGGTGTCTGGTGTAGGGGTTTAGGGTATTTGGGTTTTTTGGGTGCAGGGCCGTGCAGGGCTTTGGCAAGCAAGAGCTGCGGGAAGATAAGAGAGTCGCTGGTTTGCTATTCCTCTACTAGGTAGGAGGTGTCACATACCCTGAGGCTCCATGTACCCATTTTTTACTTAGGCCTTAACGTACCTTTATGGGAACCCCTTTAAGGCCTAAGTATCTACTATAAAGGTACATGGAGCCTTTGGGATAGGGCGCCGACAATAGCAGTATTGCTCCTTACTTTAAGATGCATACGTATACAGCAGCATTCCCCCCCCCCCCTCCCCAAAAAATCCATACCCAAGCGATTGCGGCCCCTCTATCACCTGATGATAACTGGCTACCTCAGGTTGTGGTGGTCCGCGCCATTTTTTCTCTACGACTCAATGCAACCTACGATCTGTCTACTGAGAAGCATTTTTACACTCACCAAGATTTTTCATTCGGGCTTTTATAGACCGACCTACTCGTAGACAATGAGGGAACGAACTCAGGTGTCACAAAGTGCTTCCCACTGCAGCACTGCTGCATCAACACACCGGCGACCTTGCGTGAACTCGTCTCGTGGCAGAACCAGACTTCCGGAGTTCTTAAATGGTAGTTTCCGAAAATCAGGGGTACCTTATTTGGGGTATTAATAAGGATCCTACTATTTAGGGTACTATATTAGCGTCCCCTATTTTCGGAAACTCTCAAATTCCTGTTTGCGTACATAAGAGGTCAGACTTTGATAGGTGACACCATCTGTCGTTTGTGGCGGCGTGGTATATGTGCAACCCTCGGGCAGAAGCTACTCCTTGCGCGAGAAACTTACAGCGCCCTCCCTGAACCTTGCAGGCCTTAACTCTAAATCCACAAGCCATCGAACCCTAAACCTGTAAGCCCCTCAGGCCTAAACATTGTTAGCAGGCTGTTTAGAGTTGTGGGCTTGGATTTGTTTTCGGGCTTAGGAATCTCACGGGCTGTCCTGTAATCGAGTGGTCATGAGTGGTCGCAATACTTGGCAACAGTATCCCAGTACCATAGCAGTACCATATCAAAAGTCTACGCATCAAGGCCACTACACAAGCGCTGAGAATGATATATTGATATACTGATGCCTTAGCACTTGGAGCTCAGGGGGGCTTCAGCACTAAGTGCTTGGACTAAGGTCTTAGGGTTTAAGGATTTTTCAATGGATATTCGGGTTTGGAATTTAGGGATATTTAGGGTCTAGAGTTCGGACTGAAATAACCATTAGAAAAATGCAACTTCACAGTTTTGTACTACGCCGAAAGAGGACCCCTTAATCATTCAGAGTCTAGGGGTTGATCTTTCCAAAACTAATGCGAACTCAAAACTAGAAACCCGGAAATGTAACATGACGCAACCCCAAACCCTGAGTAGTGATGCTGGAGACTCTGTGAAGGTTTCATTGCTCCTCTCTTCCATGAGCGTGGCTTGGAGCAGAGTCAGTGTTACTGGGTCGGGGTATTTGGCCTTCGGGTTTAGTGTTTATGTCATAATGATAGGCTTTAATACTGGGAATAGTTATCTACTATAACTACAACAAGGAGCCCCACAATACGGTGTTGGACTTAGTTGCTGAGGCCCCTATATTCTCTCATGTTTAGGAAGTTTAGCAGAGCCTGATTGCCAGATGCCCCAAACGGTAATGGCGTCAATGCTGCCGCGATGAAGCCCGCACCAGATCGCAGAGGCATACATGCAAAACCCCGGATCTTTAATCCTCTTGCTGACTCGCTTATAAACTCTCGATGCTAGCAGCCTTCTTGACGCCTTGAAGACACCTAAAGCTCAACAACCAACCCCAAAGGTGTATTAAAACATGATCAGAACACTAATGAGAATAATAGAAGGAAGCAAGAAGACCAGCATGATCCTGAGCATAGTACGGTACGAAAAGTCACACGACAAGAATTCTCGGTACCCTTGACCCTAGACCCTTAACCCTAAACTAAACCCTGCCGACAGTTTGCGAGAGTTCGATCCCTTTGGGGGGTTTAGGGCCTAGGGCCGACAGTTTGGAATTTAGCGAGCCGCCATGGCCAGTGGGGGCAGCCAGCCCTTTATGACTAATATCACCCCCCCCCCCCCCAATATTCCTGGTCGCCTAAGCAGAGGAGAATTATACCTACATTCACCGAAAGGCAAATACACACCCCACCTTGATTGAAGCAGCCCCAGACCAAACCTTAGACTATCTTAGACCCAAAACCCTAGCCCTAAAGCCCTAGACCCCAAACCTTAACTCCCAAACCAACATACCACCTGAACCGTAGCTACTACCCAGAGGCCCCAAAGTAGTTCCTTTTTGGCGTTCATATATACTACTATTTGCTTAAGAACCCTCAAAAATAAAAAAATATATTCCTTATAGGGATAATATAGGGATTATTATTCTTATTCTTTTGGGGGTTCTTAAGCAAATAGTAGTATAGAATCCTGAAAGGTAATCCCAAAAACTTTGGAGACTCTGGGTAGGTCGTCCCCTTCTTCCGGACGCCTGGTGTTTATCAAGGCCAGGTTTCATGTGTTAATCTTTCTCTCGCTTTCTTGAGATGCATGGGGTCGAGGCTTGAGGGTTGGTTTTTCTTGTTTTGTGGGTTGGTAGAGTTTCGGGTTTAAGCTCGCGTTAGGGTTCGGAGTTCACGGAGTTTAATTCATATAGGGGCCTTAATAATTAGAATAGGGTTTGGGGGTATAGTATACCCTATATTTGAGTTGGGGTTTGGGGTATGCCTGGGCATTTGCTGGGCATGCAGCACTCGGCTCCTGTTACAGAATGTCGTGGGTTGAGGTTTTCCTCGCCTCATCAAGGCGATGTTTGGGTTTGCATTTTTGCTCCTAAGACACCATTACTTGGAGGGTCGGGGGACTTAGTAAGTAGGTAGTAAGTAGACTTATAAGTACCCTAAAAGGGACCGTTATTGGGGTTATGGTACTTATAAGTCCCTAAAATAACCAGTTACTAAGTCCCCCGACCCTCCAAGTAACCCCCAAAGGACCAAAGGACCCAATGTTCGGGCACTTAGGTTTCGGATAATGGATATGGAGGTTGCTGTTTGGGAGAGTATCTGATTAGTTATTAGGTACTTGGACCCGTAGGGAACCCTACTAGTAAGTCTTACACACATCAAGCCGAGCCTCCCGTCCTAGTCTTTCAGAGTTTATGTGGGACTGTATAATAAACCCGTGCTGTTAAGTTTAGTCTTGACACATCCGTGCTCGGTTTTGATTGTTTTCCGTGAGATAAGAAGAACATACAACGATAACAGAACGATAACGCATTTTTCGTGGCAAAACTATAAGAAGGAATAAGACTATAGCAACATTGAGGGATAAGGAGTTTTATACGGGGTTATGACACAACCCCACGTGGACCTTCAACGACTCTTTGCTACCCTAACCCTAAACTAGGTAGGCCTTTGGGACATTTTATATTTTCCCTTATTGGGCTGAATAGGACCCTATTTACGAATATTTTTTTCAGAGGCTTTAAGGGGCCACGCTAGTAAACCTTAAGCCCTTATAGGCCCTAGTACGAAGATCGGTCCTCTTGGGCTTTATGTGAATGTAAGCCCAAAAATTTGAGAGTGTAAGGGTTCATAGTTGAACCCAGAGGGTCCAAGTACCCGCCAAATAGTAGGGTTTCAAGCTCCGCAAACCATTCTGAGTATGGATTTTAGGACCTGGAACCCTACTATTTGGGTATTTTGACCCTTTGGGGAAGGGTTTAGGCTAATTTGGGCTCAGGGTTTATACCTCAACCCCTCCACTGCTTCGCAGGCAAGTACTATGTGGATGGTGGCTTCTCCGCGATGTACTCCGTGCCCGAGAACCATCGCTGGGATGAGGCACTCCGTCTTTTCGAGTTTTCGAGCGCCTAAAGGGAACTCCAGAAAGTTGGAATATGGTTTCAGGGTAGGATACCTAATAATTTACCATAAAGGGTTTAGGAGAATCATATTCCAACTTTCAGGCTTTTACTCTAAAGCCGTGAAGTTCGTGAAAGGGTTCCACAAGCATCGTTTTGGGGAGCGACGCTTGCACCAGCTCCCGAAACTTACTCCACCTCGGCAAGCTCCCCTTTCTGTGCTGAATGTACGTTTTGAATAGTTATGGTTTAGTTCTCTTTGGGCAGCGAAACCCTGAGCCCCCAAGCCATAACAGACCCGAGACCCCTTGCTGCTTCCATGAGCCGTCGGACCCACTCCTGCGAAGTTCGCATAGGGGCCTAAGTCATTACCTGTACTATTTACTTTGGGGTGTTCCTTGTCATAATTATGGTATAGTAGGCCCCAAAACCGTATTCTAATCACTGAGGCCCCTAGATAGTACCTCCTGGGATAGAAACTGCCAGCCTGCTTAGAGGGTCCTTGCAGGGTCTCTTTTTGGAAATCAGAGGATACCACAGGGTCTAGGATCAAGTGTCTAGAGCTTACTTCGGGGATGCTTATAAGTACCAGCTTTCGGGCCAAATAACTTCAGTACTCCCAGAAAAGAACGGAGCAACCTAGAAGAGCCGTGTATAAAGCCGTTCTGACCTGTTCCGTTGAGGGGCACTATGGGGCTTACCATTAGTTGGGCAGTTGTCGTTGCGGAGAGAAATGTTAAGATCAGGCCCACTATAATCTATAAGCTTGAAAACTTGATAATACTATCCCGTAGGGCGCCGTGTTAAATTTTGTACTGTGATGACGGTACCCAGAGGCCCCGTAGTAGTTCTTTTTGGGATTACCTCATACGGTTCTAACTATGAACCCCAAAAAGGAACTACTTTGGGGCCTTAGGGTTGCCAAAAGCCTTGTCCGACGAGTCGAGGCCCCAAATAGTCGGGTTTGGGATGTATGGCTTACCCAGAGGCTCCATAGTAGTTCCTTTTTGGGATTACCTAAAAGGATTCTAAATACAAACCCCAAAAAGGAACTACTATGAAGCCTCGGGGTACATACCAGGAGGTAGGAGGGGTGCACGAGACCATGGCCATCGCTTGGTGGAAAGCCCAAGCCCCTTTCTCCCGGGTTGGGGTTCACTTAGGCGTACTTAGAAATGATTCTTAATTTTGTCATGATAGTCCCTAAGAAACAGCTAAAATTATACTTTTTGCTAGGGTTCTAAGTTCAGCATAGTTCAGTTTAGAGGTTGGGTTTCAGGGCTTGTGTGTGAAGCTATGAGCACCAAAAGCTCAAAGCCCCAATCCCCACCGGGCTATATGGGTAGTTGTCAAAATTAGGGTTCCTTCTTGGGTACCCTAAATATTAGGTGCCGTATTATAATACGGACCCAAAACGGGACCCTAATTTTGACAATGACCCATATAGTCCTGGCACATGTCGCCAGGTGATCAAAGTGACGTGCTTCCCCTGGTGGTCCACGTTGCTGCCCCCAGCTATGGGTGACTTGGTTGATGGTTCTGGGCTTGTGGTTTGAAGCTTTTTCCAGGTTTGGGCCACCCTAAACCCTAAACCGATTGGGGGTGTGACCGGGTAACCCTTCTGTAGGTGGGGTGAACCTGAAATCCTAGGCGTTAAGCTTACACCCTGAGCGTTGCAGTCCCAACCCGTGGTTAAGGCATGAGAGATGTAGTGAAGAGCAAAAGGGGCCCACATTCGCTACGCCCCCCCATATGGGAGTTACCGAAAATTAGGGGTACCTTATTTGACGTGCTTATAATAAGGATCCTACGATTTGTGGTGCCATATTAGCGTCCCCTATTTACGGAAACCCCCATATGGCCTAAACTTGACGAAATCCGGACATCTGCAAGTCGCAGCCCACAAAGACATTGCTGCCCAAAGCTCGAACCACCTTACTTGGAAGTTCATGGGTAGGTGGAGGTGGAGTTATAAGTAGGGCAAGCTAGCGTTATGACTCCTATTAGGGGACTTATAACCCACTTATAACTACCCTAAACACTAAACCCCTATACCCTTATAGAACCCCCATAGATCCCTTTAACGGGGCCCTTGTAACTACCCATGAACCTCCAAGTACTGTTTAGGGTTTAGGGTTCCTCCCGTCAAGACGAAGCCTCAGTCACCCCTGCTCTGTTGGTTTCGACCTTGGTTTATGTAGACCCCAAAAGTTGTATGGATTTAGGGTTTAGGGGTTTAGGGTTTAGGAGTTTATGAAAGGCTATAATAATTCCATATACATACTCTTGGGGTCCAGGTGGGGGTCAAGCCTACAACTCAAGCCGCAACCCTGAACCTCCTCGGCTGAGGTGTTGCTGATGTCCAGCCCAGCAGGTTCATGCCAACCGAGGCGCCAAGATGGCTAAGGGCCCCTTTAAAGGGATTCTATAAGGGTATAGGGGTTTAGGGTAGTTTATAACTGGGGTTCTAAGTCCCCTAGTAGGAGTTATAACGCTAGTTGTCCAGTTTCCCTGCCCATGGCTTCTACTGTAGGTGCTTGAATGGTACCTAGGACCTAGTTCTATTATCGCTTTAAAAGTTTTACCGTGTAAGTCAGAACCTGCCAATGTCGTAGGGTTTCCTCCCAAACGGGCAGGTTGTAACTGTAGGTTTTCGGGGAGCTGCAATCGGGTACGTATAGCCGTACTCACTAGCCACTGCTATTTGCTAAGTCTCCACCCATAAACCGCTAACCCTAAATCAACTCCTGCAGCCCTACATTGCAGGGAAGCCGCGGAAGCCGCAACCCAACACTCCAGTCTCGGCATCCTACATAGCCTGCAGGTCTTTGTTCTTTACCCGTGGGCTCACCAGCAAGAACTGATGCTTGGCGATGGTTGTGGTGTATTGTTTGCTGGGGGGGGGTCGTGATTTCAGGTTAACCCTGAACGCTAAACCCGAAACGCTAAACCCTAAACCCTAGACCCAAACCTGAAATGTTGAGGGCACCACAGCTCCCACTTGCAGAGAAGGACTGCTATTGTTTCGGTGTTGCTGGGCTGATCCTGTACTTTGTACATGTTCTGGCAGAGAACCTTCGTAAAACTTGCAAACATCATACGTCCAATGCATAGCATTGCGAGAGTTTTAGCTATAATTTCTGCTATGATCGGGAACATCCTATCAGGTCGAACAACTTGCTCGTTTTCATGTTTCTCAAAGCCACGCTGTTGCGATGTGCTTGGAGCACTGACTGTACGGGTGTCTTGTTTCGCTTGCTAACGATGAAGTCATGTTGCATTAGTGCCAAGCCACGGATTGTAAGCACTCTTGCTTTCTATAGTATGGGCATGCTTATTTTCGCCTTTTCACGCCTGGTTTCTCGAAAGACTGACCCTACTGTTCTGCCCCGTTTGGACTTGTCATCTCTATCAGCTTTCAAGGTCCTTTTATCGAACTGCTCTCCCCAAAGACTGCTGCAGCTGCATACACATCAACAGCAAACACGAATGCGGCATCAAGCACGGCCCACAGACCCACCAGTTCAACAAGTCCATGCCATGCCTTGGAGTTTAGGGTTTAGGGCTAGGTATGACCACGACGGCCAGCACCACCATCACCAAAACCGCCGCGCCCACATCTATGATGATCTCCGACATCACCCCATTCCTAAAACTACGCCTCATAGCATCCCTCAAAGAAGCCCTTAAAGGAACTGTGAACCTTGAACCGCCAACACCAGCACCAACACATTCCGCAGCCTAAAAAAAATCCGCTGAGCTGGGCTGTTTGCATGATGGGAAAGGCGCAGACATGCATCTTCGATATGCATGCATTATTACGTAGAGACATGAGCATATGCATGCACGCACGACACAGCAGGACCTAATCTTGTGGCAGCTCTGACGTTGTCCTGGCTATCCCTGTTGCCATTGTCATTCTTGCTCCCACCGATGCTACATCTTCGATTGTTACCATGCATGTTCGTGCTTTCGCCTTTACTGCTCCCAGCATGTCCGATCAAGCTTTATCGCCCGAGTTGGGCTAGAGTTAGAGAGCCCTCAACCCTAAGCCCTACACCCGAACTCCCAGCAGGCGAGGCTTTGAAGTTTCAGAGTTCCCCAGGCTCAATGTCCTGCACATATTATTTCAGAGATCAGGAACCCAAATATGGACGAGTGATAACAGGATCCTCCTGTGAAAAGTTGACGACACGAAGTCTCGAACCGCGAACCCTAAGAAGGCTAAACCCTTAACCGTTAAAGGTCCCCAACTTCAACATTTCGGGAACCCGGCAAAGGATTCGGCGAGGATACGAAGACACCAAGAAGCAACACGACCACCTTGTTGAGCGAGGAGAGCTCCGGGCACTGTGGTTTACCCTAAGGCCCCAAAGTAGTTCTTTTTTGGGGTTCATATTTAGAACATGATGAGGTAATCCCGAAAAGGAACTACTATTATGGGGCCTCTGGGTATTGCCTAGGGCCGAAAGTATTAAAATTGCATTATCGCCAGCTGCAGGTAAAAAAAATACACCACAAAACCTGAGTTAATTCTAAAGGTCCTGCCCTAAACCCTAAACCCTAAACCCTAAACCGTTCAGGGCTCGAGGGGTGTCAGAACGTCAGGGTGCCAGCGCTTCTGGGTTCTAGACTCTGGAGCCCTTGAGGTGCTAGGGGGTTTAGGGTTTAGGGTTTAGGGGGAGCCCTTGAGGTGCTAGGGCATGGGGTGTGTTACTTGGAGGTTCATGGGTCGTTATATAGGTTCCTGTAAGGGTCCCTTTGAAGGGATCTGTAGAGATTCTATAAGGGTATAAGGGTTAGGGCTTGCTTGGAGGTTCATGGGTAGTTATAAATAGGGTTATAAGTCCCCTAATAGGAGTTATAAGTATAGTAACCCTACTTGTAACCCCACTTCTAATTACCCATGAACCTCCAAGTAGGGTTTAGGGTTGGCGTTCCTTTTCGGGGTCAAGGGTGTCAGGGCGTAAGATTCCGGGGGTTAGGGTTTTTTCGGGTTTTGGGCGACAATCCACGGGTAAAAGGAGGGACCCTTAGTAAGGACCTAGGGGTCCCCATTAAGGGTCCCTCCTTTTCCCCTTTGAGACAACGAGCCTCCCGTCCTTGATGCGTCTTCGGGTGTACGGTTGGGGGTGTGTGCAGTCCAGTAATTATCGTCAGCCAGCTTGTCAAATCCAAGAGCGGCGATGAACGGCCTTCAGCTGCCAATTCCTCCATGTAGGTGCAGATGTTTGAGTTTTGGGCTTGAGATAGGTAGTGCTGTATCCGAATCCCAATGCCCCGCAACATCCGGCAACCACGACGGTAAATTGAAAGTCCGAGGCGGGAGCTCGAGGATGACGCACGTCCATCGCGCCAGCGATGCGACAGACAGATGTCTGTTGCGGTTCATCTGGCAGCAAGATCCGCAGGAGATGGAGTACGCCCAATGGCGTCACCGCCTTGCGGTGGACTGGGCGGACCACCAGTCGCGAATGCAGAACGAGCGCGACTGGTTCAAAGACGACGCCGGAAGGTGGTGGAAAAACTGGGACGCCGCGGGCCACATCCCTGAGCATCATAAACTCTAAAGCCGCTCCCTCTCCCTTCCCCGGCCCCCACCCCCAGACGCCCGCAGCCTCTCCCGCTAAAAAGACCAAGGGACCCGGGTATAGCAGCTTGAATGATTGGTAACATGAGTTTCCCAGGGTCCTGTGCGAAAACAGCAATGCCGACAAAGCCCAATGACATGCCTGTAAAACCATGTTAAGGCTAAGAAGTAAGCCCTTTCTAAAACCCTGTGTGAAAATCCTCTTTCCCAAAGCCTAAACTAAAGCCTATAAGCCTGAACCCCTCTGCAAACGGCCCTTAATGTAGCGTTTATGGTAAGTAGCCGGTATACTGCAGTTTGGTTGAGGAGTCTAGGTTGCCTTAAGCCGAAAGCCCAGACCAGTGCCAGGGCTGCGGCCGTTGCCAAATGCGCCGCTGACCCCATGGCCACTGGCAGGAGACATGTGAACCTTTGCTCTGCGGAGCTTTCACTGGGTTTCTCAGTACTAGAGTATATAATCTTAAAACGTTTTTGGTGTACTCCTGTAGAACCTCAAAGGTTGATCTTTAGTTCTCCTAGGATACTGGGCATGGCTCCATCACACTACGTTTATTACCCTTAACCCTAAATTGCCCCCGAACAACCTCATAGCTCGAGCCACATAGCCCCTGAATGCAGGAAACCTGAGAATCCTCAACTCAAAATCGTTAAATAGTTGACACGCTGACAGGAATCCCGAATGTAATAAAAAGGTTCGCAGAATTAGCAATAAGAATAAACATAACATCCCTAAAAGTCTCTATATCCTCATTCCAACACAATATGAAGGCCTGTATATTAGAGAAGCTCCGAACCCTAAACCCTCAACCCTAAGAAACCCTGAATGTATTCGTCGTGTTTCAACCCGCTGCTTCACATGATCCCCCACGTTTACTAATCAGAGGTCAAAACTACTTACAGCAGATGCCAGAAAGTTGGAACATCAGTTTATCAGTGTCATGCCGTTAAGATAAAGTATAGGGAATCCCCGCACAAGTCATCCTAAGTCCACGTTCCAACTTCTTGGCGTTCACTATAGCCCGAAATCATGAGCCTGGTTTGGGATCTTGTTAAACCCTTGTGAAACTCCCGAAAACTCTTACAGAACCCACACTGTAAACCCTGAATCCAACACCTGTAAACCCGAATTAAACGCCTTAAAGACTCAATCCTAAAAACCCTAAACACTACATTTTTAAATAATAAAGCCCTAAAGTCCTAAATCCTCGCACCTCAACACTAAATCCTACAATCCAAAACCCATAACCTAAATCCTCATAGCCTGAATCCTATACCCCAAACCCACACCCTAAATCCTCATACCCTAAATCCTAAAGCCTAAAGCCCCAAAGCCCGCAACCTAAGTCCTCAAGCCCAGGTCATCATAGGAGGGCAAAAGGGGTTTGAGCCTATGGGGGTTTAGTAGGGATTAGGGTTCCCTTATCAAGGAATCCCTACCCCAAGAATCATAAACCCCTAAACCCTAAATCCTAAGGAATCCCTACCCCAAGAATCTTCAACCCTAAACCCTAATCAATCCCTACCCCAAGAATCTTAAACTCCCTTTGGGCCTCCCACCACTAAACGCTAATCAAAATAGCCCAAACGCCTTATGTAGTATGGTCTTTGGGCCCAAAATTCTTAATATATGAGTCCTTAGATCCCTAGGGTAACTCCTCAAGCCCAGGTCAGAGTGGTCCAGCCTCTTTGCCGCCATCGATGAGGAAAACCTGCCGCCACTTCAAGCTAAGCTCCTCGCTTGGTAGGGCTTCTTGGGGTTCCTTTAATGGGTGCTATAGAGGTTCCTTAAGGGATCTAAACGGTTTAGGAGTTTAGGGTTTGGGGGTTTGCAGTTTATAGGGGTTTAGGGGTTTAGGGTTTATAGGGGTTTAAAAGGTTTGTAGGGGTTTAGGATGTAGGGGTTTAAAGTTTAACCCTTTAAACTTTTTTGCTACTAGGGATGTTGGTCTTTAGGGATTTTGGGCTTCAGGGGTTTAGGATTGTTGACACCATGTGCCCGAAACCCAGCACGAACCCTCACCCTGGACACCTCGAATCGAAGCCCAAACCCTCAGAAAGCCTGAGCCTAAACCCCAAACCCAAACCCTAGCCCTAAATAACCTACCATTTTTTTAATTTTTCAAGGGCTTATATAAGGAAACCATATGAAGGAACCCTAAAAAACATATGAAGGAACCTTGAAAGGTCTCTTCGGGCTCCGGGACTATTTTGGGAACCCTGCTTGGAGGGTCGGGGGACTTAGTAACTGGTTATTTTAAGGACTTATAAGTACCATAACCCCAATTAGGGTTCCTTTTAGGGTACTTATAAGTCTACTTACTACCTACTTACTAAGTCCCCCGACCCTCCAAGTGGAGCCCCAGATCCTGCAAAAACCACAGGCCTTAACACCCAAACTCCAATGTGGGAGTTCCCGAAAATTAGTGGGTACCTTATTTGGGGGATCCTTATATTAAGGGATCCTACTATTTAGGGTACTATATTAGGGTCCCCTTTTTTCGGACACTCCCATTTTAGCTTCAAGGTTGAAGATGGCCCTTCGTCAGACATGCCCGAGGTTCAGAAAACAACCTGGCGACCCGATATAGGTTGTTGTCAGTATCCGGGTCCCAAAACAGGACCTTAACTTTGACAACTACTCATATAGATGCTTCGGACTAGGATCCTGAATCTACGGATCCCGACGAAGGAACTTGAAACGTTTAAGGCCCCCTGACCAGGAACGTCAGAAGGGACGGCTAGCTTTCAGAACTTGCCAAGCGCCTACACATCGAATCCTAAACCCAAGTACCTTAAGCCCCAAACAGTCAGCCTTGCTATGTTTAGGGCTGTGAGTTTGATGGCCTGTCAGCGAAGGCAAGCGGCAAAGCTCAATGCAACTCAAAACAAAGGGCGCAACCCAACCTCCAAACCTCAAAGCCTTGAGCCGTAACCCGCCCAGTGCACGAGGTGCTCGACCATGGTTTCTTCCGAGATGGAGCGTCACCACTTGGAAGCTTGATCGCAACTGCTCATATCTCTTAGAGTAGGTATAGGGCTGGGTGCAGGCTTTATTAGGTTGTTAAACGATTTCCCAAAGGGTCCTAAGTACCCATTTGGAGGACTCTTACCCTGCCCATCATAGTAATTCCTGTTGTAGAAACCGTACATTCTGCGACTCTGGTCTCATGCTCCAGCGTCCCATTCAAAAGATGAAACGTGAAGGCTTAAGTTTTTCTAGGAAGCCATACGACATTCCCTGGGGTGGTGATCTTCGCCGTGGTAGTGGGCAATAATTGGCGGTCTAGGTCTAGGTCCAGGTGTGGCTTTTGTGAAAAACCCGAAGCTCAAGATTCTTGCAATTGATGTAGACGCCTAAAATCCTTTATTAATAGGGATTATACTTATATACTGCCCTAGAAGGCCCCTATGCCGGTGTACACATTAACAGTTTGCGCTAATGTCCCAACGTTCCCAACCTTAAGATTCCGCTTCGGCGGTACACGTTGATGTCTCGGTACATCGGGGGTGTTGGTCAGCCCTACAATGCTTAGGGTTTAGGGTTCCGGGTTTAGGGTTTCGCATGCGATCTTATAATTATCACATCATGCCGCATGTGGGCAAAGTCCGGGCCCACGCTACCTCGTCCCCGACCAGAGGCCTTGCTGACGTACTACTTCTAGGTTCATGGGTAGTTATGAGTGAGGTTGCAAGTCCCTTAATAGGAGTTCTAGTTGTAATAACTCCAATCTACACATGAACCTCCAGGTACCTGTCCTTGATTGACGGGAAACTGGCCGTTGGCTTTGACAGGCTACTGACACACACACACACACAGAGAGAGGCCTTATATCACATTATCTCCGTGGGTCTGAGTAATAAGCCCCCCATGCTTCCCAAGCCACAACCTAAACCCCAGTATAATTGCGACGGCCCCGACCTCACGAGATCTTCAGGACCTTGGGGGTTTAGTTAAGCCGTAAACCCTAACTACCCCTAAACCCTAAATCAACCTCAAACCCCTATAGACCCCTAAACCCCTGCCTCAGGAGATCTTGCGGACCTACTCCCACTCCGACCTGCACGATGCGCTGAAGGGGCCGCGTGTCCGACGCCTGTCTTCCAGTGATGGAGGCTTTTGGGGGATCCGGCGTGGCGTCTTAGGGGGTGTTGGGTTTAGGGTTTAGTTTTCTCGGAGGTTCTACAACAACGTAGAAATGCTTAGAGAATCCATAATATAAGCAAACGTCTTACTAAGTAAGAGAGTCTTTCTAGGGTTTAGAAGTCGTTTCGTGTTTGGGGATTTTAGTGTGGAGGGGTCAACGTGTCGGGTTGAAGATCTAAGGTTCAGGGTTGGGCGATTTCGCTTGGAGGCTCATGGGTAGTTATAAGTGCGGTCATAAGTAGGGCAACTATACTGATAGCCCCTATTGGTGGACTCAAGACCCCAGTTATAACTACCCGTGAACCTCCGGGTTTTCGAGCCGGAGTTGGGGTCTGGGAGATGTCCGGCAGAAAACCCTTCTAGACCTTACCTAGACCCCCACCCCAAAAAAAGAAGTGGTTAAAATAAGGGCCCAAAACCTATAAAAGGCTATATTTCGGCATACGTTTGGGGTCTGCCGGCCGTTGACCTTGTGTCGAAAGAACACCCGCGGTGCCAGGGAACGGCCTGGATTCTTCAAATGTCTACAGATGCTTCTTCGGGTTCGACAAGATGGGATCGTCTGCTTCCCTTACGTCCCTGATGGTGGAATGCAACTCATGCAAAGCCAGCAAAATATTCTTGTGGCGCTTCTATGAGTTGCAGCGCTGTTCCCAGCGTGGTGCTCCCTGGTTGGCTTCGTGGCAAGGAAGCCTCTCAAGTCATATCGCTTCTATCGGCGGCCGTTTGCTTGCCATGCACCCAGAGAGCCCAATACCCCTTAATAAAGGAATATACCTTAAATCATAATATGAAGCCCTATATAATTTAAGCCATATTCCCTAATTCTAATGCTACGCAGCCCGCCTCGGCCGCCGGCTGCAGTAGGGCCAGCAGGGGCGCAGAGCAGGGGCCAAACTGCGAAGGGCCTCTTAAAGCAGGTGTAATTTAGTTGCAGGGTCAGGGCTACTTGGAGAAGTGTGGCAAGTGTAGAGCAAACACATGCAGCAAAACCCACAGTGGAGCCGGGGGCAGGCCGAAAGAGAAGAAAAGGTGAAGGAAAACGAGCAGGCAGAAGACAAAAAACAAGGGGAAGCCGGAGGAGGAAGGGGGGGCCGGAGGAGGAAGGGTGGGGGGGAGGGGGGGGGGGAAGAAAACAAACCAAAAAGAAGTGCACGAAAAAGTCGCAATGGAAAAAACACGCGAGGGCAGGACAAGACGGAAGGGTGGGAAAAGGGGCCGGGGGAAGGCCCGGGGGAGGGGGGCCGGGGAAGGGAGGGAGGGTCGGGGGGGGGGGAAGCTTCAACGAGGAAGCAGGAGAGCCAAAGCACGCGAACGAAACATAAGAAGAAAAGGCAGTGGAGCCGGCCCGGGGGGGGGCAGGCCGAAAAAGCCAAAGCACGCGAACGAAACATAAGAAGAAAAGGCAGTGGAGCCGGCTCGGTGGGGGGCAGGCCGAAAGAGGAGAAAAGGTCGAAAAAACACGCGAGGGCAGGACAACACGGAAGGGTGGACTGGCCGGCCGGAGGAGGAAGGGGGGGCCAGCAAGAGGGGGAGGGGGGGAAGGAAGGAAAACAAGCCAAAAGAAGTGCAGACAAGACGGAAAAGGGGCCGGAACAAAACAGCAAAACGAGAGCTTCAACGAGGAAGCAGGAAAGAAGCACGCAAACGAAACATAAGAAGAAAAGACAGTGGAGCCGGGGGCAGGCCGAAAGAGAAGAAAAGGTGAAAGAAAACGAGCAGGCAATCGAAAAAACACGCGAGGGCAGGACAAGACGGAAGGGTGGGCAACCAAAAAAGGAAAACGAGCGAGGAGGGCAGAGGGGAGGACGGGCCGGAGGGGGAGAAGAGAGAGGGAGGGGGGAGGGGGGGGGAGGGGGGGGGCAGGGGGGCAGGGCGGAGAGGGGCGGGAAGGGCGCGGGAGGGGGGGGGAAAGGAGGGGGGGAGGCAAATTCGGCAGCAAAAAAGGACGGAAGCCGGGCAAGGGGGTCGAAAACAGTGGCTAAAAACGGCCACATCCTAACCCACAGGCCGTAAACACTGAGGCCTAAACTTCTGAACCCAAACCCAATGTCCTAAACCCAGGCCGCAGACTCCTAAATCCAAGAGACTCTAAAGTCCGAACGCTAAGCCACCTTTCACTGAAAGAAACGCCACATGTCGCGTTCCCTCAACCCTGAACCCCCAAAACTCCTAAACCGCTACCATCCCTAAACCCCTAATACCCCTGATACCCCTGAACTCCTGCATCCTTAGACTCCTGAACCCTGGAACTGCTAAACCCTGAACCCCTAAACCTCTGAAGCCTTAAACTCTGAACCCCTATTCCTAAAATATCCCTAAAACTATCAGGGTTTAGGGTTTCTGGGTTTTGGGATTTAGGGTTTTATGGGTTTAGGGCTTTAGGGTTTTGGGGCTTTAAGTATCGTATTCCCTCCCTGCCTGTGGAGGCTCCCGAAGCGAAGCAAACTGTTCGGAGCTGTGCCCGTCTCAGGGTGTGGGGTTTGGGGTCTAGGGTTTAGGGTCCAGGGTTTGAGGTTTAGGGTCTTTTTAAGGCTCTTTATAAATGGTTTATGATTTAGGAAGGCTTCCACAATTTAAGGGGTTCTTCGACGGGATCTTTTCAGGGTTCCCAGAACAATTTCTATAAGGGTTCCGTCGAGGTCTCTTTCAGGGTGTCTAGACAGATGTCTAGAGTTTAAACGGGTTCTTATGACTCATGAGGGTTCTTTTAAGGATTCCTTGAATGGGTCCTGTAAGAGCTAGGATTTCTCCACAGGTGCACCTGCAGATCCACGATCCCTTTTTTTACGGCGCGTTTAGCTACGTGACCTGCTGTTTCTTGTTCTTGGGGCTCCAGACAGCGTTTACTTAGGGGTACTTTTGGTTATTATAATCCCTAAGAAAGAGCTAGAATTTTATAATTTTTGCTAGGGATCTAAGTTCAGTATAGTTTACAAGGTATTGGGCTTCGTGGGCTACTGGAACTTTCAGGGCTGAGGCTTTCGAGGGTGTTTCGCATAGGGCTTGGAGGCTTTTTAATGCTCAGACCTCCAGGCTAGGGTTTAGGGTTTAGGGTTTAGGGCAGGGTCTTGAGGGATTGGTTTTGTAGGGTTTAGGCTTTCGTTTGTGATTGTTTTTTTTTCTGGAAGGGGGGATGAATCGAGCTGGCGCTGAAATGGAAGAGATTCTGACTCAATACGTGGTAGGTCTACACACAACCTCAAACCTAAACCCTGACACCATAGAACTCCAAAGCCTACACTTCATAAGCTTGATAATTGGTCTAGGTGTAGAGCCATAAACCTTGGTCCTGCTTCTCTCTGTCAATCGAAGGACGCTGATAATGTAAATCTACAGACTAGGATCCTGAATCATAAGATACTCGTAGGATCAAGATGCCCTCATCACATATCGTTCCCTCCGTGGCTGAGTAGGTAACCTCTAACCTTTTGGGTATATATATATATATACATATAACCCTACCATCATTCAAAACGTTAGCCTTTTTTGGGCTAGGGTACCCTCCTTTTGACGGTTTTCCTTTGCGGGGTGATGAGTTTTCGCTCGATCCACCCATAAGCCTCCAAGCTACCAGGCCTCAGCCTCCAACGCTCAAAGTGCGCACATCTAAACTCCGATGCCTTCTGATGTGTTTCGTGAAGTTTTGTGTGAGGCTGCATCTGTGTCGTTGAAACCGGGTCAATGCTTTCACAGTGTGAGGTTGAGATGATGTAACGAGCGAATAGATCAGCCGGCAATATCCCTCCGTGCCAGCCTGGAACGGGCCTGGAACCAAAAAGACCTGGATCGACAAACCCCAGTCGCATGAAGTATTGGAACGTCATCAGAACGTTGTGAACCGCAGAAGAACCCGCAGTAGTGCCCGAAGACCCTTTGTAGCGAGACAGGCAACCGTTCGATAAGAGTACAGCTACTCCCACCCTATAGGAGCCCTCATTGCAGTAGTAGAAATCCACGAAAGCCTTCGATAAATAAACGATACCTCTTTTTTCCGAGTACTTACCTTTGGTTGGTAGGGAATGGAGGAATGGGGTACAATTAAACTACTATTACTACCAATCTTCCATTCCCTACAAACCAAAGGTAAGAGTTATAGGTAGGGTTATAAGTAGGGTAACTACAGTTATGAGCCCTATAAGGGGACTTATAACCCCACTTGGGCGGTTGTCAAAATAATGGTCCCTTTGTGGGTCCATATTATAGTACAGCACCTAATATGTAGGGTACCAAAAAGGGACCACAATTTTGACAACCACCCACTTATAACTACCCATGAACCCCCAAGCATGGTCAAGTCAGGTGCTCTGGCCGCGCGGCCCGCAGCTTCCGGCGGTGAGATGTCGGTAGCTGGCGCAGGCCTTGGGCTCAGGGGTTCAGGGTTTAGGGTTTATGGTGGTTCAAGATTGGGTTTTGTTAACTGCTAGGAGCAAAAAGGCGTTCAAAAAAACCTTGCACGATCAAGTCAAGTTTTTTGTTGTTTGAGCGTCTTTGGAGGGTTTGAGACAGCCGGGCTTCACCGGGACTTTTGGGGCTTAGGGTTTTCTGGCTGCGTAGTGTGTGTTTGTGTATATATGTACGTACGGATGTATGTATGCATGCATGTATGTATGTAGGTATAGCGCGATATATATATATATATGGAGATATAGACATGAATGTTATGTGTGTATAGATTTTTTCATACATGCACATAAGCATATATACACAGGTAATTACGTAGACAGAGACGTTTCTGTGTATCTATGGCTTGCGGATGCTTTTCACGTAGAAGCTCGAGAACACCAAGCCAAGGGCTTGTTGCGTAAGCTTTATAGGTTCCAGGCTTCATCGGACCGGAGAGGATCTCAAGAAGTACAAAACATGCCAGTCTCTTGCATATGATCTGGTGCTCCATCTTGGAAGGGATCTTGAACACGGAGCTGAACTCCCCATGGTCAGCACACCAGCTCACAGACTCGCAGGGTTCATCATCAAAAGATGTTGGATCCCAGAGTCCAGCAATCATGCGAGAGCTCAGCTCGGATGGCACAGTCAAGGGCTCGGCGCTCATGCTCCAGGAAGCCGGCTTTGCTGTCGGGCAGCATGTTCGCCGAAAGGCAGATCAAGAGACGGGCATGTCGATGGCCATGGAACATGGTCGTGTGAAGTTGCGGCAGCCATCGGGATCCATAGTCAGGGTCTCCATGGATAGCTTCCTTTCAAAGGGGAAAAGGAGGGACCCTTAATGGGGACCCCTACCCTATCATGGGGCTATAGAATGGGTATATGATAGCTATATTAAGGGTACATGCCTAGGGGTCCTTATTAGGGGTCCTTCCTTTTACCCTTGGATCCTTGCAGGGCATTGGCATTCACACCGAAGCCGGAGCCCCACCCCAGACAGTGGAGCTTTCCGAAAATAGGGGACCCTAATATAGTACCCTAAATATTAGGATCCTTATTACAAGGCCCCAAAATAAGGTACCCGACCTGTCAATCTACTCCCCAGCGAAATTCCCCGAGTGCGAGCGTGCGTGTTCGAGGCTTAGGAGGTCGGGATTTAGGGTTTAGGGTTTAGGGTCTAGGGTTTAGGGTTTAGGGTTTAGGGTTTAGGGTCTAGGGTTTAGGGTTTAGGGTTTAGGGTTTAGGGTCTAGGGTTTAGGGTTTAGGGTTTAGGGTCTAGGGTTTAGGTTTAGGGTTTAGGGTCTAGGGTTTAGGGTTTAGGGTTTAGGGTCTAGGGTTTAGGGTTTAGGGTTTAGGGAGTTCGGGGTAATATAGGTGCCTTCATAGTTTCCTATGCTATTTTGGATTTTCCTTATTGTAATGATAGTATAACTTGGGTTTTCCTTATTGTAATGATAGTATAACCGGCCCCAAAGCCCTATTCTGAGTATTAATGCTCCTAGATTAGGGCTCCTTCTGCTTGCGAGTCTCTAAAACTCCACTGGTTTCAAAAAGCAACATCTCTGAAAGTATCCTCGTAACGAGAACCGATACCCTTCAACTCTAGAGCCCTTAAGCTGCCTTATACAAAAGCCATAAATCCGTACATTCTAGGCCCTAAACCCTTAAACCCCAAAAGCCCTAAAACCCTTATACCCCAATAACCCTAAACCCTTAAACCCCCAAAAACCCTAAAACCCTCAAGCCCCAAAAGCCCTAAACCCTTAAACCCTAAAGACCCTAAGGCAACTCTAAAACCCTGAACTTCGGAGACCCCGAAACGGCTTCATCCCGATCCCGAATCCCGAACTCATAAATCCCCAAAGCCCTACCTATAGTCTCCATTGTAGTTCTTTTTTGGGGTTACCTTATGGGATCCTTAATATATAATTGGTGAAAGCCCCTACTAAGCCCAAAGCCATAACCTTATAAACCTCTAAACCCTCAAACCCAAAACCCCAAAGCCATAAAATCCCCAAAGCTCTCAAAGCCTTGCAGGGGTGATCTCTAGTTCTCCCGCGACGGCTGGGGAGTGCGGCCTGCTGGTTGGGCAGGTATAGCTACATTTCTTTATATTCTGTTATTTTGCGTTGTGCTATATTGCATTATGTTACATTAGATTGTATTATTCAGTGGTTTTATGCTATGTTATGTTATGTCATTTTGTGTTATAATATAAATGCAATGTATTATAGCATATTATAGTAGTGACGTGGCAAAGGCCCCACGTCGTGCAGAGGGAAGCAGAAGTGTCAGCAGGCTGCGAATGGTCTAAGGCGGTTTGGCGGTTTTCAGTTCAGGAATCCGGGTTCTGGCTTTCCTGAGTGATTCGGAAGACGAAGAAGCTACGGAGAAGCTCCTTTAACACCCTGAGCACTTCCGCGAAAATCCGAAAACCTACGGTGTAGGGTTTAGGGGTTTACATTCCTCGATACCATTCAGCCCTTTGGATCAGGGCTGGCTCGAAGGCAGGTCGTAGGTCGTGGGTCACCAACAGGTATAGTTGTGTGACTTTATGTTCCACCGTACTATCTTTCATTACACGATGCTGCAATATGATATATCATACTGCAGATTCCGCTGCAAAGCATGAGCTTGAACCTCAAACTCAGAGGGCTTACCGCTCAGCCGCTGAGCCTCATGACTCAAACCACCCGAAAAGCTGCTTTTCACCCGAAGCCTAAACCCGAATCTTGAGCGCTAATCCAGCGCCAGGTCGCAAAGACTTTAGGGGTTTGGGGGTTTAGGGTTTAGGGTTTCTATAGAGTTTAGGCAGATGTAGCATCCTGAGGCCATGGCTGTTCCTGCTAATTCGGTGTCGATTTTGTTTCTCCCTGGAGGTTCCGCGAGTGTGGAGGAGCCCGAATATGGCTTAGTTTACAAAGTCTGTTTGTGCGGGTTCAGTCAAGTTACGGATAGGTCTTGCAGGTTGAGTCAACTGCTGCCACAACCACAAGACCAGAAAGTGATATCTCAGGGCCCCCGCGCAGCGATAGAAAATGTTGGTTGTCGTTTTAAGTCCTTGGCAAGAATTGCCTTTCACCCTAAGCTCTAGATCGTTATGGCCACCGGCAAGCAATGCAAGTGACTGAAGTGCCTACCTGTGAAGCCTCGAGACCCTACACTCTCACCCCGGAATTCTTGAACCTTCAAGTAACACAGGGGTGTTCTTACTTTAAAAGGCAACAATACTCGTAGTTATTCAGGTACACATGGGGGCCTGGGAATGTGATGGCAAATATCCCATGCACTACATATCGTTTTTCCCTGCATCTGCCCCTTCGTCGCAGTGTGACGTAACCTTTTCTATGTAGAAACGGGCTTCGTACCAGGTATATACTTCCCCAAGAAGCTAGATTCACCAGCAGATCCCTTTCTGGACCCCCAAAGGAGCCCGAAAAGCATCCCTAAAATCGTGGCCTTAGTAATTACGTATACTATCTTTGGGGTTCCTTATCAAAGTTATAGTCTAATATACCCCAAAGCCTTATTCTACTTATTAACTCCCATATATTAGTTAAAGCATGACTGGATCGTCGACACGTGGCACCTCCTGGTTGCTATGGCGCTCTCTCAACAGAGAAGAGCGGCTCCGTTTCTCAGTCCCTGCGCGTGCACGTTTGAAAGAGATCTTCGTGTTAATCGTTCAGGACTTTAGGCCGCAGGGCTTAGAACCCTACACTCGCAACACATCTTGAAGCCTGTCTTGACAGCTTTCAAAAAAGCGGTAACCCTGCTCTCAAAAAGGGTTTATGAACCCTAAGGTTGACTCACTATTCAAAAAAACTCCCCACATAATCCTGTACAGCCTTACGACCCTGAACTCAGAAGACCCCATAAACCCTACATCTTTACAACCGCGTATGCAAAAGACCCTTAAAACCCTAAATCCCAACGACCCTGTGCTCAAGAAGCCTCATAAACCCTGACCTCGTACTCAAGATGCAAACCTGGGCCCTAAATCCCCAATCCTTGAACGTTAAACCCCAAACCCAAAGCTCCACCCGATGCGCTCAGGCCCAAACCCTGCAACTAACAAGCCGGAATCCCACTCTCACGAGGCTTTAGTGTGTAGGGGCGGTGGGTTTGTGTTTGAGACAGTAGGGCTTGCGGCTACATGTTCACAGCACCTGGAGGCTCATACCCTACCCCTTTTTTAGGGTACCTAGTTTTATGGTTAGGATCTACTATATAGACATAAGTGCTATCTAGATGGGCGCATTATCGCCTCTGCTAGCAGGTGTTGATTGGGGTTCCGAGTTGAAGGTCTTGATGGACATGGTTTGAGGTTGAAGCCTGTCCTGAAAGCATGGACCTTAACAGGGTGTTTGGGGTATGTATTTTATGGTATGCACATGATATTGAACCCCAGGGCACGATATTGGTAGTTCTGCAGGCCTCTGTCTCAAGGACTAGTGGGTTCTTTGGCGGTTTGGTTTCATGATGGCTTACAGGGGCCTTGCTGTTGACATGCAGGCAGAATCTTTTGACCGACTTACCAACAAGCGTCTGGCACCCAAGAAACATGCAGCCCATTGAGCCCAGATGCGTGTATCGTGGATTTAGCTCTTTGGGGGTTTCTGAGCGTTGAGGGCTTTTGGATGTTGTCGACTTATAGGGTTTAGGGCAAAACACGACCGTGACGGAATGTTTAGGTTCTTGTGGCTTTCTCAGCAGTTTGCAGGTGCACAGAAGACCAACAAGGCAGTCCTGCTAGTTCTAGGGCTTTGCGATCCGCGCACACCTTCGACAAGATAACACTCAGTGGTCCGGAGGCAGAACCAGCAGTGACAGGAGTGACGACAGTGCCCGCAACAGACCGTCCTTTATGTGAGTCACGAGCAAAAGAAGGCTACTGTAGTTCGTGCTTTCAATCATGGCTTAGGAGCCCAGAAACCTGCAAGGGTTGCCGGTTGCTGTTAAGCCCTGCGTACACCTTCTAAGTGCCCACAACACAACACCCAAAGGGTCCAAGTATCATAATGGTATATACTTAGACCCCCCAAATAATACCTTTTCAGTATATACCATAATGATACTTGGACCCTTTGGGACACAGCAAGTGACAGTACAGGAAGTTAGGCTCTTCCTACCTTGAACCGCACTCCCTGTAAAGTACTGCACACTGCAAACTATGCGCCGATGGGTTGAGGGCTTAAATAGAGGGTTTCTGGTCAGGTCAGTAAACCTCGGCATAGGGCATAGTTACAGGAGGCGGAATCTCTACGTAAATACACCCAATCCTTTAAACCAGACCCTGCGCACGAAGCTGCTGTCCAAGGTTAAGTGGGTTTGCTAAACTCGAAAATGGGACACATCTTCACTCGCTGATCCTACATAGCCGCTAACCCGGGCTAGCAGTCGCAGCATTTCGCTGCCTTTACCCTGAACCCCAGACCCTAAACCCTAAACCCTACCCTTTAGGCCCAACACACTTTAAAAAAGAAAAAACCCTACCCTAAGGTCTGCAGCCTGGTCTCTTTAACGTCACTGGACGCCAGCCAGAGCCTCTGCCCGGCCTCTCCGGGAGTTCCGTCTTGGAAGTTCTGGTCGGATTTCGATACTACCCATAGGCCCCAAAGTAGTTCTTTTCTGGAGTTGATATGTAGAATCCTAAGGTAATCCCAAAAAGACTACTTTGGGGCCTGTGGGTAATTTGTTCGTTCATAAAATGATCGATCATAAAAAGTCCTAGGAACCCCTAAGTTCACTTCGGTCAAGTCACGGCTCCGTTCTTGAAGGATCATGGGACTACGTAGCTGGGTTGCAAGCCAGGTACCATGAATTATTGCAGGGTGTATTGTGCTTGCAGCCTCCTGTAAGGCCTGCCTTCAGAACCGACAAAGGCCCACTTTTCTTCAAGTAGAACCGGACCGTTCGATGCTCTTGTACCTGGGAACTGCATACGCAGTTGCTTGCCACCCACCGAGACCCCAAATCCTAAACCCAGCCTAAAACCTAAAACCCCAAATCCGAAACCCAAAGTCCTGAACCCTCATCTGACAACGTTGTTGAGCTGGTGTCAGCCGTCCCCATTGTGTTGGGCTAGCAATAGACTTTGGTTAGGAATAAGCCATTCGTACATTTAGTAGAATATGCTTCTCTAGCCCTGCTGCGCAACGAGAGTTCCCAATAATCCCTTCAAACTACTTAATCAGTCGGTATCTGACAAGTCCTGTATGTCATGTTTTGGTGGCATGAGGCTTTCGAGCTTCCAGACTCCACGACCATATTCAGAGTCAAGGGTCCAGAGACCAGGGCCTGAAATCTGAAATGGCCCGCATACTCCGTGCGTTCGTTTTGCTCACGCTGTCTACCCATTGGACTTGCCGCCTGTCTGCCAGATTCGTCGCTGAAAATCGTCTCAGTAGTCGCACACAGACAAAGTTGTTTTTGCTGCGGAGTTACAGCATCGAAAGCAGGCTCGAACGAGAAGCCGAACCTTCTAAGTCCCGATAGCTTGGCCAGCACACCATGCTTGACGCCACATTCCCAGAGCCCTAGCCCTGTACCCTAGATTTTCCTATTAGGTCCTAAATGCCTCAATCCCTACACCCCGAGCCCTGCATCCTGAATCGACTACACCCCAAATCCCTAAAAGCCTTAACCCACAAATGCAAACACTTAAATGCTAAATCCTTGAACTCTGTACAAGAAATCCTCCGACCCGAGCCACAAAACAGACCTCAGAAGAAACTTAAGCTAGGACCCAGAGTAGGCCCTCATTCCCTTTTTAATGGTTTAGGTTCCCTTATGACCCCCTTTATCCCAAAAAGGGCACCCTTTTTATTCCTAGGTTACTCTTGGGTCCCTATAAACCCTAAACCCTAAACCCTTATAGATCCCTTAAAGGAACCCCTGACGTACCCTTTAAAGGACCCCCATATAAATTCCTAGGTTACTCTTGGGTCCCTAAACCCTAAACCCCTCTAGATCCCTTAAAGGAACCCTTATAGTACCCTTTAAAGGACCCCTAAACCCCCTAGGTTATTCTTGGGACAAGCAAGCAAGGAACGGTATGGAGCTGGCGACTCGGTCTGGGTCTAGTAAGCCATCTTTGGGACCCGGTCCCCACGTCGAGGTTTAGGGTGAGGCACGCATGCGATTGTTCTTCGCAACGGCTAGCAGCTCACATTTCCCCAAAAGGCTCCATGTACCCATATAGTAATATATACTTAGGCCTTAAAGTACCTATATAGTGACCCCTTTAAGGCCTAAGTATCTATTATAAAGCTACCATGGACCCTTAATACCCTAAACCCTATAGAACCCTTAAAGAACCCCTTAAAGGAACCCCAGTAATCTACGATAAAGGTACATGGAGCCTTTGGGATTTCCAAGGCGAGAACCATTTGCATGCAGTTCCGGAAGACCTCGGCCGGCTCCCGGGGGGGGGGGGGGTTAGGGGTTAGGGGTTTAGGGTTTTAGGGTTTAGGGTTTAGGGGTTTAGGGGTTTAGGGGCGGTTTAGGGTTTAGTGTTCCCGAAAATTGGGGGACCCTTTAAAGGGTTCCTTTAAGGGATCCACAAGGGTTCAATAAGGGGTTTAGGGTTAAGGGTGTTCCCGAAAATAGGGGACCCTAGTATAGTACCCTAAATCGTAGGATCCTTGTTATAAGGACTACGGTACCCCTAATTTTCGGAAACTCCTATTTGGGGGTTTAGGGTTCAAGGGCTTAGGGTGTTTGTGCTTTCCGATGCGCAGAGATGTTCAGTATTTTGCATGCCTTACAGGTTAGGCTGAATACGGCGTACTATTCTGGCTACTTGGAGGTTCATGGGTAGTTTTATAGAGTTATAAGCCCTATTAGGAGACATATAACCCCTCTTATAACTACCCATGAACCTCCAAGTACGTATTATTTTGGCTAGGATACCTTACAAAGTTCCATCGGAGTTCGCGGCAGAGAGCTCTGTGCTTCGCTCTCAGGGTGGAGATTCAGTTGCGCGGGCTTCGGGTTCGTAGGGTCTGTTTTCCGGATCTAGGGTTCAGAGGGGAGCAAGCAATAGCCTACCCCAGGATTGGAGGGTTCAAGGTTTGGGTTGAAGGTTTGGGGTAGAACCAGCAATAGCGCGCCCAAGAAGGGAAGGAAACCCCTTCCTCATTTCCGATGGTCGAGCTTTCTCTTAGTAGCTGAGTGGATGCACTTTACACTTTTGGGGATAATATTACCCCCTATCAAACTGAAAGTGCACACTTTTTTGGGAGCCTCGGAGTTCCAGAACATACAGATCATAGGATCGACGGCAACCCCAAACATGTCCTGGTTTCGTACCATGGGGGCTGGCCCATTTGCAAGGTACGCTCCGTGGTCTACTGTACACCAGCAGAACGAGAAAAAGGATCTCCTGAAGACAAAGTTCCTAAACATGGAGTACTCTGCAGAGGAGATGGCCAGTCGACTGCTGAAGAGCCTGCTAAGCCAGCCGCGGTCGTACGCGTCACTCGGTTTCGTGCCGGGGCCCAGCGAGGCATACAACGTGGCAAGGCAGATTCCACGCCTGCAGCGAAATGATGCCATCGTGAGCTTCTCATTTGAGATTCTTCACTTCCATGGGGCCGTGCCGACTGAAGAGCGTACCAGGATTCTGGCTATGGCAAGAGAGAGTGATCCAAAAGTGATCCAACTCCACGGATCATTTTGTGCTCTAGCATTGCAACAGCAGGGTTTACCTTCGGCGAATGTATTTACGGAATCTCCTCGAATCTCCGCCACGTGGGGGGGCTTATGATTTCAGCAGCTATATAGGTTTTACGGTTTAGCGTTTACAGAGTTCAGCTTGTCAGTCCTGAACCCTGGCGACTTCCAAAGGACCCACCGGGAGGGGCTTTGGATGAGGGGACCCGTTGGCTTTGGGTTTGAGGAAAGCCCTCTACTCTAGGAGCCTAAAGAATTACCTATACTACTTTGGTGGGTTCCTTATTACAAGTATAGTATAACGGGCACCGAAACCTTATTCTAAATATTAAGGCCCCTATATCATGGAGCCCTATCATAGATCCCGTATAGGCTCCTTTAAAGGAGCCCTATTCAAATCACTAAGGCCCCCATAGTACAAACGGAAGTGTGGAGTCGGAGGCTTTCGGGTATATCCCTTAGTTCCCTTAGAGAACCCTCATAGATCCCTTTAAGGAGCCCTTTAAGGAACCCTAAGGTATATCCCTTAATTAAGGGTTTTGGGAGTCTCTTTTTTACTGAAGTTGGAGGCCAGCTTCAGAAGCTACAGACCCTGCTGCTGAGCAACAACGAGCCTTGGGCATTCGTCAGGACTTCGATTCAGTTTCTCGGGTTTAGGGTGGGTTTAGTAGCCCTAAACCCTAAGGCCTAAACTCTAAATCCTAAACTCTAAAGCCTAAACCGTCGGTGTCTCAGAGTTTAACTAGGGTTTGAGCTTATAGGGTTGAAGGATTGTAAGGCCGGGATTAGGCTAGTAAGCCACCTTTCTCCATGTGGACCTAGAACATCCCGCAGCTAGCGGCTAGCCCTTTAAAGGGAACTCCAGAAAGTTGGAATATGGTTTCAGGGTAGGATACCCTATAATTTACCATAAAGGGTTTAGGATAATCATATTCCAACTTTCTGGCTTTTACTTTAGTCTTCAAGAAGGCAGATAGCTGCCTGAATTCTAAACCGAACCTTACTGCACCCCCGCCCAACCCAGAGAGCCCAATGGCCCTTAACTAAGGAATATAGCTTAACTCATAATATGAAGCCCTATATAGTTTAAGCCATACTCCTTAATTCCCTTATTATAGAACCCCTATAGATCCCTTTGAGGAGCCCTTTAAGGAACCCTTATCAAGGGGTATTGGGCTCTCTGGGAACAAGACAGACGATGACGAGAGCAGGGAGGGGGAGCATCAGGAGAAGGGCGAGGATTCTCACAGAAACACAGGAAAAGCCGTCGAAGACCGAAATGGGTGGTTGTCAAAATTAGGGTCCCTTTTTTGGGTACCCTAATTTATAGGTGCCGCATCATAATAGGGACCCAAAAAGGGAGCCTAATTTTGACAAACACCCAAATGTGTAAAGTGCCCTCCCAGAATTCGGGATGGACTTGGTGGAGAATCAAGCTTTGAAGTCCGACAGCATTCCAGACAGAATGCATCTGCCCGTTGTTTCGCAGCAATAGCAAGGGTACGCTGGAGTTGACGAACTTTTGCAGCAAGACAAGAAGTTCTACAAGGATAAATTCGACAAGGATGAAGAGGCCCTAAACCCTGAACCTTCGGAGTTCTAGGATGCTGCGACGAGCTCCCCCCTGGAAAAAGGAGCTTTAAAACCAAAAACCTTCGGAGTTCATGATCAAATCTCTACAGTGCCAGCGACAGCAAGTTCGAGAAGGACGGGGCCGAGCAGGAGATCCAGCACCCCAGATAGGTCCCTAAATCCCGAAATGCGAATAACAATCAGAATAATGATAATATATAGTTGTAATAATCATACTATGTCATAACAACCATAGTCCTTAAATTCTAAACTAGCCAGGAAGTAGGCCGAAAGGTCCGACAGACCACGGCAATCTCCAGCAGCTTCGTGGCGCAGATTTTACAGGGTGAAGGGTTGAAGGGTTTAGGGGCATACGGGTTTAAGCTTAGGGTTCAAGGTTGAGAGTTTTTTTCGGCAGGCGCCTGAAGACTCACTGAAGTTATAGCAAAAGTGTTCAGGATTCTGAATTCGTAGGGCTTCAATATTCAGAAATACTACAACTGCATTCGTTTATATACGTGTCCCCCGCATAGGTGCTTCGGGTTTCTTGGTTTGGTACATGTGCGTACTGGCAGCTGCAACCCCAAAACCCAAAAAGTCTGACATACTACATTAAGCATTACAGTTCTAGCGTGTGTACATGTCTTGCTTTCTAGGGACACAGGGTCATTTGGAAAAGACAAGTCCCAAACGTCTAAACCCACACCCCTACACATCCTGAACCCTAGAGGGTTTGGGACCCCAAAATCGCAAGCCCTAGTATTCCCTTATGCAAGTCCGTACACAGGTAAGTTAGAAGAAACCCTGAACCAAGGACCTGTCAAGACTGCCGCTGTCGCTTCTGCAGCTGCCACGCACTCAACAGCGGGGCCGAAGGGTGGCTCATTCAAGCGTTCCTCTAACGGGCCTACACGGGGTGTGAAAACGGTTTCATAAGAGAGTCCGGGTCAAGACTCCAGGTTTTAGGGTGTTAGGTTGACATGAGAAGTTGATGGACTTAAAGACTTACGGTTGCTCTTCGAGCGAGGATTCATTAAACAAAATGTTGCTGAAGAGCCTTAGGATTCTCAATACCGCAGCAAGTCACCCTTAAACTTCTGGCTAAATTGAACCCTGCTTGAAAACTGAAGATGACTATCTCTTCTGTTCCAGGACACTCAGCTCCAGGGATTTTATGGTTGGGTTCCTATCCACCCTGAAGAATTTGGGTCCTTTACCACAGGGGTCTGGGTAATTAGCAGCAATTATGCCATTATCGTCGCTGTATGTACGATAAAACTTTACGTGATATGCCCTGCAGACACGATTCTAAACATTTGGGCCGCATATGCATGATTCGGGTTTGGGCTGTAGAGCTGGTGAGACTCTGGATGTGCAGGGCCATGTAATAAATCTGGGTGAGCGTTAGTGGTCGTCCGGATCTGTGGGCAGGCTCAGGGCTCCGACACTACCGTCCATGACTGCTGAGCTTGTCAAGCAACAGCAGGTGAAGCTACAAGACAGTCTTCAAGCTGGCGCCGATCAAGCAGGAGGTTGGACGACCAACCATGCATCACAAGCGGTATATACGAGCCCCAAAATGTGGCACAGGGGAAGCCTCACAATCCTTCCCTAGAGGCCTTCTGATTGCGCGTTTAAGCTGAAAGTCGGCTTACGCAGATGTCGACCGACTCTTGGGACCTGCTAACCCCTTCCTGCTCCCTGTCCTCGTCGCGGAACAACCACAGACAGAGGGGTTGTGAGTCGTGGACCTGCTTCTGGGATCAAGTCCCCAGACCCCGAAACCCTAAACTCTAAGCTCAACTGAAGCTGCAACCGTAAACCCGACCTCAAGCCCCTGAACCTCGGACATCAAACCTTGAGCTTCAAGCTTTGTCTTAACCCTGAACCCCCGATCCCTAAACTACTCTAAAGAGTGAAAGGCCAAGGATTAGGGTTGAGGGCAACAAAAGTTCAGCTACCAAGCCCTGCCCGCCCTTCACACAGTACCCCAAGTCCCTTACCGGGAACCCTTAGCCCGAAACACGAAACCCTGCACCTAACATACACTGCTACACCATAAACCCCTCAAAGGCATCCGAATTCCTGAACCTCCCTAAGCTCTAAGCCCTAAACCCCAAAAGCCCCCTCCAAAACAAAGCACCAATGACTTTCTTGGCCAATCACCCCCCTTCAAAAAAAACACCAAAGCCTTTCTTGGCCAACCCCCACCCCCCCCCCCCCCCTCCCCAAATAAAAGAAAGCCTTTCTTGGCCCAGGCCCCTAGATCCTAAACTCTAAACCCCAAAACCCAAAGCCTTTCTTGGCCCAGGCCCCCAAACCCTAAACCCCAAAACCCAAAGCCTTTCTTGGCCCAGGCCCCTAGATCCTAAACTCTAAACCCCAAAACCCAAAGCCTTTCTTGGCCCAGGCCCCTAAACCCTAAACCCCAAAACCCAAAGCCTTTCTTGGCCCAGGCCCCTAAATCCTAAACTCTAAACCCCAAAGCCCCAAAAAGCAAAGTCTTTCTTGGCCCAGGACCCAGAGTAGGCCCTTATTCCCTTTTTAAGGTTTAGGTTCCCTGCTAACCCCATTTAAACCAAAAAGGGCACCCTTGTTCTTCCTAGGTTGCTCTTGGGTCTAGTAGACTGGTGCCCTTATAAAGCCTGGTAGAAGCTTAACCCAACCCCTATGGAGACCACAACACCACCACGCCAACAGATTCCTAGGTTACTCTTAGGTCTAGTGGCCCAGGCGGAAGCTCGGTACTCTGCAGATCGCCTCGAACCCGAAGCTTCTGCTGGAGGGGTCCCGGGGCCTCATTGGGTTTGGGATTTTCTGTAATGGTTTAGGATTTAGGGTTTAGGATTTAGGGTTTAGGATGGAGGGGGGGAGGGGGCGGGGGGGTGTAGGGCTTTTTGATTTTGTTGGTAGTCGTTTAGGGTTTTTAGTGGGTTTGGGTTTAGGGCTGTTAGGGCTTGGGGGTTCTAGACGGCTTGGGGGCTTGGGGGCTTTAGGGTTGTTTAGGGGGTTAAGGTTTTAGGAATTGAAGGGTGTAGGGTTAAGGCGTTTACGGTGTTTAGGGTTCTTTGGGGCTAAAGTTGTGTGGGGTGTTGCGTAGGTCGTAGGTTTAAGTCTGAGGTTTAGGACTAGGTCTTTTAGTGTTGGGTAGTTGTCAAAATTAAAGCTACTTTTATGGGTACCCTGAATAATAGGTGCCGTATTATAGTAGGGACCCAAAGCGAGACCATTATTTTGACAGCCACCCTGTTTTGGGGTTTAAGGTTTTGGATTTCTGAGGTTCTGTGCTTAGGGTCTAGGAGGTTATGCCGACAGGTTTCGTGATCTTAGATGGTGGCTTTGACGTGGGCTTTGCGAGTTAGAGATTGACCAAAAAGGTTGCCGACTCATATCAAAACAATATAGAAGCTTATAACTAACTAATTGTTTAATTACTCATATAAGCCTGGAGGATTCCTGATGCTGTGTCATACTTTCAAGTAGTCCCAATCTAAATATGATGGCCCCTACTTTACCTTGATGCCCGGAGCTGAGGCTTCGAGTGGATAGTGTGCCTGGATTTTGCGAACCTCTAAAGCATTTTCGGAGTAGTATATTGGGGAGGCTTATGGTTTAGGGTTCATGGTTTAGGGTTTAGGGTAGGACAAGCAGTTAGGTGCAATAGGGATTCAGCTTTGCTTTTTCAGCTTCAACTCGATTCTTTGGCTCTAGCCCTCAGTGCATGTGGGACTCCGAGGCTCTTTGCTTAGTTTGTTGATTGGTTTAGGGTTTAGGGTTTAGGGTTTAGGGTTTAGGGTTTAGGCTGGCCGAGTGGTGCCAGGAGCTTGTCTGCAGGTTCAAAAACTCCGCAGGAGCTCTAAACACGCCTTCCTACACTTGAAGGTAAGAGAAGCCTTCGGACTGCAGAGTAGACCTGTTTACGCCAAGCTTGGGCCGTTATTAGGGTTCCCTATATGAACCCTACTATTTTGGGGCTATAGTTCCTACATTACCCAAACCCAAGTCTGGAGCATTACAGTTACAGCTTGAAGCCTTAATTCTCCCAGAGACTCGCCAACAGGACACCCCAACCCAAATCCTCTAGACCCGAAACACCTGTGAACCCGAAGCCCTAAACACAAAAAACCAAGGGAAACCCAAAACCCGTGATTTGCGCAGGCTCCAAACCATACTATAGAAGCCTAAATAGTTACCAATATTAGTATTGTAATTATGCCAGAATATTCCGCAAAAACCTTGTTCTATCTATGAAGGCCGCTGTTTTCGAAGCCCCGAGCCGGAAAAAAAAAAACAAAACCCTGAACAGCCTTCGCTTGCATCCGTGGAGAAGCTGTGCAGACAGCTCCTCAAGGACTTCAAGTGGCTCATACAGCCAATCCTTGATGCCGGACCGGCACTGCTCATATCAATGTCGTCGTACGAGGCTCTGATGAGCAAGCTGAATGCTCTCGCCGTTGATCTGAAAGCCATGGTTTCTTCGATCAGGAAAATCCGGCGAAACTGGAAATACAACGCTCGAGCTCAGGGGAGAGCCTGGCCGCAGGCAGCGGAACATGCCGACATGAAGCCCAGGCCCTATCTTCTGAAGCCCAAATCCTAGACCCGAAACCCCGAATCCTAGATCCTTAACCCCAATCTAAACCCTGTCGTCGTTTCCCAAGCCATCAAAGGTCCGCTGGTAAGCTCTCAGCTGCCGGGCTTGGGCGTCGGGCTCAGTTCGACACAGTGGGACGTCTAGTTTCAGGTTTTGGGTTTGGTGTTAGGTTTTAGGGTGAAGGGTTTGAAGGTTTAGTCTCTTTCTGGCTGCAGGGTTTGGTGTGGGAGAAGGTCTTGGGTTTTGCGTTTTAGGGTTTGGGTACGAAGAGAACAGTGATGATTTCTTTGACCCTGGCGCAACTGGTAGTCGTAGCAGTGTTGATGATTGGCTGCATGATTCTTCATTTTCGCCGTTGGCATCACTGTTCGCACGACCCAGAAATTTCTCAGTACTTATATGGGAGACTGACTTAATAAACCATAGTAGTATACCTACTGTAGAAACCCTACTCTCTACTATGTATGCAACATAGAAGACTCATTTATTATTACCTATAGAGTTCCTTAACACTCCTGATTATCGCTATGCTATAAAGGAGCCCAAAGCCCTACCTTAATTGTTGGGGCCCCTACATTACTCAGCGCCCTTCTGGAGAGGGTGCGCTGCTTTTCGTGGCTGCTGTGGTCGTCAGACTTGGAGGTTCACGGGTAGCTACAAGTAGGCTTATAATAGTCCCCTAATAGGAGTTACAACCATAGTTACTGTGGAGGCCTAAATAATTACCAATATTATTCCTAGGGTTCCTTATTATAGTTATAGTATGATATGCACCAAAACTCTATTCTAAGTATTAGGGCCCCTATAGTAACCTCATGACTCATTATGGCCCCACTTTTGTACTGCCCATGAACCTCCAAGTAGCAGGAGCATGAGCTGAGATGTGCGGAGGCGACCGCAGTCGGAGCGATATTCGTGGCGCTTGCTAGTGCTCGCTCATGGTTGGCTTAAGCCCTACCTTAGCCTACAAAACCACTTTTTGTAGGTTCTTATAATGAACCCAAATATAGAGTTTATAGGGACCCTACAAAAAAGGTGGGTTTGGTAGGTTAAGGTAAAGCCCCTAAAAACAGAAGCCATTTGTTGCTTTCGAGTGTTTTAAGGCTTTGCCGGTGAAGAGCTTTCTAGTTTCGGGTTTCGTCACTAAAAAGGTTCAGGTCAGGACGTAGAGGACACCCACAGGTAATCTCAGCATGTCCACATGCGTATCCCAACACCCAAGCCACGCCTGCACGCCAAAGTAGCTTGAAAATTCCGGCCGCTGGACAGAAGTCCGGCAAGCCGTAATCATCATGAAAACAAGAACTTCACCGTGAATTGAACCCTGTCCCGACATTTCAGATCTTGAGGCCTGAAACTGCAGCGTCTAGCAGAATCCCGGTAGAACCTCTGCTAGAACCCCATAAAAGGTCCTAAACCCAGATAAACCCTAGCCGTAGCCACCTTCAAGCCCTGCGATAGAACCCCGTATCAACCTCCCTTAGAACACCCTAAACCCAAACCTTGAACCTCCCTGAGCCCTTTCGTAAAACCAAACCCTTTCAGAAGCCCTCACCGAACCCTAATCCCTGAACCTATACACAATGAATCCCAGAAAGTTGGAACATGGATGAAGGATGATGAGTGCTAGGATTCCCTGAACTTTGCCGTAGCGGGAACGCATATACATAAAACCCCTAAACCCTACTTGGAGGTTCATGTGTGGGGTTATAAGCCCCCTAGCAGGAGCTATAATTGCAGTTACCCTACTTAGAACTCCACTTATAACTACCCATGAACCTCCAAGTAGGCCCTAACCCCTATACCTTGAAAAGAATCCTTATGGATGCCTTTAAAGGGAAACCTTAAAGGAACCCTTATAACTACCCATGAACCTCCATGTAGGCCCTAAACCCAGCTGAGGTTAGCTATCCTCGCGAAATTCGGTGCCCTTCAGAGCCTGAAAGCCCCCGGCGGCGGGGCCGGGGGCCCACGAAAGAGTCGAGAAAGTGTTGAGGGCTGATAATGCTTATATAGAGGTTCATGGGTAGTTATAAGTGGAGTTAGAACTAGGGACTTATAATTATAACCTCACTCATGAACCTCCAAGTAGGGTCCCTGTAAGGGTTCTGCGAGAGTTCTATTTGGGTTGGGGGTTGACCGTTTGGGATTTCGAGTTTGGGATTGAGGTTTAGGTTTGTTGTCTGTGCGGGAGCTAGGCCCTAAACCCTAAACCCTAAACCCTAAACCCGGCCATTCCCTTTACACCCTGAAACCCAAAACTTCCGAGGGTTGTTTTGGTTGTGTTTGACTTTGTGGTTATGTTGGCTTGAGGGCCATACGCTACAACAGGCTTTCCATGGCCTTCCGTAGCTTGCATGATCTACGGCGGATAACACTGCACTTATTTGCTATATACTATATTCTTATATTATATATGATGTGATACTCGTATTGTATATAAGAAATGAAAATCTGCACTGCAGCATCTGATCCCACCACCCCGCCTTCAGTCACGCCCCAGCACCAGAAACTACGCCGCTGGCCAAGCCCTCTCGATCCTAGACCCCGACCCCCCCCCTCCAAGTCGCTAGCTTCCCGTGCTACAGTAGAAGCCAGAAAGTTGGAATATCATTATCGTAACCCCTTTAAGGTAAATTACAGGGGATCCTACCAATAATCCATATTCCAACTTTCTGGAGTTCCCTTTAAGCCGACTTTGGGCTAGCTAGACTCAGCTAGAGCAAACAACGGTTAAGGGCTAGGGTTAGGGTGTCAGCCTCACCACTTCCCAGACCCCCGGGAGGATCTAGAAAGTAGATCCCCTAATTTGGGGCCCTATACTAAGGGTACTTTATAGGAACCCCCATTAAGGGATCTACTTTTTGGATCCTCCCGGGGGTCTGGGTTTGGTTATCAACGCACTATATTCCATGGAAGAGGCTTCTTGGTGCCCGGATGGTTCAACCTTTAGAGCTCGTGGTACTCGAATTCGTCTAGCCTCCAGCTTCCAAAATTCCGAGAGAAGGAGCCGGGAGCCTGAAACACCCAAAACCCCAAAGAGGAAGCCCGGCATAGTTTGACAAAGAAGCATACACCCTAAGCCCTATAACCCTAATCCCTCAAGCCGTCAACCCAAAGCCAAAACCTTACCTTTGGTTAGTAGGGAATGGAGGAATGGGGTACAACTATAACTACTATTACTACCATTCTTCCATTCCCTACTAACCAAAGGTAAGAAGCCCAGGACTATCTGCCCACGTTGAAGAAGCATCTCGAGCAGGAGAAGCAGCGGGCTGAGAGTACTACGGTTGATGGTACAAATCCTGCATGACCTTATGACCCTAAGCTATGGGAATTATGGTATATTCATGCAGAGAAGGCCCTTAGTCCCTTTTATAGGGGTTCAGGCTCCCATCGAATTCAGCCCCCTTGAAGCCAAAAACTCTTGGGCTTAGAGTATGTCAGGGAAGTCTGAGTCCTGGTTTAGGGTTTCGAGTTTTAGGGGTTTAGGGCTCCTTTAAAGGGATCTCTAAGGGTTCCTTTAAGGGGTCTATAAGGGTGATATCTGGGTTTCGGGTTCAGGGGTTTAGGATTTTGGGTGGAGTGTTCTAAACCCTAAGTTCTCGACAAAGAGCCTTAAGAATAGGTCAGAGAAGTATGAGTCCGGGGTTTAGACTTTGGCATCGGCAATCATAGAAATAGGGGCCTCGACACTTGGTTTAGGGGCTTAGGGTAGATCTTAAGAAAAATCTAAAAGCACTGTCAGGGGATGTTGCTACTGCTTGTGCAGACCTCTACGACCTTATAGGAACCCGTACAACGTATGAATTCTGAATAGAATGGTGTCGTCCCTTACAACATAAGTGACAAGATATAGCCTTGAGACCCAGAACGCGGAACCCCGAACCCTTGTTCCTAAGCCCGAAACTCGGAAATCCTAAGCAATGCACCCTAAAAGCCTGAACCCTACAACCTCTAAACTCAAAGCGTAAAAGGAGGGACCCCTAACAAGGACCCCTAGGTATATACCCATAATATACCCATTATATAGCCCATTATAGGGTAGGGGTCCCCATTAAGGGTCCCTCCTTTTCCCGGTTTTAAACCATAAGTCGTGAAACCATACAGTCCCCAAAGCCTACAAGCCTGAACCCTAAACGGCAAAAAGGCTGGATCTCCGAGCGAATCCTAAACCCTCAAAGCCTGAGGACGAAACCCTAAAGTTTTAAATTCCTGCCAAATCCTGAGCCCTAAACCACCCTAAACCTCTAAACCCTAAACCCCCCTAAACTCCGAAACCTTAAACCCCCTTACTAGACCTCTAAACCCTAAACCCCCCTAAACCCCGAAACCCTAAACCCCCTTACTAGACCTCTAAACCCTAAACCACCCTAAACCTCTAAACCCTAAACCCCCCTGAACTCCGAAACCTTAAACCCCCGTACTAGACCTCTAAACCCTAAACCACCCTAAACCTCTAAACCCTAAACCCCCTTACTAGACCTCTAAACCCTAAACCACCCTAAACCTCTAAACCCTAAACCCCCCTGAACTCCGAAACCTTAAACCCCCTTACTAGACCTCTAAACCCTAAACCCCCCTAAACCCCGAAACCCTAAACCCCCTTGCTAGACCTCTAAACCCTAAACCACCCTAAACCTCTAAACCCTAAACCCCCCTGAACTCCGAAACCTTAAACCCCCGTACTAGACCTCTAAACCCTAAACCACCCTAAACCTCTAAACCCTAAACCCCCTTACTAGACCTCTAAACCCTAAACCACCCTAAACCTCTAAACCCTAAACCCCCCTGAACTCCGAAACCTTAAACCCCCTTACTAGACCTCTAAACCCTAAACCCCCCTAAACCCCGAAACCCTAAACCCCCTTACTAGACCTCTAAACCCTAAACCACCCTAAACCTCTAAACCCTAAACCCCCCTGAACTCCGAAACCTTAAACCCCTTACTAGACCTCTAACCCCTAAACCACCCTAAACCTCTAAACCCTAAACCCCCTTACTAGACCTCTAAACCCTAAACCACCCTAAACCTCTAAACCCTAAACCCCCCTGAACTCCGAAACCTTAAACCCCCTTACTAGACCTCTAAACCCTAAACCCCCCTAAACCCCGAAACCTTAAACCCCCTTATTAGACCTCTAAACCCTAAACCACCCTAAACCTCTAAACCCTAAACCCCCTTACTAGACCTCTAAACCCTAAACCACCCTAAACCTCTAAACCCTAAACCCCCCTAAACCCCGAAACCTTCAACCCCCTTATTAGACCTCTAAACCCTAAACCACCCTAAACCTCTAATCCCTAAACCCCCCTAAACCTCTAAACCCTAAACCCCCTTACTAGACCTCTAAACCCTAAACCTCTATACCCTAAACCCCCCTGAACTCTAGCAAGGCTCGACTTGCGAGACCTGAGGATTCATGCCCTTCCACCAGGCCGGGGCCCCTGGCGAAAGGGGACCCCAAGTTTTTAGGGTTTAGGGGTTTTAGGGTTTAGGGTTTTAGGGTTTTGGGGTTTAGGGTTTTGGGGTTTAGGGTTTAGGGTTTTGGGGTTTAGGGTTTAGGGTTTTAGGGGTTTAGGGTTTTAGGGTGTAGGGTTTTAGGGTTTAGGGTTTTCGGCTTTAGGGTTTTAGGGTTTAGGGTTGTAGGGCTTAGGGTATAGGGTTCCCTATAAACCCTAAATCCTGCGCCAAGTCATCGAGCCTTGTACACCCGCTCGACAGGGGGTTCCCTAGACGGTTTAGGGTTTAGGGCGTTCAACGAGTTTGTCGGGATTCACTCAGTTGCGGGCTACTAGGAGGTTCATGGGTAGTTATAAGTAGGGTCATAAGTAGGGTAACTATACGGCTAACCCATATTAGGGATTTCGAACCCACTTGTAACTACCCTTGTCAGATGCTGCTGGATGATGGTCGGCTGACTTGGAGGTCTCCACAGAGAGGCCTTCTATGGCTTTGGGCTCAGCTCCATGTAGCTTCGGGAATAACATAACCACACACATGGGGTGAATACATCTTGGACAGAGCATGGATGGCAACTACCTTCATCTGCGAGGCCCTTCTCAAGATCATACTTCTACAGTGACAATGTCACGACTCGCTGCTGCACAGCCGGCCCCCCGCGGCTGCTGCAGCCGCCCCCCCGACAGCAGCCCCCCCGGCCGGCTCCACCGGCTTGGGCGGGGAGGGGTGCCGCGACCGCGGCCAGTCGTACTTTGAGACTGGCTTCCTGTGGAATGGCCACTTCTACCCGGCACATGATCAAGGCTCCAAGGCGAAGGGGCGTGGATCAGAATCCAACGCCGTCCGGCGTTTGAACGCGCTGCTGGGATGCAAGTTGCTGGCCAGGTTTAGGGCCTGAGGCAGCTTGCCTTCATTTCGTACAGAAGACTTCGGCAGACATCTCGACGAGATATTCGAGAAGATCTTGGCAAGTCATGCGCCGATGCTGCTGCAAGCATCGTCCCACGTGGCAGCTCAGCAACTGCGGGTGCATCCGCCAACACAAAGCCATCCCACAAAGACGTCTTCACAGCTCGAACTAAGTATGGTTAAAACAGCACGCCGGGACTACGTTATGGGCTCAGATGACAGCGCAGTCCACTCTAAACCCAAACCCTCAGGCCTACAGCGCCTGCAGATCCTACATGATCCTATTGAGACCATTCTAGAAGCCCTTGCGGAACCTCACAGGACCCCTAAGCTTAAGGACTAGTAAAAGGATTCCCTGGCGGGATCCCTTGAGGGTTCCATTCAGGGTTCACTCAAAGATTCCTTTAAGGGTTCCTTTAAGGGCTCCTTCAAACGATTCTTTTCAAGGGTCCCTTTTTGGGCTCCTTTAAAGGAGCCCTTTAAGGGTTGCTTCATTAAGGGCTCCATGGCGCCCTGAACCCAAAACCCTCAACCGTGAAACCCTAAACCATGAAACCCTGAAACCCTAAACCCTAAAACCCTGAAGCCCTAAACCCTGAAACCCTAAACCTTAACCCTGAAACCCTAAACCTAATTAATGTCCTCAACCCCTAAACCTTAAAACCCCTACCATAGATCCCTCAGACCCCTTTATAAGGAACCCTTTAAAGGAACCCTGTAGATCCCCTAAAGGACCCCGAAACCCTAAGCCGCCTCTTCGCAGATGTCGGCAGCCTCACGAAGCTCAGAGAGCTGCGGGTCGGGTCCAACGAGCTGGAGGCCTCGTGGCTTTAGGCTTTAGGGGCTTTAGGGGCTTTGGGTCCTTTAAGGGATCTATAGGGTTCCTTTAAAGGGTCCTTAAAGGGGGCTATAAGGGATCTAGAGTAGGGTTTGGGGTTTAGGCGGTGTAGGAGTGTAGGGTTGAAGGCTTCGGGGCTTAGGGGTTCGAGGCTTTGTCGCTTTGGGGGTGTAGGAGTGTAGGGTTTAGGGCTTTAGGGTTCAGGGTGTAGTGGCTTAAGGTTTCAGGAGTTTAGGATCTAAAGTTTAGGGCTTCAGGAGTTTAGGGGCTTAGGGGCTTTAGGCGCTTAGGGGTCCGTTAAGGGATCTATACGGTTCCTTTAAAGGGTTCCTTAAAGAGTTCTATAAGGCATCTATAGTTCAAGGCCAAGGCTGAAGATGAACGAGATGGGACCCTGAAAGTCGCCATTGGGGCTTCTCTTGTGGGGGTTAGTATAGTTAAGTGGGTTGCACAAGGGATTTTCAAGGTTTCGTTGTGTTTGTGCGGCCTTGCAGTTTTGCAGTCTTTCGCTGTGTCCTGCGGTTGATGACGCCTAGCTGTAGTCGTTGTCGTCGCTCGTCGTAGTAGGAGGAGGAGGAAAAATCTAGCGGATGTTGTTTGTCAGCTTACGTCATGGATTTCGTTTTTGCGGCGGTTCGGCTTCGGTGGCATGGGTCAGGCAGTACACATACTTAAAGGATCATGGGACTTAGTAACTAGGGTTATACTTAGGGTAACTATACTTATAACTACTTATAACCCCAATTAAGGTACTTATAACCTTACTTACTAAGTCCCATGATCCTTTAAGTAGGGTGTTCTGGGCCATTGAACTTCGGGCCCCAATAAACGACCGAAAGAGGTGCCGGATCGGTGCCTGCTGGTTTTAGTCGATCTGGGGCTGCCTGGGTCCTTACAGGGTCTTAGTTCTGCTGTGTTTTAGGGGTTATGTGTGGGTTCACTGTACTACACCACCGACTCCTGTAACTACTTGGCCGTCTGGTGCTCAGTAGGGAACGGGCGAATGGATCCCTATAGTAGTCCCTATATAATCCCCCATAATAGTCTCCATAACCCATTCCCGTATTCCCTACTAAGCACCAGGGAGTATTTTCACACATAGGCACCCGCGCCCTAATAGCGTTGTGCAGTGCGCAAGCCATGCTGCAGGCATTGCCGGGAAGCATATGTGGCCTGAGCAAGCTGCCGGGTCCTTATAGGGATGTGTGATGCGATTGGGATTACTGCTAGGCTTGACGGCTAGACTCCCCCCCCCCCCAAGTGGATACGGACTTGTTCCAATTCAGGGTTGCAGGTGCAGGTTTGAGGGTTTGGCAATTTGGAGTATACCAAGGAGCAGCTTTAAGATTGACGAGCCGTAGGCAACAAGAATCGCGCGAGTTTGCTGAGAGGGTCAAGGCCCATGACTCATGGGACGTAGCAACTTGGTAAGCAAAGCCTCTGGAAACTGTAGGTACACTTATACTTCAAACTCCATTTTTGTTTTGGAGTTGGGGGAGCCGGCCTTCTATGCGCCTTGCTGTTTTCATGTCCTTCACTCTCTTCTTCTCCAGCTCCGACGTGGTGGTTCTCGCCGTGTCTTGGTATTGGTGCTCTCTTGCTCACTCTGTCCCCCTCTCTTCCTCGCTCTCTTTTTGCATGTCTGGCTCTCTCTCTCTCGCTTCCCCTCTCTCTCTTTCATTACTTTTTTTGCCGCTCGCTTTCTCTCTCTTTCTGCTTCCCTTGCCAATCCTTCTTTGTCTCCTCTTTGTTCCCGAGGACCCCCCGGCGCTGTCCGTTTCGGAGGATGCGACTTGACTTAGACATCGCCATCATTCTGCGCTTTGTGTCGTGTTGCGAGTGGAGAGCTGCATTTAGGAGGGCATTGTGGTAGCGCCCTATCCGGCGCCCGCGTCTTGGCTTTATTTGACCTGCTTAGTGGCCGCACCTTTGTTGCTTCCTACTGCTTGTCAGGATGGGACGCTCGCCGACGTGCTGCCCATCGTGTCTTGGTACTTGTGCTCCCTTGCTCCCTCTCTCTCTCTCTACCTTTCGTTGTCGGTCTCTCGCTCCATTTCTGGCTCTCTATCTCTTCCTCTCTCGGTCTCTCTCGGTCTCTCTCGGTCTCTCTCTTTCTCTCTCTCTTGTCTCTCTCTGTCTATTATCTTTTGTGTTGCTCTCTTTCTCTCTCTTTCTGTTTCCTTTGTCGCTTCTTCTTTGGTTCTTCGCTGTTTCTGAGGACCTCGCGGCGCATGTCTCGGTGGATGCGACTCGCCTTGCGGCGGTGTTTGCTGCCTTTTTTTTGCCTTCATCCCGCTTTGCCTGGTAATCTCTCCTGTTCTGTCAGAGGCGGTCGAAGGACCCGTCTCTTCGGAGACGGCCCTCCCAGAGAACGACGTGGGCGACTTAGGTCTTTGCTTCTTCGTCTGTGCCTCTTGGGGAAAGATTATAAGTCTCACAGGCGACTCGATTCGACCCGCTGCTCGCGGCAGCTTGGAAACATTGTTGCCTTGGTTTCGTTTCGTCGCATGGAGCAATGTGTCTAAGGGGCAGCTGGCCGTCTGGGCACCGGAACCTTCGGTTCCGGTGGTGTGGATCTTAGTTCGTTAGGGTTTAGGATGTGTTTGTTTTTTGTTGGTGGGTGATGAGGCGGGGGGTTGTTACGGTTTGTTTGGGCTTCGGTGGTCGCTGGACTTCGGTGTTTGTTGAGGTTTGGGGTTTGTTGGGGTTTAGGGTTTGTCAGGGTCTAGGGTCGGTTGGAGTGTAGGGTTGTATGCTGGTATGTTCGCCCTGTGGTTTCCCTGTTTTGTTGCGTGCTTGTGCAAGGAACTTGCCAGCAGCTCGTCGGACGTGCCTGCCGCTTGACTGGTCTGCATTGCAGTGCTTGTGGGTGCGTGTGCGCGCGCGCGTGTGTGTGTGGGTGTGTGTGTGTGTGTTCGGCTGTCTCTGTGCGCTAGCGTGTGTGGTGCTTGCTCTCCGTGTTGTGACCCTTCGAGGTGATGCTTCCACTGCCGTTTTGGAAGACCAGGAGGTGGAAGCATTGTGCGCCGAGCTCGGCCTCGGTGGCGAGGAGCCGGAGGGTGGGGATGCAGGATGATGAACATCCCGGGAGAGAGAGAGAGAGAGAGAAACGAAGGGAGACAGAGAGGGGTAGAGGGAGAGAAGCGGGTGTGAGAACACTGTTGATCAGGAGAGCCCGACAAAGAGGCCGCGCATCATCGGGCCGCCTCACGGTTGCAATGACTTTACTACTTTGCCCGCGAACTTTATCCCTAATGAAATGGACTTGTCATAGGGTGCTGCCGCGGCGGTACAACACGGATTGGGTTCCGTGCCACATGTGCGCCCGCTGCCTTGCTGCCCTTCGCCGAGGCTCAGGGCTTGTGGTTTGCGGTTTGCGGGTTTTGTGCTGCGGTGTGGTGGCTCCTTCCGTGCGCTTCTTGTCCGCCCACTTTGCAGGCGCAGCGCTGAGGTCCAGCCGGTGTGACCAGCCGTTTCGGCGCCAGAGGGCTGCGCCTAAGGCGAGCCCGAAGGGCAAAGCTGCGGCTAAGGCCAAGGCAGAAAAGTAGGTCCCCTTTGTTTATTTCCACCATCCATCTAGTGTTAACTTAATCTAACTACCTATCTTTGTTGCATCCTATCTAACATACTGATATCTTTTGTTTTTCGGGCCTTGGCCGATTGCCATTTTCCCTGATTGCATGTTTTTTTTATAACTTCTTTTTCTTGGGGTCCCCGATTCGGGTTTTGTGTTGGATACTTTGGTTTTCCGTAGTTGATTTGTTGGGAGTCTATGTGGTTTTAGACGCGCAAGTCGCCGCTAATTTAGTTTGTTTCAATCGGGGACTTGACCCGTTTAATGCTAGCCATTGAACCCAAAGCTGCTCCCTAACCCTCGGAAAGCAGGAAACACGTGAAACCTCGCTTGGAAGTCTTTTGAAAAGAAAAGTCAGATTTAGTGGCCGAGATTGCCAGACCTTTCCGCTAACGCTCAAATCGTTGCCCAGAGAGCCCAATACCCCTTAATTAAGGACTATACCTTAAATCATAATATGAAGTCCTTTCTAGTTTAAGCCATATTCCTTAACTAAGGAGTATTGGGCTCTCTGGGTGCTTGGAGCTCGAAGGACAGACGCTTTAAGCTGGGACTTTGTCGGGCTTGTGTGCTGGAGCCCTATGGTCAAGCAGCAAGCCCCCAAACTGAAAAACCTAAACCCAAGGCCTTAGAAGCTGCCCCCACCCTGTAATAGTGACCATAAGGATAATATAGGATTATATTAGGGCCCTATTATATTCCTATTATACCACTATTACAGGGTGGGGGCAGCTTCTAACCAACGCCATACAAACTCTGATCCCAGATCCCTAAACCCTGAGCCCTCAAACCATAACCCGAAGCTAAGCTACCCTGAACCCCTAAGTCCTTGAACCCTTACCCTAAAGCTGCATGTACCCATAGTATATACTTAGGCCTTAAAGTACCTCTATGGGGACCCCTTTAAGGCCTAAGTATCTGCTATAAGGGTACATGGAGCCTTTGGGCAAGCGACCATTCTGACGTCTTCTACCGAGGCAGATCCTGGATGTCAAGTGCAACAAGCTCGCAGGCCTTGGGCCCCGACGCTTAAGTTTTAAGCTTTTTTTGGAGGGTGCCGAATAGGTGCGTTTGGGCTCAGTTTGGGGCGTTAGGGTTTAGGTTTTGAGGGTTTGGGTTTTTCGGGTGGGTTCCAGAATGGAGCGGCTCCTGAACTAGATTATAACACACATGACGGCGTTGTTAATTACAGCGGGTTTTATGATGTTGTATGTTTGGTTTTAGTGGCTTCTGTAGGGGCTCTAGCAGTCAATGCGATTATTACTGGACTATAAGTATGTAGAAGATTTTGCGTGAAGCTGTTGTCAGGCTTTCAAACGTAGTTTGCACGACCCAAAAGCCATAATCACATCGTAAGCCTTCAGAATCAGATGGAACACACTAGACGCCTCAAATGGCAAGGCCCTACCATATAGTTGGGATAGCTGCAGCATCAGAATGCTTCTGCGCGCGAGTCTGGTCCAAAACCCAGTCTGGTCCAAAACCCGCCAGCAACAAAGTCACATGGAGTGAGCAAGAGAAGGTCGATTGCATTGCCTTGCAGTTACCCCTAAACCCTAAACCTAAACCCTAAGCCCTAAACCCTGGGACTCGATGGGAGGGTTGGGTCTAGCATGTGTAAAAAACCTTAAACCCTATAAGCCCTAAACCCTAGACCCTAAACCCTAAGCCCTATATAAACCCCAACCCCTAAGCCCTAAACGCTAAGCCCTAAGCTGCATCTCGGCGGCTACGGACCCGTGACATCGGACGAGCGCGCCTGAAGCTCGCCAAGCATCTACTGCGTGTGGAGGCGTACTATCTTCAGACAGTCTGCTTTAGGGTTTAGGGTTTACGGTTGACCTCAACCCCGAATAACATACCTTTTTAGGGTTGCTTATTATGATTTCTTAACAGAATTCCTTAAAAATGTGGATTATTCGGGTTTAGGGTTTGAGTAGCCCACATCGCGCGGCACATCCTCGAGGGCAGAACGCGAGCAGACACAAGCAGAAGAAGCCAGGTTTGCCGAGGCTTCCACGGACGACGAGACCCCAGTGCAATGCAAAGCACACTTGAGAAAGGTCCTCAACTTCGTTCAGCCTTGGCACGCAGATCCGGTCGGCAAATTAGAGTGGAATTTCGAGAGCCCACTTAATGTAGGAACCTGATTAAGAAACTCTGGCCTTTATTAGGGTTCCTTAAATGAATCCTACTATTTTGGGGTTATGGGCCACGGATTTCTTAATCAGGTTCCTACATTAGCACCGTTGCCATCTGGCAAGCTTGTGCAGTCCAGCAGCAATTGGCCCGTAGTGCGACCCGAAACCTCTAACTCTAAACCTTAAACCCCTAGAAGCCCTACAACCCCAAACCCTAAACCTTAAACCCTTAAGGCCCCCTAAGTCCAAAATCTCCAAGCCCTAGACTCGAAGAGCAACACCGCAAGCCCTCAAGCCCTGACACCCTGAACTCTTACATCCAAATCCCATGGAGATGGAAGGCTTCCTCGAAGGGTTGGCTGCAAGGGTTCTAGAAGGGGTTGAAAGGCTTCATAGTGTCGCCTTAATGGTTAAAGTAAGAGTAGTGCCAGGATTCCCTTACAGTGGCCTTTTGTACTTGTGTCAACGACACCCCAAATCACCCCAGAGACCAAGTTGCTAGGGCCCCTGAATTCCTAAACCACAATCACTGCAACCAGGGCCCTGAACCTGACCTCCCTTCAACTCCTTAATTAACCTTCAACCCTTGAAGTTTAGGGTTTAGGCCTTCGGAGCTAAACTTCACACCTCGATTTCGAACTCTACACCCTCAAACCCCACACCCTCAGCCCCAAACCCTAAACCCTAAAAACCTTCCAACTCCAAAGCCTAAACCTTCAACCTTTGAAGTTTAGGGTTTACCGCTTAAGAGCTAAACGAAGCCAAATCTTCACCCTAAATATGGAAATCCTAAATCCTCAAAACCCCGCACTCGCAGCTGTGGAGTTTTGAAGACGAGTGCGGAAGGACTGCCAAGGGACCTGGGGCAGCTGAAGTCGCTACAAGAGCTCGGACCTCAGGCTTTTAGGATTTAGGGTTTGGTGTTTAGGGTTGAGGCACAATACTTCTACGGGTCCAAGTACTCTCTATTAACTAATGGATTTCGGGTACTGCTTAGGTACCAACAAACATACATAAGGACCGCTTGGGCCCTTATAGGGTATCGTATCATCGGTTTTGGTGTGAAGGCTTAGGATTTTGGAGTTTGAGTTCGACGGGCGCACTTCTTCAAGCTGTCACCCTAAACCCTAAGCCTTAAACAGAAGAGCATAAAACTTAAAACCTTTAGCCCTAAGCCCTGAACCCTAAGCCATAAACTCTGCCTAGACCCCCCCAACTACCCTCTCATATACACACAAAATACCCACCATGAAGGACCATATGGCTTCCATTAAAGGGCCATCGAGAAGTGCTGGTAGCTGTATGGTTGCTATTTGACTGCTTTTCGGCTGTGTGCTCTAAGAGTCGAACGAGCTTTCAAGAAAGGCCCTTGATCAACGGTTTAGGGTCTTCCTTTACCTGGACCCTAAGGAAAAGGAACCTGCCTTTTTAGGGTTCCCTAATATGATTTCTTTATATACGTCCTTAAAGAGGTAGGTTACTTGGGGTTAGGGTAAGGTTACTAATGTAGGAGCTTGATTAAGAAACCTTGGGTCTTTATTAGGTTTCTATAAATGTGAACCTTATTACTTTGGTGCCACAGGCCCTGGGTTTCTTGATTCAGGTTCCTACATTGTACAGGTTCCGAGACGGGATACTATGAGGGGGCTTCAGAATTCGTTCAAGGGTCTCGGAGTTAGATGCATCCTATTCGACTTGACGCCCAACTTTATCCAAAAGCCCTGGGCGCCAACCCTATTGAAGGGGCCTTGATAGTTAGAATCGGGTTTGGGGATATGGGAGTGTCCGAAAATAGGGGTACCTTATTTTGGGGTCCTTTTTATAAGGATCCTACTATTTAGGGTACGATATTAGGGTCCCCTATTTTCGGAAACTCCCATAGAGTGTCTATAGCACTATATCAAGGGAACCCCCCAAGAACCCTGCAATATGGCTTAAACTATATACGGCTTCATATTATGATTTGAGCTATATTCCTCAATTAAGGGGTATTGGGCTCTCTGGGTGATTCCAGGCTCGATGTGTCTGCCAACCTGCTCCTCGAGCTACCAGCAAGTCGTGGCCTTGTCATCTGATGGTAATGCTGGGCCGAAGCTCCTGGCGAAAAGGAACCTACGAAAAAGGTCCGTGTCTCCGTATTAAGGCCTGGGTTCGGATTTTGAGTTTCGGGTCTAGGGATAAGTATTAAGCTTAGCAGTACTAGTAGGGTAGACCTCCTTCGCCCTTGTCGGGCTGCCTAAATCCGAAGGATTCCCACGATGTCGATTGTCCTTTGTTGTGTTTTCTCGCGCCCCGTGCGTTTTTTCGGCATGGGTTTAGGTTTTTAAGGCGATTCCCAGGCAGTGTGGAGGGGGGGTTGTGACGTGAGTTTACCTGGTACTTTCCTCCCATATAGCCCTCAGCCCTCTGGAAGGGCTTGGCATTGGTAGGGATTTCTGGATGACGGGGCTTGGCTTTACAACCCTGAACAGTTACCAGCATTATTCCTGAAGGCGCGTGATGATAATACTTTGATTATAACATACCGAAATGTTTCGATTGTTTCGACTTGTTAAGCCCCTACATGGGTTTAGGGCCGATGGCTTAGCATGGGAAGCACCATATTGCAAAGGCAACGCTGGACCCTCAAAACTACACGAACACTCCTTGTACCCTTGTTTCTAGGGTTGAGGAATTTTGTTTGAGGTCTAGGGCTGGAGAAAGCTTTACCTAAAGCCCCCAAGGAAGATAGAGTCATGGCCCAATACTTCTAAAGGCTATTGCTCTACATGACATACTTTTGTGGTCCAGGCAGCCTGAACTTGAAGCCATTGGACCCTGCGAGCCTGAACGAGGTTTGGGAGAGCTCGCCAAGCTAACCAGGCCCTGCATTCCGGGTAAGGTTTGAGGGTTTAGGGTTTAAGGTTTAGGGATGCAGGGGTTTAGGGTTTAGGGGGTTTAGAGTTTAGGGTTTCGGGATTTAGGGTTTGAGGTTCGGGCACTAAGGGTTTGGAACGCGGGGCTGCTTTTGGATCAGGACTTGTGTTCTGTTGGGAATTCGGGCGTGATGAGTAGTGTCTAGAGTCTAGGCTTGTTGTGTCAGGGTTTTGTTTTGCTTTGATGCATCCGACGAGAGTTGTGCATTAAGGCTTTGAAACCCCAAAAAATAACTCGAAACCCGGCTTTGGGGCTGGCAGAGCTTTGCAGCCCACTGCTTGAAGTCTACCCCGGGTTGCCAGCGCTGGGCTACCTTGGCCTACCAAAACCTGCTTTTTCTGCAGGGGCTCTACAAAAAATCCATATTCGGGTTTATAATAAACCCTAAACCCTAAACCCAAGAACCTACAAAAAAGTAGGGTTTTGTAGGGTAAAGCCTCAGAGGCAAAGGAGTGCCCAAACTAGACTCGACCCCTGAACGCTGCAAATATAAAAAAAAAAAAAAAAACGCTGAAATCGTAAAAAGGAAAGCCATAATATTTGCGATGGGGTTCCTTATTATAATTATAGTATAATGGGCCCCAAAACGCTATTCTAATTATTAAGGCCCCTACATTAATCCCCGAATCCCCATGACAAGCACAGGCTCTACACATCCAGCACTAGTGCAACCCTTGTTTTTTTGGGGGGAGCCCCAAACTGTACTGCTCCACAAGCAGGCTGGACGTCAGCCAGAACCAGCTGTGGGTATCCCAAGCTGCTGCAGCTTGCGGTTTGTGTAGGCTACTTTAGGCTTGGTCTTGGTATTGGTTGCGTAGGGCTTTACGGTGTTACTCCGAAGCCCCAATGTCCCAAAGTCTCCGATAACATTATGAGCAGAAGCCTCTAAGCCGCAAAACCCACATCCCTCTGACATCGTAATTCGTACACCTCAAACCTTAGATTTACCTACCTATGATCTCCATTGCTCTGTCCTTGTCTTGCTAGTCCATGGTAATCCCACATTGTGGGCTTTGTCGGTTGCTATCCTACAAGAAAAGTCGGGGCAACCACGAAAAGCAGGACTGCGACAGAAACTATAGGTCAAGCTGACGTCACACCCCGAATCGCTACATAATACATCCGAGTGTCCTGGGCCCTACATTCCCTGCATTCGGGGGTTGAATGAAGGCGGGTAGGGGAAGGGGCTGATGGGATTGAATAGTGCCAGGGTTGAACATGTATGGTTGGTTTTCATGTCCCCCAAACCTTGAATTCTAAGCCATAGCAGTTGTACATAAACATACACAGCCACACAGAGTGATATACATACATATGCATGTATATATATATATATATGTATGTATAAATATGTTTATATGAATAAATATATATATATATATATATATATATATATGTATATGTATATATATATATATATATACACATGCGCACACACACACACACTCCATATTAATACACACTGCATATGCATCATATACCTATACATATATGCATGCATGTGTGCTTATACCTCTATATATATATACATATATACATGTATACATACATACACTACTATGCTGTACATATAGAAAAATATACACATTCTGTCCTTGCTGAGGCCGTTGCTGCCCGAGACAATCACGGACTTGGCTGCCTTGTGCACCTTGAACCTGAGGCTTCGCATGCTCCCGGGCTCCCATAGGGTTCCTTAAAGGGATCTATAAAGGTTCTATACAGTGTTTAGGGTTTAGGGCTTAGAGGGGATCTTCATAGGAGGCCAAAAGGGGTTTTAGCCCATGGGGGTTTAGTAGGGATTATGGGTTCCCACAGTAGGGCTCATATTAAGGAATCCCTACCCCAAGAGTCTTAAACCCCCCTTTTGGCCTCCCATCACATATGGGCTTTCTTTCGGTCTCTGCAGGGTTTTCTCCGGGATTGCTGAAACCCTAAACCCTTAACCCTTTATTTTGGATAATAGGGGTTTTAGATTTTCCTCAAGAGTTTATAGGGGTTTCACATGGTTTTTGTTGGGTTTCTATACTTCTCTGAAGAGTTTATAGGGTTGTACATGCATTTTGATAAGGTTTTTAATCGGGTTTCCTAGAAGCGACTACTTAAAGGCTTCTTCAAAAGGTTCTATGACGGGGTTCTACGAAGCTTCGTGATGAAGGGTTCTATACAGTGTTTCGTCTTTTGTCCACATGAATTGGAGCAGGCTCTTGGCGGTATACTCCCCTAAACCCTAAACCCTAAACCCAAACAGTCGAGGTCTGCACTTCGGTTACAACGGAGCTGTTAGTCCCTGAAATGCTAAACAACAGCATGCCCCTGACAACCCTAAACCCTAAAGCCTAAAGCCTAAACCCTAAACCCTAAATCCTAAACCCTAAACCCTGAACCCTAAACCCTAAACCTCAATAAGGCCCCTGTTATGAGGCCTGGAGAGTCTGGGCAGGGCTAGGGATGCTGGAGTCTTTAGCATGTTACGGTTCAGCATTTAGGGGCTTTACAGAGTCATGTTTGAGATTTCTGGGGTTTCAGGATTCATGGAGTGCGGGCTGCGATTCGGCGTAGATTCTAGGCTTGAGGGCTCAGTGCTGGGTCGAGGAATAAGGGGTCAAAGTTTAGTCAATGCTCGCGCGCATTCTCCCTAGACCTACATGATCGTATGATCGTTAATTACTTGTGTCTGTGCTTCGTGACACTGGCCACTGAAACCATCAGTTCATAATCTTAAAGGCGATAGTTTCGAAACCACACTGACTTTCTTGGAGTGGTGGGTCTGAGACCTCCGTCCCAATGGCGAAGTCTCCGAGTGGTCGTCCTAGAGCGCAGTTGGGCTTGAGAACGGCATGGCATCAGATTGATTCCAAAGAGAACTTGCAGGCTTTATATGGGTTCTGCCATGGTCTGACAGCTTCTTTTGGCAATTACAGTTCAAAGCGCAGGTTTGGTGTTCAAATGCTCCGCGCGAGTCCTCCCACATGTGAAGATACCCAACTACTCTCGTTAAGAGCAGGGTCCCCAGAGAGCCCAATAATTCAATACCCCTTAATTCAGGAATATAGCTTCAATCATATAGGGCTTCATATTATGATTTAAGCTATATTCCTTAGTTAAGGGGTATCGGAAACCCTAATCCCTATAGATCCCTTATAGATCCCTTATAATTCTAGACCCCTTTTAAAGGAACCCTAGGTATATTCCTAAATTAAGGGGCCGCTTGGGCTCTCGGTCCTTCAATGGACGCCGAAGATGGCGCCTCAAAACACTCAACGGCCTCTGTTCTTGGAGCTTAGAACAGGCCTACTGCAGACCCCAAACAGTGGGAGCATTCTAGGATACCTGGGTGCGAAGCCTTCAACTAATTTCCTGGAGCTCCCTCAATGAAATCAGATGAGAAACCCTACCAAAAGACGAGAAAGCAAACTCTGTAAAGCCAATGTGATTTAAGCCATATAAAACTCTTGAAAACCTGTTTAAACTCTAGCCCGTGATTTGGCCTGAAAACCTGAACCCTACTTCCCCCGAAACCCTTGCCACTTGCGGGTTCCTGTGTGAGGAGCAATCCCGTCACGGAGCTCCCAAAACGCCTCGATGAATTGCAAGCGCTCAAATCCTTGGATATTAGCGAGGGGCTCGGGGAAGGAGGCTTAAGACAAACCTAGTAGTAGAGTAGGTAACCTTCAACCCTTTTTCGGGTAGTATAGCCCCTATAGAATCCCGAAATAACCAAAAATGGTTAACCTTTAGTTCCCCATGATACCCGACAAAAATAGGACAAGGGTTCGGATTTATGACTTGGGTTTTGAGGTTTAGGCGTTTCGAAGTTTAGGGCGTGGTGGGTAATTGATTCTGGTCCAGCAACCTAGTCCGAAATCCTGGGTTCCAAATTCTCGGACCAGGGCACGCGCTTTTCAGCCCCAAACTCTTGAATTCACACCCTAAATGTAACTAGACCGTACTTAACCCTAAACCATAAACTCTGAAATCCCAGACCCTTTTAAATAAGCCTAGACCCTAAAGCGCCGTCGAGATATCTCGGATTATATAGACCCCTAGGTGCCATGGTTTAAAGCCACCGCACCTCATGATCGAGCCTAAACTCTAAAGTCCTTTAACCCAGAACCCTTTACCCGTAGATCCCAAACACAACCCTTGATGCTGATCTCCCGAACCACTGTACCCCAAAATCACGGCAGCCCTGACTTTTTGCTATGGCGTGCGAAACTTGAAGCGGTGCGAGATCACAAGTCTTCGTCGTCGGTGCAAAAAATAAAAAGCACTCACCTGGAGTCGAGTCGAAAGTTCAAGAATCTCACGCGTGACACGGCTATGGCAAAACTTCCTGAATTGCACCGAGTAGCGCGCCTCCCGGTTCCCTTGCCGGATGTGCGCCAGTAGACGTGGCATGCCACCAGCGCCGAGAACGCTATGGCATGGTGGGCAAAGACGCAGTGATCGGTTGGTGGACATGGGCTCCCGCACTCCTCGTGCCGATCCGGTTCGGCACATCAAACAAGAAGAAGTACACATCTGCAGCAGGGACGGCAATGGTCTTTGGGGGAGTGGATCTCGAGAGCGGTAAAGAACAAGCATGAACAGAGCGAGGTTCCGGTTTACTTGGAAATATCTGGATAAGAACCCCCGCCCGTGCTTCACGGTGTAATGATGCCCATTTGTGACGCATCCCTGTCCTGTTTCTTACGTGCTGATAGTTAGTTTCACAGCCTAGACAGGATGGTTCTTGAGCCATGGTTTTTTTCGGAGAGGAACGGAGAGTTGTGTGTTTGTTTGTGTGTTTGTTTGTGTGTGTGTGTGTGTCTGTGTGTCTGTGTGTCTGTGCGTCCGTGTGTCTGTGTAACTGTGTGTCTGTCTGTGTGTGTGTGTGTGTGTCCATGTGTCTGTGTCTGTGTGTCTGTCTGTCTGTAATTGTCTGTATGTGTGTGTGTGTGTGTGTGTCGGTGTGTGTGTGTGTGTCCATGTGTCTGTGTGTCTGTGTGTCTGTGTGTCTGTGTGTCTGTGTGTCTGTGTGTCTGTGTGTCTGTGTGTCTGTGTGTGTCTGTGTGTCTGTGTGTGTGTGTGTGTCTGTGTGTCTGTGTGTCTGTGTCTGTGTGTCTGTGTGTCTGTGTGTCTGTGTGTCTGTGTGTCTGTGTGTCTGTGTGTGTGTGTGTGTGTGTCTGTGTGTGTGTGTGTGTCTGTGTGTGTGTGTGTGTGTGTGTGTCTGTGTCTGTGTCTGTGTCTGTGTCTGTGTCTGTGTCTGTGTCTGTGTCTGTGTCTGTGTCTGTGTGTGCGCGTGTGTCTGCGTGTGTCTGCGTGTGTCTGTGTCTCTGTCTGTGTCTGTGTCTGTGTCTGTGTCTGTGTCTGCGCGTGTGTGCGCGTGTGTCTGCGTGTGTCTGCGTGTGTCTGCGTGTGTCTGCGTGTGTCTGCGTATGTGCGTTTGTGCGGGTGTGCGGGTGTGCGGGTGTGCGGGTGTGCGTGTGTGCGTGTGTGCGTGTGTGCGTGTGTGAGTGTGTGCGTGTGTGAGTGTGTGAGTGTGTGAGTGTGTGAGTGTGTGAGTGTGTGAGTGAGTGAGTGTGTGAGTGTGTGAGTGTGTGAGTGTGTGAGTGTGTGAGTGTGTGAGTGAGTGAGTGAGTGAGTGAGTGAGTGAGTGAGTGAGTGTGTGTGTGTGTGTGTGTGAGGGCGTGTATGGGTGTGTGGGTGTGTGAGGGCGTGTATGGGTGTGTGGGTGTGTGTGGGTGTGGGTGGGTGTGGGTGTGTGTTGGTGTGTGTGAGTGTGTGGGTGTGTGCGTGTGTGGGTGTGTGACGGTCCGTCTGTCTGTCTGTCTGTCTGTCTGTCTGTCTGTCTGTCTTTCTTGGAGAGAATCAAGCTCTGAACAGCTTTGACTTGCAGCCCCTGAACTCTAGAAGGATTGCGCAGGCAGTTGAAAACCCATCAGGGGCCGAGGGTGCAGTGTAATTAAGTGTGAGCCTTTCGGTGCGTATTTGTCTTCGTTTTTTTTACCTCTTTGCGCACCTGAGGATGAAAAGCTTTAGGGTTTAGTTGGGTCTCTCGTATTCACCAGCCAAAAGCCTGGACCCGCCATGCTCCTGCTTTCTAGGGTCCCGGGTCCAGTTGACACCGGAGATCCTGAGAATACGAATTCTGTTTTCAACCAGGCTCCACGCCGTTGGGCAAGTCCTTGTTGCTCCCTCTGCCGCGCGGTCGCACTATGAGTTCTTCGGCGGGGACTTTAAGTGACTATTTATTCATGAACCTTCCCAGTGGTATCCTCAAAACCTGGCCTTTAGAACGACCGGTTTTTGCATGCATATGATAACCTACTACAAGCTTTGTTTGTAAGTTTCAACATTAGTCTTAATAGCTGCCCTAGAATCACAGTTCTTGTGATGTTACTGACATGGTGGTTGTTATTGTACATTCCTGAACATTGACCTGCAAAGATCAGCCCGTCTTTGAAGGCAGGGTCACTGCCCCACACGGCGAACGCCGGAGCCCCGGTGAATGAGGTTTGCCTGCCCGAAGTGCTTCCCCGAAGCCCTAAACCGTAATCCTACATCTCAAACCCTAAACTCCCTAAGCCCTAGGCCCTAAACCCTTTAAGCCGTTTAGGCTGTCTTGTCTTTTGAAGACCTTGTGGCTGGCATTATGCTTGGGCATGATTCAATTCCTTTGGAGGAAGGGCTCCTCATAGGGTGTTAAGAGGGCTGCAACAGGGCTTGTAAATCGATCTGAAACTATTCATACAGGTGGATAGTCATAGTCTTGATGCCGCAATTACGCAAGTGTTGAAACCTTATTCTGACTATCAAGGCCCCCTATATTAAAGCCTGCACCGATTGCTGCCGGGAGGCTCTATCTAATGAACAAGTACGACGCTTTGCAGACCATTCGCCTGGAGAAGACTCAGCCGTTGTCTCGGCACACGGGGGCTGAGGTTTGAAGCTACCCTAAACCCTAAACCCTAAACCCTAAACCCTAAACCCCTAAACCCTAAACCCTAAACCCCTAAACCCTAAACCCTAAACCCTAAACCCTATGTCTTCTTTTGAGCTACCAGAGCTGCCCCGGTTTCCAGTTTCCGTGGCTTCAGGACGAGCTTCGAAGCGTGAGCCTAGGTTCTTGTTATCTTAAGTTATCATAATAGGGAAACCGTTTTTAAAAGCTGCAGATCCTTATTGTGGTACCTCAAATTACCCTGCTTAAGAACCCAGGAATAGCCATACCCCTTCGATAGAGGGGTGGAGGGGGTTGTTGTTCTGCAAATCGGAGAACTCCCCCAAGGGTCCATGTACCCGAGTAGTATATACTTTGGGCCGAATGTATATACTTCTTTTCAGAGTACTTTCAGCCGGCAGCAGATGCTATTTGGGTACATGGACCCTTGTACCTTAGACCGACCCCTTGAAAGAACCCTCGTGGCACCCGTAATGGAATCCCTAAAATCACCCTATTTGGGTGCATGGACCCTCTGGGTTATGCTCTGAGGATCCCACGCCGCGTACGTTTTGGGGTTCGGGGTGAACTAACGCAACTAAGGTTTGCTTGTAGCCGATTAGCCTACCTTTTAGGGGCTCCTTATTATGGTAAGCATATAGATAGACAGAGAGAGGGAGAGAGAGTTCCTCAAGGTAGGGTTTTAGGTTCATACGTAGGGTTGAAGGCATAGCAGCTTTACCATTCTGTCGGATGCAGGGTGTTTTGTGATCCTACTGAGGTTAATGATATAATCTGCAGTACCTTGAGGACCCTAAACTATGGGTATGATGCTATATTCCTTATCATGGGTAATGCAGGATATCTATCAGCAACCGTAGAGCTCAACCCGCTGCCTCAAAACCACCGGGATGAACTGCAGCAGGTAAGGCTAGGCGTTCAAGATCACTGTTATAGATCCTTCAAAGAACCGTTTAAAAGAAACCCTATTCCACTTACTAAGGCCCCTATTCTGCCCGTAAACCAGCAGACCGAGATCGTACCTCCACCCAGCCTGAAGCTCCCAAGCCTCGATCCTAATTTACACTCGAAGCCCTACATCCTTCTGGGAATCCCTACAGAGCTCTTCATAATCTTTTACAGGAGCCCGATGGAACCACTTAGACGAACCAAAAGAACCCCAAGTTTGCCGCGGACCTACCATGTGCCCAGGAGCTCTGCTTTGCCTGATGGTATGGCTTCCTGGGGACAAGGCAAGGAAGCAGAGAGTTGGCTGAAGGATTTGTGGGTTTTTTGGGGTTTAGGGTTTGAGCTTGGCATTTGGATCATCGGCAATAGTAATCTAAGAGTGGCGTAATCTGACACCGTCGTAAAGCCTTTTGGGATGGCTTCGGATGAAGACTTCCGGTTCAGGATTGTGGCTCGAAGTGTGAAGTGATCCTGGTCGGGGGAAGAGAGAGAGCTAACATAGGAACAGTTAAACGACCCGAGGGCAGTACTACTAAGGCCCCAATGATGTCACAAGTGTCGTAAGTGGAAGCTGAGGGACGCTGACTCTCATATTGCTTTCAGCAATAGCACAGTTGGGACTGGTGTCACGCTATACCCAGAACCCTTCAGCATGTAGGAACTACGGCTGATGACATAAATCCTGCATTGCCCAGAATCAGGAATATACCATAGTTCCCATAGTTTAGGGTCCTTAAAGTTCACGCAGGATTTATATCATCAACAGCAGGAATCTAGGTCGAGAGCTAGATCCTTCCGGATCCATGACATTCTACAAAAGTTCCCAGTCGGCCTTCTCAGCAAATGAGAAATAAAGCTTTTCAAAATGGAAAAGGTGGGACCCTTAATGGGGACCCCTACCCTATAATGGCTATATTAAGGGTATATACCTCGGGGTCCTTATTAAGGGTCCCTCCTTTTACCCTTAAAGTTTTTGACTTTCAGGAGCCATACGGAGATCTGCGGGTTTTTCGGTGCGGCCATCGTCTGGGCTTGCGTTGACGCAGCCGTCATCTTTTGGGGGTTGCCTTGTGGCATCCGGGTTATAAAACTGGTTGAACCAAAACAGAAACTACCCTAAATCCTAAAGTTTTAAAAACGTCAACATCTTTCAGCAACGGCCAAAACACCAAATCCGTGTCTAAAGCAAGTAGTAAGAGCACCACACACACCCGGTCACCCACCTGGCAATACCAACTGCAACCATGAGTGTAGTTGAAAATCAGAAGAAGCAGAAGAAGGCACATGGGAAAGTCATGGTACAACGGCAACAGAAGTCGTGTCATTTCAATCCAAAAGTGTCCCCAGTTCCCATTCGAGCGAAAACCGCACGACTTCCGATGCCTTGCAAGCTGCACAGGACCTCCACCGAAGCCGCCTCCAGGGAATTCGGCCACAGCCCTGGTGTGCGAAGCGTGCGAAAAGGGTCCATCCATATATACTACCAGTATGGGAGTTTCCGAGAATTAGCGGCACCTTATTTGGGGGGGTCCTTATAATAAGGATCCTACTATTCAGGGTGCCATATTGGGGTCCCTTGTTTTGGGAAAGTCCCGTATGGAATCTGGCCCTAAATCCAGAATAACTAGGATGTCCAGTAGTACCCTTATTCCCTTTTTGTAGTCCTAGATTCCTTATTAAAGTTACCCAATACCAAAAAGGCCTTTTTATTCTTAGGTTACTGGGTATCCTAGATAAGGATGGCCGCCTGGGCGCCTACTTCCACAATGGTAGTAGATTTTAGAAGCTGCCCCCACCCTGTAATAGTGGTATAATAGGAATATAATAGGGCCCTAATATAATCCTATATAATCCTTATGGTCACTATTACAGGGTGGGGGCAGCTTCTAAAGTATATTCGGACTCTCTGGGTTAAGACGCAGTTCTGAGAGGCTGCAGCTCTGGACATAAGGACACAGGGCTGCTTGTAGGGCTTAGGACACCATAAACCCCGAAAAAGTTGGAAACCGGATTAAGTATAATTAGTGCTGGAATTGCCTGTTCTTGACTCTTAAAGATTGAGGCTATTGGGTTTCCAGCCTTGCAGCACTTCGTGAGGCTCAGGGAATAAGGTTTGGAATTTTCGTAGTCCTTGGGGCTCCAGAATATGACTTTTACACGGGAGGGTGGAGAGGTTGAGCGGGATCCTGTCTTTTCTGCGGCCGGGCTTTGGTATTGGTGGCTTGTGCTGCCGAGCCTCGCATCTGCGAAGACAGGGTGAAGAAGCCCAGGCTGGTCTACACGGCTCGTTTCCGGGGAGGACCAAGCGGAGGATCGAGAGAGCCATGGAGAAATGAAGCCCCGAGCGACCTTATCAGATGCGATCTTTCCTGCTCAGGAAGATTCGCCTTGGCAGCGCATCGAATCGAAGAAGATCCTAGAGCTGTTTCGAGACGCAAGACACATTTGGTTGAAGTGTTCCATGGCTTAAGCGTTGTTGCCTCCTTCCACGCCAGGCTGAGAATTGCTGAGTCAAAGATTTGTGACTATTCTATCGTGGTGCACGCGGATTCTGCAGGTTGTACGGCAGGAAGGTTTTTTTGCAAAGAGGTAAGCAGGAGAAAGATATAGGCTGTTTATATGAGTTTCGTGAAAGACAGGATGGCCGAGTATGTAGGGGTTCAGCGAATCGCATTCGTAATTACACGGCTAAGCGCCCTAAACTTTGACACCAAAACCCAAAGCCCTGAACCTGAACGCTGAGCCCAAAAGCCTGAACCCTAAACCATAAACATAGATGGCAGTCCCTTCTGTAAACATAAGTGAGGACCGGGCCGCACAGGAAAAAGGCTCTCAAAAAACATGCGAAACCCCACGGTCCTTCAGGTAGGCGTCACGTTGAGGGGTTTCAGAATTTGGGTGTTTTTCTTCTACAGCGAACCCCAGAAAGTTGGAACATGGATTTAGGATGATTAGTGCTAGGTTTCATTATACGTTACTTTAAGGGCATGAGGATCTGAATGTTCCAACTTTCTGGCTTCTACTGTAGGTGTTTGGGGTAGTGTCTTGAAACCCCGAACGAATGGGCTCTTTGTAAGGGGGTTATTTTAAGTTGCCACAACGCGGATCTACGGTAGCTAAGCAATTGTGGTTTCCCTGTTATGGCAACGTAAACTAGGTTCTGTAACATGAGGCCCTAAACCCTAAAACCCTAAACCCCTAAACCCTAAACCGTGAAGCCCTGGTCTTGGAGAGCCATGGATTGTTACTTTTGGGGACCAAGGACCCATTCTGAAAGAACAGTTTATGCTTGTGAGCTTTTCAGAGAGCCCCATACCCCTTAATCAAGGAATATGGCTTAAATTATGTAGGGCTTCATATCATGACTTAAGCCATATTCCTTAATTAAGGGGTATTGGGCTCTCTGGGTTTTCCTAAACTCCTAAACCCCACAGCCGATGTTTTCCTCTCCAAAGCCCTGCACCCTACGAAGCCTGGGAAGTGAGGCCGCCTTACAAGCCCACGCGTAGGGTCTGAAGAATAGCAATGACATCCTCTTGTCGTGCCAATGTTTGGGATTCAGGGTTAGCCATACCGTATGAAGTTCTATAGGCATAGGGCTGAGGGTTTAGGATTTCGACTTAGCTACTGCGACACCAAAAAACCCTTCTAAGTTATGAGCATCCCCACATTAATCAAGCCGTGTCAGCGTGCTCAGGCCCGACACAGTCGAACTGGTCAAGCGCCGGGCGGACGAGCTGGCAAGGATCATCCGACCGGCAACGGGTTAAGGCTGTCAGATATAGTCACAGCAAAACCCTAAACCCTAAACCGGACCTAAACCCTTGTAAGTTGGCCAGGGTTTTAGGACGGGATCGGCAGGATACTCAGATCACGCAACTCTGAAGGCATCCTGGGACGCCCATGACGCTTAATGTGGGTGTCGGTTTAGGAATATAGGCTCCTTTAATGCGTCGGCTCGGGGGCTAATTCCGAATCCGAGTAAAATTTTTGGGGTACTAATTAATGCGTTTTTTTTTTGGCTGGGGTGATTTTTTGGTGGCGGGGCTGTGCTATTTGCTGATGGTCAATCTTAAGGCAGCCACGACCTAAACCCCCACCCAAACCCCCACCCAACCCTAAAACCCTGGCCCTGAAGCCCGAAAATCTCTTGCAGAATTGTTTCGCTTATTGGGGCGTCAGGAATGGGACTCTGTACTACTACTGTACTATTATTGTACTATTGTACTGCTACTGTATGCCTTGCTTATTGGGGGGGGCTGCTAGGGTGAACCGCCGAATCGGGGATCGGACCCTAGCTCAAAAGAGGCCTCTCCAGTACTAAAGTTTGTATAAAAAATTCAATTTCGGGTCCAATCTGGACCGACCCCCCTTTGGGAAGGGTTTAGGGCTTAGGGTTTAGGGTTTGTTAAGGTTTAGCAGTTTAGGGTTCGTTAGGGTTTAGGGGTTAGGGTTTAGGGTTCAGGGTTTAGGGTTTCAGGCGCTGGCTTTATGCTTTGCTTATTGGGGGAATGTGCTCACTGGCTTTATGCTTTGCTTATTGGTATTATTTCTGTACTATTACTGTATTACTATTGTACTACTGTACTACTGTTGTACCACTACTGTACTACTAGTGTACTACTGTACTACTATTGTACTACCACTGTACTATTACTGTACTACTTACTACTATTGCACTACTGTACTACTATCGTATTACTACTGTACTACTATTGTACTACCACTGTACTACTGTTGTATTACTATTGTACTACTGCACTACTAGTGTACTACTACTGTACTACTATTGTACTACGGTACTATAATCGTACTACTACTGTACTACTACTGTACTACTATTGTGCTACTATTGTACTACTGTACTACTATTGTACTACTACTGTACTACTATTGTACTACCACTGTACTACTGTTGTGTTACTATTGTACTACTGCACTATTATTGTACTACTACTGTACTACTACTGTACTACTATTGTATTACTGTACTATTATCGTACTACTACTGTACTACTACTGTACTACTATTGTGCTACTATTGTACTACTGTACTATTATTGTACTACTACTGTACTACTATTGTACTACCACTGTACTACTGTTGTATTACTATTGTACTACTGCACTATTGTTGTACTACTATCGTACTACTACTGTATTATTTCTACTGTACTACTATTGTACTACTGTACTATTATTGTACCGCACAAAGCTTCAGACGTGGTCGATTGTGGGTGGGAGTGTGTGAGTGTAGGTTACGGAGGCAAAAGTGTTCAAAATGAATGGTTTTTAGTCTTGGTAGTAGTCTTAGAGTGATCGGGGCTTGGTTTCCAGCATTTGGTGATCCCCAGACCCCCCCGACCCCCGACCGCGCATTCGCGCAGAACCGCAGACCCTGCACCCAAGCCAACCCCCCAAACCCCGGCACCTCCCAATTCCCTGCCACTCAGACCCCTGACCCCTGTCCGGCTCCACTTTAAATAATTTTTTTTTTTCTGGTCGGGGGGGGGGGGTACCCCACTATTAAACCGACACCCACATTACAGTCGATAAGTATCATGCTGTGCATGATGAGTCGCCTCGATGGTGGTTTATTGATTACACTTCGACCAGTGCCGAAGTGATGGATGGCTATTCCGGGATGGCCGTCTGCGTTGCGGGTAATGCGTCTTCGAACGCCAGAATCATGCATGCAGGCTGCTCCAAGTCCAACTCCAAGAAGGGCTATGGAATTCACGTCCTTGGGTGGAATCCGGAGCCCGACGGAGCGGACGTAGCATTGCGCCCCAAGCCTAATGGAAGGCTGCCTATACAGACCCTCACCTGCAGGATCCGTGATGGAAAGACCAATAACAGAAGCACACGGGATTCCAACAACAGCGCCACCCCTCCCCCCTTCCCACAGGTTTGATTCTGTTATTGTAGAAACCTGGTTGATTTGCAATACTCCTCAGGGCTTCTTATTGAAACTCGACCACATTCTGTCGCAAAGCCCATTCTAATCTTCCATCTGGCCCCAAACCCGATCCTTATAATGAAAGCCACCATCGAACTCTGAATCCTAAATTCTGAATTCTGTTCTCGTCGTGACGACCCTCATCTAACACCAACTGCCCGAGCAAGTAGCTCCCAGCTCCACCTCGGTCAGCCCAGGGTGGGCTTTTTCTTTGAATAGATTAGGCTCCCTTTTGAGGTCTTGTTTTATGTTTTTCTGGGTTCAGGTTTTAGGAGTTGCAATGCTGCCATATTTTTGAGCGAGCCCTGATTTAGAGAACTACCATTATGATCCCGGGTCGAAAGTAAGAACAAAATGGAAACCCGAAACCTTAAACCCTAGGCCAACAATCAGGAAGCCTCGACAGCTTACGCCCTAACCCTATATTGGCATCGGAGGGTTTAGGATGTCGGTTTAGATTTCACGGTCTTTCAGCATGGCCCCAAGGGTCCAAGTACCTAATAATCATACACTCTCCAAAATCCTAACCTACATAACTACTGTCCGAAAACCGAGTACCTAATGATTAGGTCCTTTGGACCCTTACTGTAGGGTGAGGTCAGAAGCAGCCTACAGTTCAAAGGTGATGAAAGCTCTCGAGCCAGAGGTCGAACCCCCAGGACACCAAACAGGGGAAACCAGACAGGTTCAAAGGCGAAAGTGAGGAATTTGCCGGTTGGGCATTTCCTCAAGAGCTACTTAGCCTGCATAAATCCACAGTATGTGGGTTTACTTGACAGGGCGGAGCAAAACCGCATGTCGTGGCTCGAGCCATCTCTGGGTCGCTCAGTCCCTGTCTCTACACATTTTCCCGCGCTGAAACAGACACATGCACTTAGCGCCTCTCTACACCCCGACGCCGAACCGTGCGCTGAGCACGGCCGACCAGCAACTGAGCACAAAGCTGTACTGCATCCCGGTCATGCTTACCAGGGGGCGTGCACGATGTCCCGTAGAATGCTGGGATCGGCGAGGGCATCGACGGGTACCTCCTTTTATGGCAGGAATACAATATAGGGCCGAATATAGGGGCCTGAATAATTCGAACAGGATTTTAGATTGGGGTATAGTATTATTACCATTAAACCAAGAACCCCCGACATATTATTGGTAATTCTTTGGGCCCCTATATATCATAGAACCCTACTATAGTATCCTTTATAGACCCCCTGTACGGAACCCTTTAAAGGAACCTGCAAAATAGTATTGGTAATTATTTGCCCCCCTAGATTAGCGCAAAGGGTGCGAGCCTCTTTGTGGGCAGCCTTACCGTTCTGCTGGGGAGTTTAGGGGTATTTGGGGTTAGGATCTAGGGGTTAGGGATTTAGGGGTTTAGGGGGTTAGGGGTTTAGGGGGGTTAGGGTTTAGGGGTTTAGGGGTTGTGAGGGGCTAGGGCAGGACTTTAAGGCCGAGTTGGCCACGTTCGAGCTCTTCAACGCTAAGTCCACAAGCCAACAATTCCCCATGCAGAACCCGAAATATAGAAGCCAGTTTTTTGCCAATATCATGTGGGTGCCTGGGAATCGTAATTCTATAAAGTTTACACGAAAACTATATCATAAGTCTTAAGGCTCCTGTATCAGATCCTCAACCCTAGATACTGCAGCACACCCCCGATCACAAAACGCTTGTTCACAAATCCCATGTCGGAGATTCACAACACAAGGGAGGCTAGGGCCTATAAGTGGCGTGATCCTTTGGAAGGGGCCCCCACCGTGTAATAGTGACTATAAGGATTATATTAGGGCCCTATTATATTCCTATTATACTACTATTACAGGGTGGGGGCCCCTTCTAAGTGATCCTTGTTTCAAGGCATGCAAAAAGGGACTCCGTCGGTCCGGGAGAGACTCGAAACCCAGATCCTTAACCCTAAGACCCTAAGACGAAAAGACACACATCCCGAAAGCCCTAAAGCAGCCCTATACTGCCGTTGTGCACCCGTATCGTTAACGGAACCCTGAAAGGCGCCCGTAGTAAACGAACCCTAAACACCCCAAAACCCTAAACCCTAAACCCTAAGCACCCAAAACACAGGACTCTTGGGGCTACAGCTGTTTCGACGGAGGGCCTGAGGACTCTTCTTGGGTGCAGCGGGTCGCAGCTGAGTAGGTGACCGCTGCTCGGTAGCTGAGTGGATACACTTTACACTTTTGGGGATAATATCATATGGGTGGTTGTCAAAATTATGGTCCCTTTGTGGGTCCTTATTATAATACAGCACCTATTATTTAGGGTACCCAAAAATGGACCCTAATTTTGACAACCACCCATATGAACTCAGCAACTAAGGTTAACGTTGTGCGGGAAGCTCGTCTCACGCCTCCCGCTGGGGATGCAGCTTCTCTCACGTCGCGTTTTAACTTTTGTGGGGTCATATGGGTGGTTTTTAAAAAATATGGTCCCTTTTGGGGGTATATTTAGGGTGCCGTACTATTTTAAGGGACCTAAAAAAGGACCATAATTTTGACAACCATCCATATAACTCGACCATGACAGAACAGGGATCTATAGGGGTTCTAGTTGGGGCTCTTGGTAGCTGAGTAGGTGACCTCATTTAAAAGGTTAGCCTTTTTTGAGCAAGGGTGCTTAGCCTGTAAGGAATCATGTTGCGTCTCGAAGGGTCGTTATACGGTCGACATAGGCTTTGCTTAGGTTTAGGGCTTTTAGAGTTTAGGGCCCAAGCATGATATGTGAGTTTCCGAAAATAGGAAACCCTAATATGGTACCCTAAATAGTAGGATCCCCATTCTGAGGACACCTAAATAAGGTACCCCAAATTTTCGGAAACTCCCTTATAGGCATTGCAGAGTGCAACAAGGGTTCTGGCTTTTTGTTGGTTTAGGCTGCTGGATGCATTGCCAAGCACAGCAAGTCAAAGTGGCTGGTATGGTTTAGCAGCAGCGTTCAGGAAGTACAGGTTCAGGGGTCGTTTCAAGGTGTACCTATTGTCTCCATTGCCGTTTGTATGATAGGATCCTAACCACAAAGCTGGTTAAGCCCAAAACAGAAAAACTACGATAGAGACTAGAGGTGGGGTTCAGGGAGTGGGACTGCTGGTAGGTTGTGGTGGCTTGAGTCTCCACCTGGACCCTAACAAACATGCTGTCATTGTGGGGGCGTTTCCGAAAACAGGGGACCCTCATATAGTACCCTAAATAGTGGGATCCTTATTATAAGGACCCCTGAATAAGGTACCCCCATTTTCGGAAACTCGCATATATATATATATACATACATACATACAAAAATCATAATCCGCAGTCAGGAGCCCCAACAATAGTGTTTGTTTAGGGTTCCTGTACTTCCTACCCAGAGGCTCACACCCTAACCCTTTCTTAGGGCGCCTACTTTTTAAGATAACAGGTCCTAACCTTAAACCCAGGTATCCTAAAAGGGGGTAGGGTATGAGTACTGCTTTGGGTTTAGGGTTTAGTTGGTGCTTCTAGCAAATCCTGCTCTCAAAACCGCATTGGTCTGGAATTTTGTTCCACGCAGCACCTTTTGGCACTTCGGCTTTGGCTTTTTTGAGCCCCTGTCTCATTTGAGCCCCGCTGTAAACCCTAAACCCTAGCTCATGCCTAAGCGCTGTAGGACTTCCACATCTTCCCACGGCGATCAGCTGCAGAGGAGGTTCTCTGGTCACGGTTTTGCTGTTGCTGTGAGGCTTGGGGGTTCAAGCTCAGGCCAGTATAGGGGTTCCCTAAAGCCTAAACCCCCAGATGCATTTAAAAAAAAACCAGATCCTACGGTTGATAATATAAATCCTGCACTACCCATAATAAGGAATATACCATGATTCCCATAGTTTAGTGTCATTAAGGTAATGCAAGATTTATATCATCAACAGTATTAAGTTAAAGGGAGCCTCCGGCTGCGGCAACTCTAAATGAGGGTCCCTTTTTGAGGGCTCCCTCAAGGGATCTGTAAGGGTTTCTATAAGATTTCTAGAAGGGCATTGTAGGGGTAGTTCTCTAAGCCAGGGTCCTTTTTTTTTAGGGCCCCTAAATAGTACGGCACCACTACTCAAAGGGGACCCTAACTCAGAGAACCAGCCACATACATAAGTACGTACAAATTCTGACAGACGTGCTCTGCCGCAGGACAAGCTTTCTGGAAACCCAAGCTGATTTCCTGAAATTATTCCCTTTGTCGTCGTTGCTTCGCTGTTTTGATATCTCTTTGGCCAGACAGAACAAAGATGTCCGTTGGATGGTCTGCCACGGGGACGACGGATTGGAACAGAGTATGGGTTGGACCGCGTTGAAGGCTTCGAATAGATCCCTAAACTGTAAACCGAAAACCCTAATTCCTAAACCTTAGAAGCTGCCCCCACCCTGTGATAGTGACTATAAGGATTATATTAGGGCCCTATTTTTATTCCTATTATATACCACTATTGCCGGGTGGGGGCCCCCTCTAACCTAAGGCAAAAGCCAGAAAGTTGGAATATGCTTATCCTAACCCTTCTATGGTAAATTATAGGGTATCCTACCATGAAACCATATTCCAACTTTCTGGAGTTCCCTGTAAACCGCAGGATTTGGGGCCATAACCAATTACCCTAAACTCTCCTATACCCTTATAGAATCCCTATAGATCCCTTTAAAGGGACCCTTAAAGGAACCCTTATAACTACCCATGGGGGCCTTATGGGATGAGCCTGTTTTCCTGAAAGGAGTCTGGGCGTGGTCGCAAGTGAGTCATGACAGTCAAGCTTTGGGTGACAAAACGCACATTTCTCGGAAGAAGTTTCTTCTGGTGGGTTCTGGGGTTTAGGGTTCTAGGGTTTCGGCTAAGGGTTTAAACACAACCTTCAACCCTAAATTTAGAGAGTAGGGCCAGTTTGCGTTCATGTCATCGGCTGGGGAAGCTAAGCAAACAGAGCGAACTCCGGAAGTTTAGAGCATTGAGGGTGTAGAGCGAAGGGAATTTCGATCAGTGCTGAACCAAGGAAAGACTAACACTCTCAAGCTGGACCTAATTTTTAGCCTTCCTCCATTCAACGCCGGAGGCTGGCGATGATCCCTTCCTCCGGCAGGCCTTCGGTGTTTGTGATGGCTTCAGCAACACGGTTTAGGGTTCCACAATACAGCCTCACAATATTCCTGCCTTCCATCAGCACAAGACCTCATATAAGCTAGCAGTCCGGAAGGCATTCGCTGGGGCTTTGAAATTCGCGCATTGGCTTGGCTTGTTCATTTGTTCAAGCTGGATTGACAACACAAGTGTGACTTTAATGTGTCTTGTAAGAGTAAAGAGGTCGGAGCAACCTAATTACATAGATATCCCCGTAGGGCTCATAAAATTCTGACAGGGTTTAGGGTTTAGGATTCCCTAAACCCTAAACCCCCAAAGCCTATTCTGATCATTGAGGCTGAGGCCCCTACATCAGACGCCGAGTTCATGGGACTTTACGGGCCTTAGAGGGTTTAGGGTTTAGGATGTTTAGGGTTTAGAGTTTAGAGTTTAGGATTTAGAGTTTAGGGTTTAGGATGTTTAGGGTTTAGAGTTTAGGGTTTGGGATTTAGAGTTTAGAGTTTAGGGTTTAGGGCTAGGGAGTGGCTCTCTCCGCCACCGCAAGGACGGAGCTTCCCCGACTCCTTCCGAAGCACTGCATTCAGCCTTCAGGCCTCTGTGAACTGCACCCGAAACCCAGATGGGAGTTCCCCAAAATGGGGGGTACCTCATTTTGGGGGTCCCTTATCATAAGGATCCTATTACTTACGGTACTATAAATGGGTCCTCTATTTTCGGAAACTCCCAAATGAAGACCCCTGATTATTCATCCCTCTTGTCTCTAAAGGCCCGAAGATTACGGATCCTTAAGTGCCTGAGAGGAGCCCTTAAAGGAATCTGTAAAGGACCCCTGAGGGACCCTGAAAAGGGTTTCATACGTACTCAGGTGTCTACATTAACCTAAAGCCTGCGCGGCTCTCCCGCAGGTGTTGCAGGACATCGAGCATCAGCGGGTCCCTAAGGACTTTGTTGCTGGGTTCCCGAAGCCCTAAACCTCAAGCCCTGTATCTCTCTCTCCCTATATGTATGTATGTGTATATATACACGCATACTTACACCTTGAGGACTTATTGCGGGTTACCCTTAACCATCCTAAGCCCTAATCCTGAAGCCCCACATATAAACCTTAAGAATTTTCTTGCGGTTTCCCCAAGCCGTTAAGCAAGTAGGATCTTGCTTTCAGAATCTTCCGGCTGGGGGACTTTGAGCTCAGGGCTTGCAGCCTTGTCTCTGGATTGTGGGCTTCGTGTCTACGAGTTCAGGGTTTAAGGTTTAGGGCTAAGGATTTTGTTGGAGACGCAGTAGCATCTTGGGCTAGTCCGAGGTGTGGGAGCCTTTAACTCTTAAACCCTGACACCAAAATCCCGATAGGCACCCTGAAGCCCCGTGATCCTGCAAGAAAGTCCCAGAACAACACTGCAAGCCCTGAACAGAACACTTTACAGCATAAGCTATAGAAGACTTTTTCGACGAATAGAGACCTTTCTAGGAATCGTAGTAAGATCTTAAACCTTAAGCGCTAAACCCTCGTATACGACCAGAAAAGCATGGGCAGCCAATCCCAGGCTGGAGCAGTGCTTGGAGTCCTCCAAGAGGCAGAAAGTCTTCAGGACCCAGCATTAGGCTTTACCTTAACCCGGAAGGACCTACCTTTTTAAAGACTTATATAAGGAAGTCCTAAAAGGGAACCCTAAAAAGGTAGGTAAGGTAGGGCTTAGTGGCTTTTTAGGGCTGTGCTACCGTGTTTTGGGTCTTAGGTCTTCTTGTGCAAAACGGAGTGGTTGGGTATTTAGTTCATCTCAGGTGCTGGAAGGTTTGTTTCTTGGGAATGCTGTAGGATGCTCTATGTCGTACTGTGGTAGCATGTTTTTCGTGGTTAGCTCGGTTTGTTTGTTGGAACGGTTGTTGGACTTAGTTTGTGGCAGTATGCGAACCGCTGTGGTGCAGAAGTTGTGTGCAAGTTTGAGTACACCTCAAGGTTCAGTATACAGGAGCTTGGGGTTTAGGCAGGTGTTGTGGCTTTCGCGTTCATGTCTGGTGACTGGAACAAGGTGCTCAGGTGTGGATGGGCTCGATGGCTTCCCAAACCCTAAGCCCTAAACCCGTAAACCCTAAACCCTGAACCCTAAACCCCTAAAACCCCTATAAACCCCAGAGCTACCGAGCAATTGGCCACTTCACACTTCAACTCTCGAACCGAAGTTCCCAGACCCCTCGTTCTCTATGAGAAGCCATTAAGATAGGGGCCCTATAATTATTACCTATGCTGTTTTGGGGGGTTCCTTGTTGTTATTTCTTACTTATTGTACTTATAGTAGAATTGATGGGCCCACAACCCTATTCTAATTATTGAGGCCCCTACCTTAAACAGGCAAGCCCTACTTTTTTGTAGGTTCTTATTATAAACCCTAATATGGAATTTATAGGGAACCGACAAAAAGTAGGTTCTTGTAGGTTAAGGTACATGAACCCCATCGAGGAGTCTTCTCCGGCAGTGGCACCCGGACAAACGCCGAGAGGACGAGGAGTTGGCGACGCGCGTGCCCGGGCCCCGCAAAGCGTCTCTGAGGGTGGGTGTTTGAGGTTTAGGGTTTAGGATTTAGGGGTTTAGGGTTTAGGGTCTACGGTTTAGGGTTTAGGGGGTCATGGGTTTGTTGTTTATGGTTTTAGGGTCTACAGGGCTTGGGACAGTTAGGGTTTAGGGTTTCGATGGTTTTTTCCGGTGTTTAAGGTTTCGGACGTAAGGGTGTGAAGCTTTAGTGTTCAGGATTTTTATATGAGTGTTGGGAAATTTTATTCGGTTTAGGATGTATGCATAAATACGTATATATATATATATATATATTTGTTTATTTATTTATTCATTTTATTTATATATATATATAGTTAGATAGATAGATAGATAGATAGATAGACAGAGAGAGTGGCATTTCAGGGTTTAGGGTTTCCAGACTTGAGCCCTCGCGGCCGAAGAAAGCCCTGACACACATCCTTTTGTTCAGGGTTCCTTTAAAGGGTACTGTAAGGGTTCTTTTAAAGGGTACTATAAGGGTTCCTTTAAAGGGTACTACAAGGGTTCCTTTAAGGGATCTATAGGGCTTGCCCTGTTTTGAGGGCCGGTTTACGGTAGGGATTAAGGTTCCAGGCGTTGGGGTTTAGGGTGTAGGGATTCAAGGTTTAAGGTAAAGTGTGTTTGGGTTCCAGGGTTTCGGGCCTACTACGGTTGATGATATAAATCCTGCATTACCCTAAGGACCCTAAACTTTGGGAATTATGGTATATTCCTTATTATGGGTAATGCAGGATTTTTATCATCAACCGTAGGGGCCAAGAAAGCGTGTGTTGTCCGGGCTTTTTCCTGGCGGTTCTGCGAGGTTTTACAGAGCGGATGCAACTTTTGCAAGCGGGCTTTCGGGTCTAGCTATACTCCAACCCCTAGGCTCTAAACCCTGAACCCAAACCTTCCCTAACTATTGAAACTATGGTTCAAGGCTTACGGTGTAGTGTATAGGGTTTTGGGTGTAGGTTTCAGGGTATACGGTTGAGGGTTTAGCGATTGGGGTGTAGGGTTAGTACTGAAGCAGTAAGAATGCGACCGGGATGTTAAGGTATGCCACAATCCCCAACAGTCGCAAGTTCTACTACATGCTTCCGCTATGCGCGGGGGATTCCCGGAACTGCTTCTGATCCGGGGACTGTTCGAGGCCTCAAAAATTGCCTGGACGAAGAAACGGTTCAGTTGCAACTTTCGAGTTCAAGGCCTCTGGCAGTGGAGGAGCATGGCGATGGCGATGAGAGCCGCTGACCAGCCGCGGCAAACCAGCACGGTGAGTAAGACTCAAGCTTCGCTTGCGAGAAATAGCACTGCGCGACATCTGGGTTTGACCTGGAAGGCGTTGTCTTGCCATGATGTCATTAACAACGTGCCTAGATAATATCATATCACATGTGCCGGAGAAACACAAGCCAGAATCATGCCGTGACATACCTGACCAAAGCCCTGAACCCCAAATTTCCCCCAATGCTAAATTCAAAGGATGCAGATTCAACGCATTAGAATGCGGTATCCGTTTTTCGTTATACTGTTTCAATTCCCTGATCATCACATGAAGCCCTTAGTCCCTCTGCTCGAAATGCCTGGTATACCGACTGTAAAGGAGCCTTCGACTAGCAAAAACACTAGGCCCTAAACCCGACAGAAGCCCTACATCCCAACTAAACCCTAAACCCTAAACCCTAAACCCTAAACCCTAAACCCTAAACCCCTAAACCCTAAACCCTAAACCCTAAACCCTAAACCCTAAACCCTAAACCCTAAACCCTAAACCGTAGACTCCACAGCCCGAAACACATAAACCTTAAACCGAATAAGACCTTGCACCCTAGCCCGGAGCGGGAATCTGGGCTTTTCGGTTGCGGGTTTAAGATTTCGTAGACTTTTCTAAACACCAAACAGCTCTGAACCCCTAAGCCTCTGAGCACAGGCCGAACAGCCTAGCAGCCTGCAGCTAGAAGCAGCCATGTAGCAGTGTGGCTTTGCGAGCTCCAGGGTTTACTTCGAGCCCGCAGGTGGCAGCTTCTGCATTCCAAGGGTTCCTCTTAAAGGGAACTCCAGAAAGTTGGAATATGGATTAATGGTAGGATCCCCTATAATTTACCTCAAAGGGGTTACAATAATGATATTCCAACTTTCTGGCTTCTACCGTAAACCTTGAACCCTAGACTGGGGTCCAGAGTCCCAGAAGAGCTCATCTCTGTCCACGAGATTGCCCTGAGGTTCCAGTGGTTGCAGACTATGAAGTAGGCGCACTTGGGACAGAGTCGGCGCATTCGCGTGTAGCAGCCTCTGGGGTCTAGAGCGGGTTTAGGGCTTAGGGATTTATGTGAGGATGATGGTGATCATGACGATGGCCAAGGGTTTTTCATGCTTAAGATTCTTGCAGATATGAATGCTTTCATGGCGATGGCTGTGACGAGGATGGTGGTGATGGTCTCTGGCAGGCAGTAGGAAGCAGCACCAACCTTTCAGTCTCGAGACTTAAACGTGGTCATGGGCACCGGAGGCATGATTACGTGTAGTCCGGCATATGTAACGGAATCAGTATCATGTAGTATCATGCGTAATTAGGATTTACGAGTAGGACATAGGGTTTCGAGTTAAGGGGTTTGCTTGTATTGTTCTTCCTGTTGCAAATATTACCGCTTATTGGTGTTACTGGTGGACCAGGAGCTTGTTCTTCTGCGTGCATTCGATCAGTTTGTCGAGCAAGGCGTGCGACAACCTGGGAGTTTCCGAAAGTAGGGGCCCCTAATATAGTACCCTAAATAGTAGGATCCTTATTACAAGGATCCCAACATCGGGTACCCCTAAGTTTCGGAAACTCCCACATAGGAAACTCAAGCAGCAAAGACCGGTATAAGGTTTCCTTCATAGCCGCTGTTCCACATGCACCAAGATGCAGCCCCTCACCGGAGTGTTACCCTCCATGAACATTGTTACGTATGTGTATATATACAGTGAAAACCCTGTATAAGAACCCCGTTCGGCGAGAGTAGGGTACCCTAAGGTTCTTAATTTCCATTACATGTGATTTTGCCGTTCGAGCAGCTAGGGTAGGCTCAGGTTCTTAACCACGTTCTTATCCGGTACCTTGACCGAGGGCTCTCAGGAAATTTACTTTTGGATTCTAAATTTCCTTGTGGGCGTGGGGGTCTGGAAAATTTAGTTTTCAATTCTAAATTTCCGCAGCTCGTCGAAAGGACTCGGGGCAGAGGGCATGGCCAGAGACCCCCCACATACATCATACAGCTGTTATACAAACATGCATGTGTGCATATTATACATACATAAAACATAAATACGCAAATACATAAGTTCATACATACATAGATACATATGCACATACATATGTATATGTATATCTATATCTATATCTATATCTATATCTATATCTATATCTATATCTATATCTATATCTATATCTATATCTATACATACATATATATATATATAGATGTATATATAAGAGAAGCGAGAAAGAGAAAGAGAGAGAGAGAGAGAGAGAGAAAAAAATAAAGAGAAAGAGAGAGAGAGAGAGAGAGAGAGAGAGAGAGAGAGAGAGAGAGAGAGAGAGAGAGAGAGAGAGAGAGAGAGAGAGAGAGAGAGAGAGAGAGAGAGAGAGAGAGAGAGAGAGAGAGAGAGAAAGAGAGAGAGAGAGAGCGAGAGAAATCAGATAAAGTCACACATGAAGATAAATGCAGAGGCTGAAAGAGATATACTTACTGAGACTATGTGTTCACACGCTGCACATGGCTGCGGCTGTTTCTTCGTTTGCACGTCTGGCTATTGCGGCTGTCGATTGCAGCGCTTACAGATTGCCATTATTTGCTGTTTGAGGTATCGAAACTGTGTCGGAACCCACGAAAACTCGAAAGACTCACATCCTTCTGCGGCCTGTTTCCTAAACCCAAAACCGTAATCCCAAAGACCGACGCCTCAAAGCCTTATGTGGCTTTCCCTTTTGGCATGCCTTAGGACATTGGTTCTGTATACGTATACCCCCCGCGGCCTTGAAGTTTGTGGCTTGGGTTAGGGTTTGGGGGTTTTAGGGTTTAGTGTCTAGGGATCTTGCCTGTCACGGTCTATTCGTCGGTGAGTTGCAGCCGTCTATCCATCACTCCCGCTCGAGACAATCTTCGTTCAGCTGTCCCCTGAAGCTTTGGGGCTTCTAGAGAAACCCCCAACCTGAAGCTCTAAAACCGAAGCCCTTATCATGTCCCAAACTCTGAAAAGACTTTTTCGGACCAGTCTGTGTAGAGCCTATTCCGCGGCTGCCATGTGGTTCGTCGGAAAGCTTCTCACTTGCCCTGGCGTTGCTGTGGGCAGCTGTTCCAAAGACTATGCAAGAGAGAAAGACGAGGAGCCACTTTGCAATCAGGCAGTGGCATGACAGTAGGACAAGAAAGTAGAGTACAGCCAAAAGCACGAGCAGCAGCGCCACCTCCATCGCCACGACGACTACCTTGTACGCTTGTCAAACCAGGGTTCTGGAAGCTCGAGTTTGCAAAGCCGACAAGTGGATATTTTTGGCAACAAGAAGTGGTGGGATCTTGCGGTTGTGAGTTGTGACGTAAATACCGAGTAAACCAAGTAATTAAAATGCGTGTGCGCTAGAGTGTCGTCACTATCCCCCACACCCAACTCCACTGCCGCCACCACACCAGGCATAAGTAATGCAGCACCAACAGCAAGAGCAACAGCCACAACTACACGTGCAACATTTCCAGCGGAAGACATGTAACTATACCATCAGGAGCACAGCAAGCTCAAACCCTAGCAGAAGCAGCGACATCAGCAGCAACAACACCGCAGGAACATACGAAGTCGTTAACAACAGCACAAATATGATTCCCACCAACATGGTATTCATCTCGTCATTGTCATTATCATCACCTCCACAACCATTCTCAGTGTCACCATCACCATCGTCATCATCACCATCATCATCATCATCCTCCTCATCGTCATCCTCATCATCGCACGCACCGTAAGCAGCACCAAGACCAGCTCAAGCACAGTTGACGCCATCATCGACGACAACAGGAAAACGTGCAATGACAATGCCAGTTCGTAAAACAACCGTGGCAGAAAAAAGAACGACTGAGACAAGCTCGCACACGAGCCACAGTAGCACAGCACCAGCTGCACAACAACAGCAGCAGCAAAATCAATCAAAAGAAGAATGACAGTTTGAAGACAAATGCCCAGACAAACAAGCGCGCAGGAAGGTTAACTGCAGTGGCAGCAAAGGCAGCAGTTACAGCAACAGCAACAATAACAGCAACCGCAACAGCACCAGCATCAACAGTTGAGCCCGGCTTACAGCAGCAACAACAACAACAGCACCACCAGCACCAGCACCAGCACCCCGACCGAGAGCAGGTCGCAGGGAATTCTAGGGTTCTTTCCAACGACTCACTGGTAGGCCGAACAACCTGATGTGCGCACCTTCTCGTACATTGGCCCACCTCGGCCGCGAGCAACTTCATCTCGAGGAGCACCAGCACCAGCATTTCCATCAGCATCTTCACCAGGACCACCGCCACCGCCGCCACCACCACCAGCAGCAGCATCACCACCAGCACCTCCACGTCCACCTCCACCACCCCCTTCACACCACCACCAACAAAAACAACGGCAACAAATAGCAACAGTTGCAACAGCAGCATCGCCGTGACCAGGACTCCAGCTACAAACTGGATGTGGTCGACTTGATCGCTTGTTCCGACGCCGCCCGACTACAATAGCAAGTTACTTTTCCACCATTTCAGCCCTGTGTGTGTGCGCGCGGAACCCACGGGCTGCATTCACATACCGCCAATCAGCACCGTTTGCCCTTGAAGCCCATGCCCCTTCTACTCTTGCAGTTTTGGTGGTTGTGTGGTGAAGTTAGGGTTTTGGGAAAGTTTAGTTCAAACACATCACACCCATTGAAGCAGCTCTTAATCCTTTACGAAGCAAAAGGCGGCCATTCTCAGACGAAGAGACCCTAAGCCACCTTCACGGGCCCACACGAAAAGGCCGTAAATCATCAAACCCACAGACCCAGCACCGCAAACCCTTTGATAAAGCCGCGAGTCTCAGCCTCCCACCTGCAAACTCAAATGGGAGTTTCCGAAAATATGGATACCTTACTTTGCGATCCTTGAAATATGGATCCTACCATTTAGGGTACTATATTCGAGCCCGTATTCTCGGAAACTCCCAAATATGACCCCCTAAACCCTAAAGCCTTAAACCCTAGGCCTCAGCCGTCCGTAAGCCCGAACCAGAATGCCACACCTTCGCACCGAAGTCTTCAGCCGTCCGGTGACTTTAGGGTTTAGGGTTGAGGGTTTAGGGTTTTCGGGTCTAGGGTTTAGGGTATAGGGTTTAGGGTTTAGGGTATAGGGTTTAGGGAGGGTTTAGGGAATGTGGTTTGGGGTATAGGGTTTAGGGTTTAGGGGCTGACTGAAGATGAAGAGAGCGGGCTGCTACACGGGTCTGCATATGTAGTGCTATTGCTCTCTTATGGTCCCGCATGTCCCTATATACTTGTAGTATAATATGCTACAGAACCCTCATAAAATTATCAAGGACTCTATGTTAAGCATTACGGTTTGTTCACAATTTGTGCAGTCCACTCCAGCTCCCTGCCCCCGCATACATATCACTCTCACAACAGTCCCGAACAGGCCAGGCAATCCGTGAGACATGTTTCGTGTTCATTCCTGTGGATTTTGGTCTAGCGAAAGCACTCCGAATCTAGTGAAGAGAGAAAGCACAAGAGCCAAGAAGAGTCCAGGCGCCATTGTGCGGTCCAAAGCGTCGGCCGGTGGCAAGCATGCCGTGTTCAGAATATCTCGATCGATTCTGGGATGCATTCCAAGGCAGCTGGTACCGCGAACGGGACAATCGTTGTGTCGGTGAGATTTGCGGGAACAGTATGATCTGGCATGTCCAATGGAACATGCCTGAACCGGTGACTTCTCTGGAGCGCCTGAACGAGGATGCAGTGATGAATGAAGTCGAGGGTCATATTCTCACGGGCCAAGTCCGCCGAGAGGGACAAGTGACCATAATCTGGAGCGATGGTGATGTCTGGCTGTTGAAGTGATGCCGGGTCATTGGGACAGCTTGAGAGGAAGTTGCCGAAGGGTTTGAAGCATAATATTGTACAGAGAATGATGCTCTTAAAGGTAAGGGAATGAGCTGTCGCAAGGATCAGAGCAGCATTTTCCGGGGTTTAGCCTCAAGGCGGCAAATTATCCGCAGGAAATGTCCATCTTGTCGGTTTCTTAGATCCCAGAGAGCCCAGTACCCCTTCAGAAAGGAATCTACCTGAACTCGTAACATTCAGCCCTTGAAGATTTCAGATACATTCCTGAGTTCAGGGGTACTGGGCAGCCTGGGGAACCCGAAATCCGTCAGCGGTTCCATGGCGAGGTTGCAAAGCACTTGTCACTTGGCGTTCCCGCTGTCGTGCAGAAATTTCTGGCTCGTTGGCAAAGCAAGGAAGTGACGTCGTCAATATCTTCTGACAATTAGTGCTGTAGTGTAAGTCTAAGTCGCGGCAAGACTGAATCTTGCGAATCGTGTCTTTATCTTCGGCGTGCTTTGCTGCTCCAAAAAATACCCCGAACAGCTCATCCCCCCTAAACTCCCCAAGACCTTTCAATCCTTGGCTTTGCTTTATCAGAGTGTTTAGCTCGTGATCTGAGTGCGATAACGGGGGCTTAAACAGGTCCTTTATTATAAGTGTAGTCATATGTATGTGCATATATATATATAAGGGCGCGTGGTCATTCCCCCCCTACATTTCAGCATCTTCGGTATTGCGCCCATCAGATATAGCGTGGTATGTCTTAACCTGTTATTGGTCAGCATGGCATTCATAACGAATCATACCAAGGTGTTTAACATAGTACAACTTATTGTGAGATGATATGACGCGGTATAGGGTGAGATGATCTAATATCTAACCAAGCCTTCGGTACCATATGTTAGATACTCTCATGTTGTATAGCCCATTATGGTCTGTGTCTAACTCAAAATAAACCATGCATCAAAAGATGGTACAACACAATGTTTGGAACAATACAGTACCAGTAGCAGACTAAGATATGCCGCACAGCATGATAGGACATCATTTCTTGGGCTTAAGTATGATGTCAACTATGTAGAATGCAATTTGCAACAAAATTACGCATAAGATGCCCCATACCGCGAAGTATGGTTAATTGTAAACCCATATTATATATGTCATCACACATGGAAGAAAATCTGGCACATACACGGTTCAGAGTATATAACATACAACATCTAGGAAATGGGTAGTATATTTCGTGCCACCCAATGATATAAGACAGAATGTAACCTAGCATGATAGAATACTGTTTTTTTTGCCGAATGGCTTTCGCCAGTATATCACATCATTTTTGATTTGCAAAATAGTTGATGTAACGGCTGATGCTGTACACTGGTATAGTATCGTATAATATAGTACCATATAACATAGTCCATGATAGAACATGTTATGATCCAATCTAGCACGAATTAAGTTGGCATAGTAAAGTAAACATGTTGAAGTGATGCAACCTGAAAAGATAAGGTAACTGACAACCAGATGCATGCTCTATGTGACACAATACAGTCTACGACCATCAGATATAGCGTGGTATGTCTCAACCTGTTATTGGTCAGTATGAGATTCATAATGAATCATACCAAGATGTTTAACATAGCACAACTTATTTTGAGATGATATGACGCGCTATAGGGTGAGATGATCTAATATTTTAACCAAGCCTTCGGTACCATATGTAATATACTCTCATGTTGTATAGCCCATTATGATCTGTGCCTAACTCAAAATAACCCATGCAAGAAACAGATGGTACAACACAATGTTTGGAATAATATAGTACCAGTAGCAGGCTAAGATATGCCGCACAGCATGATAGGATATCATTTCTTGGGCTTATGTATGATGTCAACTATGTAGAATGCAATTTGCAACAAAATTAGGCATAAGATGCCCCACACCGCGAAGTATGGTTAATTGTAAACCCATATATTTTCAATACACATGATAGAAAACATGGCACATACACGGTTCAGGGTATATAACATACAACATCTAGGAAATGGGTAGTATATTTCGTGCCACCCAATGATATAAGACAGAATGTAACCTAGCATGATAGAATACTGTTTTTTTGCCGAATGGCTTTCGCCAGTATATCACATCATTTTTGATTTGCAAAATAGTTGATGTAACGGCTGATGCTTTGCACTGGTATAGTATCGTATAGTACCATATAACATAGTCCATGATAGAACATGTTATGATCCAATATAGCACGAATTAAGTTGGCATAGTACAGTAAACATGTTGATGTGATGTAACCTGAAAAGATAAGGTAACTGACAACCAGTTGCATGCTCTATGTGACACAATACAGTCTACGACCATCAGATATAGCGTGGTATGTCTTAACCTGTTATTGGTCAGTATGAGATTCATAATGAATCATACCAAGATGTTTAACATAGCACAACTTATTGTGAGATGATATGACGCGCAAAAGGGTGAGATGATCTAATATCCAATCAAGCCTTCGGTACCATATGTAATATACTCTCATGTTGTATAGCCCATTATGATCTGTGCCTAACTCAAAATAACCCATGCAAGAAAAAGATGGTACAACACAATGTTTGGAATAATATAGTATCAGTAGCAGACTAACATATGCCGCACAGCATGATAGGATATCATTTCTTGGGCTTATGTATGATGTCAACTATGTAGAATGCAGTTTGTAACAAAATTACGCATAAGACACCTGTATAGTAAAGCATAGTGTAAGAAAGAAGAATATAGGGAACTGCAACAGTTTAGTGTAGTACAGTATACAGCCTAGAGTAGAAGGTATACTATAGAGCATAGTACATGACATAGTATGTATTATAGTGTCTCCTCGAGCTCATGGTATAGTCTTGCGTACAGCACAAGTACATTGTATAGTAACGTCTATGGTCTATAATATAGTCTGCAATATAGTCTGTAGTGTAGTCTTATGGTCTATAGTATAGTCTGCAATATCGGTCTGTAGCATAGCCTAGAGCCGACAGCATAGGCTACAGCAGATACCAGTTCGTTTTCGTATATAGTTGAAAGTATACAGATGGTACATAGTATTACACAGTCGTATGCATTTGCAAATCTTCAGCCACGGTGTGATAGGGCGAATAGTATATTTTGTACCATACGTAAGACAAGACAACATAGTTCAATATGATCTAATGGAATAGGTCATGAATTACGGGTCCTTATGGCTTTCGGCGCTTTGACTCTTAACGACTTGGTGAAGCGAACTGGGCATCAATGTGTTGCGCTGTCAGTTCCGCCACTAGTAACGCCAGAGGCCTGATCATACTCTTATATATATATATACACACATAGATCGCTCTGCTTGGAACAACTGTCAGTTTACGTAACATTTAGCCTGTAGCGGGGGTATAGGCAGGCGTGAGTTTCGAAACACAGCGTATGGTTCGAAACACGCGCCTGCCACGGCCCCAACCCAGTAACCCAGTAACCCATTAACCCATTGACCCGTTGACCCATTGACCCATTAACCCATTAACCCAATCGTTCTGGCCAAGTGAACTTGCCTTAACCCGTTAACCCATTAACCTGTTAACCCATTAAACCAGTCATTCTGGCCAAATGAAATTGCCTTAACCCATTAACCCATTAAACCAATCATTCTGGCCAAATGAAATTGCCTTAACCCCTTAACCCATTAACCCAATCAATCTGGCCAAATGAACTTGGGAGTAGAGTCCAGTCCCACTTGGGCAAATCATTGGGTTAATGGGTCAATGGGTTGGGCAACTGATTGGATTAATGGGTTAATGGGTTACGGAAATGATTGGGTTAATGGGTTAATGGGTTAAGGCAATTCCATTTGGCCAGAATGATTGGGTTAATGGGTTAATGGGTTGGGCAAATGATTGGGTTAATGGGTTAATGAGTCCGGCAATTGATTGGGTTAATGGGTTATTGGGTCGGGTTGGGGCCTCCTACGGATATGTTTCGAAACAGACACTAGTTTCGAAACCAGATAGCAGAATCCATGAATAGAAAAGCGAAGTTGCTGAAATGCAGGCGGGGAATGACTACCTACCCATACATAAATAAAAATATGTATATATGTACAAACACAAAAAACTCGATTCAATTCGTCAAGGCCCTATATGTCAAAAGGCTATAAGTCCCTGATAGAACCCTGCATGGAGCCCTTTTTAAGGAACCCTGTCCCAATCATTACAGCTCCAATCCTTGAGGACGACATGAGCCCTAAACGGGTTGAAGGTTCATCTACCATATTGTTGTTCATAGTAAATAGTATAAGGGTATAGCCCTAAACCCTAAACGCCTGAACCCTAAACCCAGTATAAGTGTACAGGGCCTCTGCTTCTAAGGGTTATTTGGCCCCCACGTCACAGCTTTCCGCATCTTTGCCGGCAGGCCTTCAGCTAGAGCCGCCCGAAACAAGGGCATCGATTTTGGTTTTAGGCTTGAGGGTTTAGGGGTTTTGTGGCTTACAGGTTCTAGGGTGTAGGGTTTTATAGGGCCCAGGTTTGAGGTTTTATAGGGTTAGGTGTTTAGGGTATCCGAATTCGGAGGCAGTGGCAGCATGGCGATCTTGCCGAGCATTCCGCATGGTGTGTTTCGGCCGTCGTGGCTGTCAGAGACACTTTGGGCGCTGCCCCCACTCTGTAACTGTTGCATAATATGTATAACAAATACAATTTAAATAAAGCCGTGATTGTGACCCCTATAACATGGACTGTTACAGGGTGGGCGCAGTACCCAAGAGATGCTATCTGGCTGATAGCTTGCAGACCCTCAACCCCTTGAGCAATAAACCCTAAACCACCCTACGTGAAAGCCTAAGGGTACCTTGCAGAAGATTTTGCCGAAGGGAAACCCTAAACCCCGAAACCCTCGATCATGCCTTGCCTATGATCTTCCTGAAGTGCGACGAGGCTTTGTGCAAAAGAGAGCCTTCCACGCCTGTAGGTGGTCAACCCAAACCCGCAATCCCCAAAGCCTGCCTCTAGCACCAAAGCCCTGCCTTTTTTGGAAGTCCCTACTTAGACCCTCCATCTACCTTCTCTTAGACCCAAACTGCCCATTATTTGGGGCTATATATACCTCTATTTAAGGGTACATGGAAGGTCCTGGTACATCTTCCCTCAAGAAGGCATGCCTTTTGGGGTGGCACGGGTCGGTCCAAGGCGGTGTTGGGTTGGGAAGCTTTACACTTCCCGAAATCTGTTAGGGGTTTGGTGTTTAGGATCTACTCGGAGGTTTATGGGTAGTATAAGTGGGGTTATAAGTAGGGTAACTACAGTTAAGAGCCCTGTTAGGGGACTTATGACCCCACTTATAAACACTCATGAACCTCGAAGTAGGGTGTAGGGTACCCAGAGACTCCAATATCCCTTAATTAAGGAATATACCTTAAATTATAGCAGGGATCCCATTATAATTCAAGGTATATTCCTTAATTAAGGGATATTGGAGTCTCTGGGGTGTAGGGTAATTCAGTCCGTGAGTTTCAATCACAAAGCGTTTTGGGGATTGGGGCGCAGGGCTCAGGGTTTAGGATTACGTCAGCAAGGGTAGCAGTATGCAGCGCTTCACGATGATGGTGGTTTTGCACAGGGAAGCAGCTTTTTGCGCCGGTATTGCTTCGACGTAGGGGCAGGGTATACATAACCTTTCTGGGTACATACTTACACAACTCTAGTATACTCAGAGGGTTGACCTTTGTGGGGGGCTATGGTGCGCAGACACGAAGTTAGAAGTCAGGTGCAGGTCTCGAAACCCATTGACCCGACCTGTCTGCGAGCCATTTTGACCGCCCAAGGTGCTTGAGGTGTTTCCCATTTTTGCCACTCAGGAGAATGACCAAGGGCTCCAACGCGAGGGTGGCTCAGGCCATGGCCCTGGCTTCCGCCGCCGCGGCAGGCTCCGCCTTCACCATGATGGCGGCTCCTGAAGGGTCGCAGTCGCGCGTCGTGGCCCGTGCGTCGGGACCAAGCCCGGTTTCCGCGCCAAGCTGCGGTGGAGTCGCCGGTGTGACGGGCCTAGTGGGCGCAGGCTTGGTGGCCAGCGCTGCGCTCAGCCGCTCCGTCAAGCCCCGTGGTGGCAAGAAGAACCTGGTGTCCATGGCTGCAAGGGGTGGAGAGAGCTATGACGCTCTGGTGAAGGACCTGGAGACACTCGTCAAGGAGAAGGAGTGTGGACCGATCCTGGTGCGCCTGTCATGGCACGATGCCGGCGTGTTCTCGGATGGCAAGCTGAAGGGTGGATGCCCGAATGCCGCCATGCGATTCACCGACGGTGGAGAGGGCACCTTCGGCGCCAATGCAGGGCTCCCGGACGTTGCTCTTGGCCTGCTGAAGCCCATCACCGACAAGTACGTTCCCGACACCATCGGACATGCAGATCTGTGGACCTTGGCCGCCAATGTGGCGATCAAGGTGATGGGAGGCCCGGACATCAAGACTCGATTCGGCCGCAAGGATGCCGAATCCTCTGCCGACTCCGTGGAATCTCAGGTGGGCCGCCTCCCGGACGGAGACAAGGAGATTGATCACCTTCGGGAGATCTTCGCCCCAAAGGGCTTCAGCGACAAGGAGATCGTGGCCCTCTCGGGTGCGCACACCGTCGGAAAGTGCCACTTGGATCGCTCCGGCTTCGACGGCCCTTGGACGGAGGCACCCTTGAAGTTCGACAACAGCTACTTCAAGGACATGCTGGCAAAGGAGTGGACTGACGACAAGTCGGAAAAGGGCAACCCTCAGTTCAAGAGCGAGAGTGGCACCATCATGCTCATCTCCGATCTCGCGTTGCTCAAGGATCCTGCTTTCAAGGAGCATGTCGAGAAGTATGCGGCCGATCAGGATGCCTACTTCGCAGACTTCACTACGGCCTGGGTGAAGCTGCAGGAAAACGGATGCTCCGACCTGCGGGACAGCCTTTGAACACTGTCCAGTTAGTCCATTTTCGAGCCGCTCACGCGCATATCCACCTCGCCGTGAGAAGGGTGAGCGGCGATATTTTTCTTTCGCATCTATAAATTCAGAACGTAGCTACTTTTAGCAGACCAAAGCCACCGTCCAGCTGGAAGAGGCAGAAATACAGAGGCAAGGGCACCACCTCAATGGCGAGTCTTTCGCATGTCTTGGGACGTTACTTTGAGAACCATTGTTTCACGATTTCAGACGTTATACACTATATGTTATAACTGGTGCTGCTAGGCTAGGTAATTAGTATGCATCTCATTTTATGGGGGCACAGTGGGAAAGAGTGAGTCAGACAGTGAATCGCCTCCATGTTCCAAGATAGCTGTTCCGAGATGTACGACTAGTAGGTCCCGATTTGGGATAGTTGTTATACAATGTCCCTGTATCATTGCCTAATATAGAGCCCAAATTAGCCCTAACTATAAGTAGTTTTGGGGCTGTTGAAATCGACACCTCGTGTAAGAGTTCCAGAGTAGCACGAACCTTGCCTGAATACGAAATCCCGTTATGCTGCTTTCTTGGCGGAGGAAGCCCTTACCACCTGCGTACTTGAAGGTTCATGGGTAGTTATACGTGGGTTAATAAGTAGGATACATATAAGTATAACCCTCATCAGGGACTTATAACCCTACTTATAACTACCTATGAACCTCCAAGTACTGCCGTTTGCTTCCGGTTGCCGGCCTGTCATAGAACTTGCTGGGATGAGCTGTAGCCGTTTGGTGAAGGCAGTGTAGGTAGGGGCTTGAGCAAGAGTCAGGGTTCGGGACCCCGCACCTCGAAGGAGCTGCTCGTGTAGCAGAAGTCTATGTCATGTGCTTTAAACCCAAACCCCGAAGACCCTTAAAACAGCGGGGCCCCTAAACCCTAAACCCTAACCCTAAGCCCCAAACCCTAAACCCTCCTAAACCCCGAAACCCTTGGGTATAAATTTAAACCTCCACACCCTACACAGCCAGAAGCTCCTTCTACGGTGGCTGCAAGGGCAACTATATCTACCTGGACCCCCCAAAGTAGGTAAAATAATGGCCCAGGATCTATAACAAGGCTATTATTATTTCTAGATACTTTTGGGGTCCAGGTAAGGGTTACTATAAAACACTGAGCATAAGGGGCAGCATAACGATTACAGGAAACCCAAACCCTACAACGTCGGAAGATTCGTCCGCCCCCCGCCATGTGGTGCTTCTCGCGCAGCTTTGCTCTGGACTGCTCCGGGCCCTGTGCACCTGGGAAAGACCAGGAGCTCGTAGCTGTAGGCTTTTCCGTCTTGCAGGGTTCATAACCTACCTTTGGTTCGTGGGGAATGGAAGAATGGTAGTATTAGTAGTTACAATTGTGCCCCATTCCTCCATTCCCTACTAACCCAAGGTAAGTTAACCCTCAAACTTAGTAGCTGAGTAGGTAACCTTTGACCCCTTTGGGGCCTGCACAGTAAGCCTACCCTAATTAACAAGGTTAACGTTTTTGCGCTAGGGTCCCCTAAGCAACCCCTAAACCCCTAAACCCATGTAGGGTTTTAGAGTTTAGGGCTTACTATATATAGGGGCCTTAATAATTACCGATAATTACCATTTTGGGCTTTCCTTATTATAGTTACAGTAGAATGGACCCCAAAGCCAAATTCTAATTCCTAAGGCCCCTGTATGAATTAAGGGTGTTCAAGGCCAAGGCATGAAGGATGTGATGCAGGTGGCACAAGACAAGAGGCGCAAGTAAGCAAGAAAGCGGTTTAGGGTTTAGGGTTTTAGGGTTTTGGGGTTTAAGGGTTTAGGGCTTTCGGGTTTAAGGGTTTCAGGGTTTAAGGGTTTAGGGCTTTAGGGTTTTATGCAAGACGTCTGCGGACCATCCAAGCGAGAAGCACGCCAACGTTGCTGGCTTCAGGGTTTTAGGCTTTAGGGTTTAGGGTTTTAGAGTTTAGGGCGACACCACAACCTCCACCACGAGTACCACCACTGCAACAGGAACATCCAGCAGAACGACAGCAGCAGCAAGCACAGAAGCAGGGTCCGCAATTAAGAGCAATACTGGCAAAGGAGGAAGCATCCGGGAATTCTGCTTGGAGTGATGTCCTCTTGATTCTGCGATGTGCAGGAGCTGATCGTTGCTGACCAGGAGGACCTCCGACTGCAGTAGCAAGTTAGGGTTTAGGTTGAGGGTGCTTTTCGGCAAGGGCATCAACCCCCAAAAAGCTAGCAATGGTAACGTACACAAGCAGGAAAACGAAGTCGCAGACAAGCTTAAAGCCCACGAAGAAGCATGACCTATGAGGTTCTGCTCGCCCTTCACAGGTGGATTGATTTGCAACAGTAGGCCGGCTGCATTGAAGTACCCAAGTTGCGTTCAGCACACGAAGTGGCGTTGTGATCAGTACGTATTAAGCAAAGCAAGTCACATGAGCTTATGTAAGTTGCCAGGCAACACTGACAGGAAGAATGAGAGATGATATTCGGCAACACCTTCCTAATCACGAGTCATCGTCACCAGATATCTCGGAATCACTCTGACTGCCAGATCGCCAGGACGGTCCCTTAGCTTACTAGGGAACCACCTGGACCCCAAAACTATGTAGAACAATGGCCTTTTATAGGTTTTTGGCCATTATTTTAACTACTAGGTATGGTCTTTCATGCAGATCATGTGGCAATCTTGACAAGTCGAGGCGCCACCTCGCCTAGCTACTCGCGGGGCGATGAGTTTACAAGCCTCCGACCGATTCTGGGATGCATTCCAAGGCAGTTGGTACCGTGTGGAGGATAATCGCTGTGTCGGTGAGATATTCGGGAACAGCATGATCTGGCACTCACAGTGGAACATGCCGGAAGCAGAAAGTGTGCTGGAGAGCCTGAACGACGACGCAGTCCTGCACGAAGTTAACGGTCACGTTCTCCTGGGCAGAATCCGTCGAGATGCGCAGATGACCATACTGTGGAGTGATGGTGATGTGTGGCGGCTGAAGTAATGATGGGTTGTAAGTTCACCGAGCGCCGCATGATGTTGCCGGTTCTGCTCGGCAAACACAGCAGACAATTTTAGCATACAGGTTGCCTGCTCAAGCTGTCAGCCTATTCCCAAACTAGAGCTTTGTGGCATGGCGACGTTGCAAAGCAACTCGCATGCTCCTCTGCGATCGCGTGGAAATCTTGGCCGGTGCTGTCGAAAACGACGTCTGAAGGGTTCTGTCTCCATACCGTACGTAATTCTTATCTTTACGGTCATCCTTATCAGCATCGTCATTACCACTTATTGTTATCACTGCTCTTATCAGCCCTCATGCGGCTCCGAAATGTCCTGCAGTTTGCGTTGCAGTTTGCAGCTGTTTTTTAACAGTGAGATCGTAAGTCCTGCTACTGATATTCCAAGATATAGCCTCGCCTGCACACTATAGGGGCCTTAATAATTAACAATACTATTTTTTTTTTTTGGGGGGGGTCCTTGTTATAGCTATAGTATAATATACCCCCAGAACCTCTATTCTAATTATTAAGGCCCCTATATTAGGTAAGTTTTTGCCTCAAGGATCCCCTGAAGCAGAGGATACAGAGGCATATAGAGAAGCATCTCTACGCCACAGCGCTGTCTTCTTGGAGAGCCCCTGGCAGAATTAGGATTCAGGGTTTTGGGTTAAACCCCAAACTGCACACACCTCGGAAGCTAAGATTAAGTACCATTCCACAAACTGTATGGGGCCTAGAACCCTCAATCTAAGGTTGAAGAGCCTCGACGCTTGGCGTTCTTCCGGTTGGCTCTTAGGACTCAAACTTTTTAGGCTTTTCTATATGATCTGTAATACGGAGGCTAACAGGTTAACTGTTAGGGGGGTTCAGAAGTCAGCCAAGGAAGCGGATAGACCTCCCTAACAAGAGGTCCTCCCTCAATGGATGTTGGCTCTCTCCCCTGAAGGCTTCTGTTGCGCGCTGCGCTGTCTGAGAGAGCACTGGGCGATGATTCGCATTTCGTTGGCAAGAAGGTGTGTAGAATCTCAGACGATCAAATGAATGCCGAGTAAGGTATGGAAAAAAATAAGAAGTAAGGTACAAGCATTCTCAGGACCATGTGTTTGGAAGGGCTGCAGTGGTGGTTTTCCATTATGCAACTCTTGTTTTCGGTTGCATGACTCAAACTCGCGATA